>PYAF01002531.1:22531-42075 GCA_007407185.1 Glycine tomentella
TGAGTGATAGCCAGGACCATGTCTTAGGCTTATTATGTGGTATATCTGTGTGTATGTTTGGGGGTAACTAGGGTGAGGGAGGATTTCCCAGAACCCTGAGCTTACTGAGATGTTTATCTCACCCCTGCTGTGGGTTGTGGTTTTCAGGTGTTTCCAGAGGAGAGAAGATACCTCAGGGCAGGAGGCCCTAACTGATAGTGCTGGAGATGGTCATGGGCTGCAGATGAAGATTAGAAGAGTTCTGATCTCTGTTTTTTTTGTGTTTTGAGATAGGGTGAGAGTGTACACCCGATGTACTGTACATATAATGATGTATGACCAAATGTGGTCTTGT
Source organism: Glycine tomentella (assembly GCA_007407185.1). Classification (NCBI taxonomy): domain Eukaryota; kingdom Viridiplantae; phylum Streptophyta; class Magnoliopsida; order Fabales; family Fabaceae; genus Glycine; species Glycine tomentella. The sequence goes on from PYAF01002531.1 coordinate 22,866, forward strand.
TTTGAGCATGTATATGTACAGATGATGATGTTGTTCTGAGAAATATGTTCCTCCTGCTTTGCTCTGTTAGTTATATATATCTCTGCCTATGTTTTGTTTATGTTATGTAAAAAGGGTTTATCTGGATCAGCAGGGGTTCGTTATGTTTTCATGTGATGTGTTATATTTCATGCATAATGATATCGAGAAAAACGATTCTATCGCTTCCGCACTGCGTTCAGATAACGCTGATAGCGCGCTTATGATATTATTAAGTATAACGCACCGGGTGCACACGGGGTGTTACATATACACCTAATTAAATCTAAAATATATAATCACCTACTCTATTTACTCCAATTATTATCTACTAATCTATCTACACCTAATAAAATCTATCTACAATTATCTATAACTATTTACAATTATTTACTAGTCTATTTATAAATATTTACAATTTCTTAATCAAATAAAAATAACAATCCATTTATTCCCTGGCAATGGTGCCAAAAACTTATTAGGATTTTATTTCATGTTAGATTCAACTTATAGGCCAAGTGTCACCCAATCATGAAGTAGTAATTGAACTATCGTCTAGGTCGTCTCCCAAAGGAATAAAGGAGGGATTTCAGTAATTATTTAACTAAGAACTAAGTTTTTGTATTTTTATTTTCTGATTGTCACAAAATAAATAACATAAAATAAGTTGCAATAAAAATTAAATGACAATAAAATAATTAAGTAGCTAGGTTTGGATTTGGAATTCGCTCTATCCACTATAACTTCACAATTCTTTACTCATCTCTTTTGCTCATTCCCAATTCATTGATGTATTCTACCCTAGCTCCTGCATGGTCGCAGATTTCAAAGTACTCGCCTGATACTCAATCCCTTGGACATACCAACACAAGAAATCAACATTAATGATCGAGAATTAGCAAGGCCTAAGCAAGATTATTCTATCCTTAGAGATAATCCCAACCAAGTATTTGATTCATGTTCAGGTTCAACAAGGCTTGCCAAAGTGCAAGTCAATTCCTGAATTCATCTATAAGATGATCAATTAAATAAAAGCATTAAGTACTAAAACAAATAAAGAAATTAAGATGAAGTATTGAATTGATAGAATTAAAGTGAAACAAGGTTCATCATTTCCTTTCCTAGGTGGAAGGAATTGCACTCATAAAAATAATACAATGAAACCTACAGTGTCTAATGGAATAATGGAAGTGTCTAGTATGTGGAAGTTTAAAATACAATTCTAAGAATTGCTCGAGACTTCTATTCACACCATTATAATGAATTCTCAGCCTCTTATTTATAGAATTGTAGCTAGGTTTATTAAGGAGATAATCACAAGAAAATACAAACAAATAATATCTCTAATTAATTCAAGTAATTATCTTTTTCTTCAGCTGATTTATCCTTAAAAAATAGCATGTTCTTCATTTTCCTAGCTTTTATCGAAAATTCATTAAAAATAACTAAAACATAAAATTCTATCTAAGACAAAGTAAAAAATGAATTTAAAGCTAATTTAATTCAAAAAAGGCCTAAAGTTAACTAAAATGCCAAATAAACGCCATAAAATGTAGCTTTGAGAAGTTTTCAAAAGACTAAGTTTTTATCCATCACACTTTTCAACCCCCTTTTAGTGTGTTTTAGGTACTTCATGTCCAACTTTAGAAATTAAATACCATAAACAGAAGTGTAATCATGAGTTCTACATAATAGTGTAGATATCAGAAGTTGTATATGACTAGAAACTTGATGTTGGAGGTAGCTTCAGTCAAAGGGTACAAACTAGAAGTTGCACATGACTAAGGGATCATCAGTAAATGCATTGCGATAGATAACATTGAATATATATATGTCTATATTGTTTATTAACACACACCACAAGCTATGGAGAAGAATCCATGCAACAGTGTATTGAGGCATTTCCATTTGAAGTTACAAGTTCTTCTGAAGACACGAATCACCCTAAAGAAGAAACCTAGTCATCAACTATAAGTCCAATACAAGCAAGGCAACCAGAAAACAAGGAAATTAGTCTAAAAAAAGTTGCACTTATTCAAAGAAGGAAAGACTAACCATCAGTAGAAGACTTACTTTTTTGAAGTAGCAAAACTCATGACTATGCTAGAGGAGAAGTCATGAGCCACTAAAAACAGCAAACACCAACAACCATAATTTGAATTTAAATTTGTGCAAGATGTTCCAACTAAGGAAGAAGGAGGAACCAACTATGTTGATGGAGACAACTCATAACAAATCTTATTGATCTCCAAGCCTCTCAATGAAGGAGCAATGGTCATCTTCAAGCTCTATTTAAGGGTGAATGAATGTTAAATCTCGTTGAAGGAAGGAAATTATGATAAATAATAGGGTATAGATCAAGAAGTCATATTGTACACACACACAGATACATGCATACATACATACATATATATAAGGAGGGATCAAGTTACTCCTTAAAGTAATTCTTCATGCTCATTATTCATTTTCTCAAATTTAAATATTGTAATGAGTAGCTAATCTTAACCATTAGATTTCAAAATAATGAATGATGAGGATGAAGAGTGGCTCTTTTAAAGTTACTCTTGGAGTAACTTGGTCCTTCCTCTCTTTCTCTGTATATGTGTACACACACACACACACACTCTCTCTCACACACACACACACACACTTATAGCTTCTTATAATAGACTTCCTTAACCTAGACACTCGTGACTTTAAAGCCAAATTCACATAGCCATAAATTTCCTGTAAACATCTTCTCTTGGGGAGTTTGCTAATGAGTTTTTCTTGAAAAGTGTATTAGGTACTTGAACTCAAGCAAAACCCATTTTGGATAGGCAACCTCATAAGAGAAATCAGAGGATGTTTTCTTCTAAAGATTGAAGCCTGAAGAGACTTTTTAAAATAATACTTGGGTAGAATCTGTAGAGAATTAAAGAATACTATGGTGAAGCCTGAAAATGCTTTTTGAAAGAATACTCAAGAGGAGCCTGCGAAGACTTGGAGAATATTGGTTGCAAGAGCCTATGAAGGCTTCGAGAAAGAAAGAATACCATAATTTGTGCTTGTGTTAATGAAAATCCTACAAGTATAAGGACTGGGCATAGCCCAAGATTATGGGTGAACCAGTATAAATTGTGTGTGTGCTTTATTCTTTACTGTTTCTTATTTGTTCCTTATATATTTTATTTTTGGAAAACACATTTTACAAAGTAATATCATTGATATAAGTCTTTAGAAGTTTTCTCAAATGGTTTTCAAATATGTGAAGCAACATGTACTTTTCCCAAGAAGAGACAAAAACATAATCTACATTAGCTAGAATATGATATTTTCAAGTAGCTTCTGAAGTAGTATTCTTTAGTATCTTTGAAGTATTTTAACATAATTATTTTCATACAAAGTACTATAGAAGGATAAATTGTGCTCCTAACCAGGCTATTGAAATCCAAAACTAAAAGCTACTTTGGAAACTTTAGAAGCTACAAGCTCTTTTACGGGAAAAGCCACAGTCAGTCAAGCGTCACCATTCAAGCCCCCCTTTTAGTGACCCTCTGATCCACTCCAGACATTGCAATAGGACAACCTCGAAAAAATATACCTTTAGATTGGGTTCTGTACCAATACAGTGATGCAATGGTGACCATTGTCAAAAAACACAATCAAGATTACCAAAAGACAATGGTTTGACACTTGTAGTCAATTTAGGGCCTATATTTTCCTTTTACCTTCAATCAATTATTTGAGGCACCTTTTTTTTTTCTTCAAAACTTGCATGCTTGAATACTTAACCAGCATCCATGTCAGGTCAGGTCCAATTAGGAGGCTACATGTGCATTATTTTTTTAAAAATATTTAATAAAACTTCAGATGGTCTTAATTCCTAAAATGTAGGTTTTGCACAATAAGGAATATGTTTGGGTGACACAAGCTAGCCACCGCTGATTAGTATGTTACTTTACATAACTAGAGGTTATCACAAGTAAGGATCGTAATAGAAAGGGTAATATAGTATTCATTGATATTTACATTTGAAAAAAAAATACTCATACATGTTCTTATGCATATAGCAACTATAATCTTTGTTTTCATATTTGTTAAATACTTATATACTTATACCCATACATGTTATCTGAAATTTTAATCAGGATAAAACTATAAATTTGGCTCAAATTGTGTGTGTGTGACATGCACTACTACATGAAAGAAATTTTATGTCGTTGTTTCTATATCGGTTGTTCAAAAACTAATGTATTAAATCGTGTGGTGGCATTCTTGCAATTAAATGTAACTTCAAAACATCAGTTATTTATAAACTGGTGTAGAAAGAAAACATGTTTCTAACATCAATAAAATTGAACCAATGTTGAACAAGCATTCTAACATCAGTTCAAATTAGAACCAATGTTGAATTGTTTTCGTAATTACTTATTTGAACTCCCCCTCGCTCTTGTCTCGTATCTCTACTCTTCACAAATCCTCAAAATCCCTAGTTTCTCTCTTGACTTCGTTGTTGCTAGGAACCTAAAACCACCACCCCCACCACCTTGCTCACCTCCACCACAAGCCAAAACCCCAACCACCACCACCACCACCACCAATGAAGTACCTGAAACACACTAGAAATGGGTTGAATAGTGTGATGGATAAAAACTTAGTCTTTCGAAAACTATAGAAACTTTTTTCAAAACATATATCAATGAATGAAGAGTTTTGTCCAAGGGGTTTGAAATAACTTTTTGCTTAGAAAACCAGTTCATAAAACTTGGATATGATAGTGTAGAAGTGACTTAAAGAAAATAACTAGTTATATAGAAGAAGTAATGAAAACACAAAGGTTTTATACTGGTTCACCCCAACTCTTGGGCTACGTCCAGTTCTCCTTCAAACCTTGAAGGGTTCCACGAATCAAATCTTTGATTACAACCAAGTATTTTCTATGTTACTTCTAGCTACGACAAGTACTCTTTAGGCCACTCTTGGCACTATACTTAATCTCCCCCTGATATTAATACCCAAGTATTTTGTCACTAAGCCACTTCTGGCTTTTACAAACAATATATGTTTGATAGAAAATGTATTATAATTACTTAAAAAGTGTTTACACACTAACCTTGAATACGAAGAAACTCGCTAACTTAGCCAAGCTAAGATTCACTTAATTTGCTCAAGTTTCCTTCATCCATTGGATTAACAACATTACATCACTTGTTTGTTTTGTCTCAGAATATTCTCTTATTTTTCGACAACCTTAACACAAACATCTTCAGGCTTTATATAGACTTCAAAGCTTCAATCCGTTGAGAGATCACAGCTAGCCATTGTCTAATAGCTTTGGCGCTTGACACGAGGTCACTATTGTGTAGAAAGAGAGTGGGGATCACAAACACTTTTTGCAACATATCTTCAGAGAAGTACAGTTTGCAGTGTCACCTAGTGCTTAGAGCTAACTTTCAGCATACAGATCGAAAGAAACATTAACAACATAAGACAAAAAGAATTAAGAACGTCAAGACAAGACAATTTAAATCTTCCTTTTTGTGCGCTTTGGCACGAGTTTCTTACTGAATATATGGACGTTACTTTTTGTGATTGTTTTCAGTTCTTGAGGATCAAGTAACTGTTCCATAGTTTTTCTTTTGCGAGTCAAGTGTGAAAACACTTGTCTTCTCAGGGTTGGACACAGAAGCAATATTGTCCAATGAAATAAATAAATTAGTAGCTTAAGCATGAAAGGTTAGTACATAAAATTTATACTTTTTTATCATCAAAACCTTAGGGAATTAATTGTTTGGTATATGTAAAATATAGGAACACTTCACACTTAACCAAGAAGGGGTGAATTGGTTAGGTTTGGTAAATTAAAAATTTCTTAGACAAAATCAGAGTTTCCCTTTAGGATCTTTATCACTTTTGAAACCAAGAATCCTTATTCAATCAAATGCTCAGCCCAAGGTATCCAATAGCTCAAAATTGAATTGATAAACAAAGCAATACAATCAAGATAGACAGAATATAATCAAGATAGAGATAAGAATCAAAACACAAAAGATTTATATTGGTTCACTTCAAACTCTATGAAGCTACATCCAGTTTTCTTCGACTTAACACTAGAATGGAGTTCCACTATTATAAAAAATATTCTTACAAGCTTTTACAAGAACCTCCCCTTTATCAACTCTAGATAAAGAACTAAAATCTAAAACCCTATTAGACTTCTAAGGAGAAAGATCCAGAGAACACCACTTTGATCTTTAAGCTAGAGAACCCTTCTCTAGTCCCAAGCTTTAAGAATCAAAATTACAATAGCAAATTCAATACAAATTCAGAAAAGAATTACAACCACTAAGTTAAGGAAAGAAAACACCTGATGATCCAGTGAATGATATGCACATGAATGAATATACTAGGTTGAATAATGAAAACAAACTCAGAACATATCCTTCCTTAACCTTTGAAAAGAATCTTCTTGCTACAAGAATCACTTAACAACCCATAAGTGTTTTAGAGAAAGCAAGAACTAATAGAACCCAGAAAATCACTAAGAATGTGTTTAGAAAGCTTATGTAGGCTCAGAATACGAATTGATCAAGTTACAAAACAAGCTGAGCAAGGGTTCTATTTATAACAAACTTTTGTAACTGTCAGTAATCGATTAAACGCACCCAATAATCGATTATTTCACTTATGTAATCGATTAAATCAACCTTGTAATCAATTAAAGTGTTCTACAAAAATCTGGATATGAGCAACGAACACAATAATCAATTATTTAATCTTGTAATCGATTAAGACAGGAAGCTTCATAAACTTGAAATACATTGTGTAATTGATTACGAATCTGATAATCGATTAAACCAGGATGCTTCAGAAATCATATTGAACTATGTAATCGATTACTATATTTGGTAATCGATTAATGTAGCAAACATGTTAAGCACGGGCATATGATATAATCGATTACTATCCTTGGTAATCGATTAAGACAGGAAGATAGCTTTTTTTGTTTAGCCTATGTAATCGATTAAAGCTCTTTGGTAATTGATTAAAATGTTCATCAAGGTAGTTTCTATTTAAACTAAGGTTAAATAATCTATTGATTTGATACGTAATCGATTGCTTTGTTCTTGAAAAGTTTTCCAAAATGAACCAAGAACAAAATAATCGATTATTACTTTAATGTAATTGATTAAATCAGTAGAAAACTTATTTTTCCAAAAACCTTTGATTTAATTAAAAAACATAAGCAATTTATCAAAGCCTTGTGAATTTTATTACTCAAACTAATTGACTTAATGAATGATGTGAATGCAATGCACTTGGATCACCAGAAATGCTTCTTCCTTTTACATTTAATCACAAATTAATTTTCAAGGCTTCAAGGCATGTTGAAAGCTCAAAACCAAGGCTTGATTCTATGTCCATTCTTCAAATAGCTTTTCTGAAATCAACAATATAGTCCAATGTGACTTTGTTGCTTCCGAACTCCACAACCAAGAATCCAACCCCTTACCCCTACTGCCACCTTACCAAAACCACAAACTCAACCCCCCCACCACGCTTACCAACCCAAGTCCCCATCATCACCTCCCTTATGACAAGAATGGGGACGTTTGGTTCATTTTTTGCAAAACAATGCAGCAAGCGTTGCAGCGCATTGGAAATCAATGTCATAGTTGTGCGAAGTGAGGTGCAACCTTAGGTTATATGTTTAACTTAGGGATGCATTGAAAATCTTCCATTCTTTTATTGATGTCGAAGTGATATGTTCTATTAGTTTGAAATATATTAATATTTAAAATAAGATGGCTTTGCCTTAGTAAAGACAAAGACATCGTCCTCAAATAATAGATGGGAAACCTTGGGCCCATTGTTAGGAAAAATGAAAGGTTTCCAGAAGCCTTTATCAACCTTCGAGGAAATCATTACACCAAGAAACTCCATACACAGAACAAACAAATCAAGAGATGCAGTCACGTTGGGGAAGCTTTGTAGCAAGAGTCCAGGGTCTTACAACTATTCGACATGAAAAGATGGAGATGTTTTGTGCATGATAAAAAAGACAATAACATCTGGGAAGCCAAATATCCTCAAAGTATGCTTAAGGAAATCCCAATCAATTTTTCCATAAGCTTTCTCCAAATCTAATTTCATAAATAAATCCTCATGCTTCTTGTGAAACTTCGTCATAAGGTGGACAATTTCTTGGAGAACTATAGCATTATCAGTAGTCCTCCTACCTGGAATAAAATTGTTATAGAGAGCTGATCAACTCACATAGCCAGGGTCAAAGTCTCTTGACTAAGACTTTCGATATAAGCTTGTACAAGACATTGGACAGCTTATAGGGCTAAACTCTTTAAGTCTAGAGTGGTTATCAACCTCAAGAATCAACACAAGGAGGGTGTCCGCAGCTTAAGGGTCAAAATAACTAGAGTAAAACGCACTAAAAATAAAATTCCACACATCTTCACCCACATCTTTCGAAAACATTTTAAAAAATGAGTTGGATTCCATTAAGACCTGGTGATTTATAGGACTTCATGCTTATATGGGCCTCATGAACCTCCTCCTTCGAAACATGTTGAAGTAGGTATTGGATTGTTTCACTAGGAGGAAGCTTAAGAGAGGAAACACAATCACAACCCACAACCTCTTTATTACGAAAAAGCTATTGAAAATAATTAGCAGCCTCTTGACGAAGCATGTCCTCCTCCATACACCAATCTCCATATTCCAGAAACAATCTATGAACCTTGTTCCTTTTCCTTCAAATAATTGTTTAAGCATGAAAGAAATAGGTGTTTATACTCCCCAAACGAATCCATTTCTCTCAATATTTCTGAAACCAAAATGTCTCATCCTAAAAAAATAATAGACTTATAATCCTTAAACAACCTATCCTGAAGAAAAAGAAGGGTAGTAGAACCAATCCATTGAAGACTTCTATGAATCCCTTTCAGTCTGACCTCGATCTCTTTTTCTTGGTATGAAGAATCCCAAAAATATCTTTATTGAAAGTAACAGAGTCATCCTTAACATTTGACAACACACAACATTTCGCTCATATTTCCTCTAAGTTGCCTTAACTATGAGAGGGTAATCCTTATGAACATACCAAGCCGCCTGAAACTAGAATGACCTAACATTACAGTTTCTCACCACATTAGAACATCTCAAGAGAATAGGATTATGATCAAAGTGCTTTCTAACAATATGTTCAATATTGGCTTCAGGGAAAGCCATCCTCCAGGATTGATGACACACTCCTCTATCCAGCCTCCGCGAGATCAGACGGACACCTCTACACTTCTACTGCCAAGTAAATCTATTTCCATAGAAGCCAAATCAAGAAATAGACATTTATTTAAACCCTTAAGAAAAGATAAATTTTGCATTAAGAAAATATCAACTTTGCGTTGAGAAAAAATACCTTCATTTTGCTTAGAGGCCACCGAAATGTCATTAAAATCTCCAAGCAAAGTCTTTGGGGTGCTCTAGATCTACGCATAGTGGAGAGGTGATCCCAAAGGTGTTTTCTTCAATAAAGGATAGACCTAGCATAGAAACTCGAAATGCACCATGACCTCCTACCCCTATAAATCATGATAGTTGTACTTTGTGGCATTGAGTCAATGATATGGACTGTGAAAGGAAAATCATGCAACATCAACTCCCAAATGTCGTTGAAGTGGCCATCAACATCCTCTATAGCAACACTTGTGTACCCAATCTTTTTCCAATAAGCAGTTTGACAAAAGATTGTGGTATCACAGGTTCTCACACACACTGGTGCACTCACACAAACACACAACAATTTCTCTGGTAGAATACTTCTGATGTATTTAGATAATGGTCTGCCAAGCCACACATTGGCCTTTTACATGAGATGCTATTTATAAGTAATAGCAAGTGGGCGCAATTTAAAAACATTCATATCTAATAAATTGTCTACTAACGTAAACTTAAAACATGACTCTTCACTTGAGTAACTCTTCACCTAGGGACATGACTCTTCACATGAGTAACTTCTTAACCCAGGGACATGACTCTTCGCATGAGTAACTTCTTCACCTAGGGACATGACTCTTCATATGAGTAACTTCTTAACCTAGAGACATGACTCTTCATATATCTAATTTATTATTATTAAAGTTTAATCCAACAAAATCCCCCCATAAACTTTAAATATTTCTTCTGTCTTTCATCCCCAACATCTTACAATTTTCCAGCAGCAATGTCGGTAATGGCTTCGTGAAAACATCTCCGACTTGATCTCGGCTTGCCACATGAAATAACTCCACCTTCTTTCCTTTTACTTGATCTCGGATGAAGTGGAATCTGACGCGATATGCTTGCTGACTTATTATCTACTTTGATCTTGGTTTGACTGTCTTGAACTTGTCCCAGTTTTTCCAACAGACTCCTCAATCAAACTGCATGGCAAACGCACCAGGATGCCGCAATGTACTCGGCTTCACAAGTTGATAGATTCATAATTGGTTCCTTCTTTGACATCCAGGCAAAAGTTGTGTTTCCCATGAAGAATACATAACCAGTCGTGCTCTTCCTATCGTCCATGTCTCCACACCAATCACTGTCTGAGTAGCCTTTTAACCTGTAATTTTTCGACTTCGAGTAGAGAAGTCCTTGAGAGATTGTTCCTTGAATATATCTTAGAATCCTTTTAGCCGTTTTCCAATGAGAGTAACTTGGCTCTTCCATAAACCGACTTATAATTCCAACACTTAAACACAGATCTGGCCTCATACATGTTAAATATCTCAAGCATCCCACCAAGCTTCTATAGTTTCTTGGATCAACACGTTCTCATCCATCGTACTTTGAAAGTTTTGAACCGGGTTCCATAGGAGTTGAAACCGGGTTACAATCCGACATCTTAAACCTTTTCAATATTCCCTTAGTATAAGTCTCCTGAGAGACAAATATTCCGGCTTTGCCTTGTCTGACTTCCAAATCGATAAAGTATCTCATCAGGCCAAGATCAGTCATTTCAAATTCTTTTGACATTCTTTTCTTGAACTCTTGTGCCATTTCTTCACTGTTCCCCATAAAGATCAAGTCATCAACATATAAAGCTACAAGCAACAAATCATCTCCATTTTTCTTAACATACAGGGCATGCTCATAAGGACACTATTCAAAACCACCCTCCTTGAAGTATGCATCAATGCGAGTATTCCAGGCCCTCGGTGCCTGTTTTAGTCCGTACAAAGCTTTCTTCAATCTTAACACTTTCTTTTCTTCTCTAGCTTTCAAGTATCCCGGGGTTTGTGCGAGATACACTTCCTCTTCAAGTACACCATTCAGAAATGCCGACTTGACATCCATTTGCAGCCCTCGAAACTGCGTTGCCTGTGAGATCAATAGTCTGTTTTCCTCCATTCTTGAAACGGGTGCGAACACTTCGTCATAGTTTATTCCTGCCTTTTGTTTATACCCCTTAGCTACCAGTCGGGCTTTATATCATTCTACCTCTCCCTCAGTATTCATCTTTTTCTTATAAACCCATTTAACTCCAATGGGATTACTTCCTTTTGGCAGCTCGGTCAACTCCCAATTATCATTCCATTCAATGGCCTTGATTTCTTCATTCATGGCAGTTTGCCATTTTTCATCTCGGATTGCCTCTTCGAATGTTATTTCTTTAGAATCTGTCAACAAACAAATAAGGTGAGCGTCATTAGTTGAATCATACAGGTCCTGCAAACTCCTCATTCGGGGTTGTCTCATCTCGTCTTCATCAGATGTCTCACTTCTTGCCGGGATCCAACTTGGTGATCTGCCTTTCTTCTCTTCTTGTTAAGTAAGCGTCTGTCCGGGATCTAAGATGACCTCCGATGAAGTGCTCTAGTTCCATTCATCTTCTTCATTAACTTTCACATCTCGGCTCATTACTACTTTCTTGGTGCCAGGATTCAACAACTTGTATCCCTTTGTCTTTTCGTCATATCCAATGAAAATAAATTTCCTGCTCTTGTCTTCCAACTTGGTTCTTTGCTGATCAGGGATGTGTGCATAAGCAACACTTCCGAAGATGCTGAAATGGCCTACTAATGGCTTCTGACCCATCCATGCTTCCTTTGAGATTTTCCCATTCAGACTGGAATGCGGACAGTGATTCTGCACATATATAGCACACAGTACGGCCTCCCCCCAAAACTCCTTAGGCATTTTCTTCGTTTTTAACATTGATCTTACCATGTCAAGAATGGTACGATTTTTCCTCTCAGCTACTCCATTTTGTTGTGGTGAGTACGGTGCAGTTAAGAACCTTTTTATCCCATGTTCCTCGCAATACCTTTTAAATGCAATTGATGTGTACTCCCCACCTCGATCAGAACAGATCGACTTGATTCGCCTTCCAGTTGCATTTTCTATTATCATCTTAAAACTCTTGAATACTTCAAGCACTTTGGATTTTTCTTCTAGCAAATACACCCAAGTTTTACGACTATAATTGTAACGCCCTGAAATTTCAATAACTAAAAATATATGGTTAAAATGTAGTGTGACTTAATCTTGTGCAACTACTTGCTGTTAGGTTGTGTGAAGTTTGTTTGGTCTATGTTTGAATTATTTGCGTGAAATGTTAATTAGAAAAAAAAGAGGAATAACAAAAATGTTTGAAGGGAAATGACCATATTACCCTTTCTCTTGATGTGAAAATTACAACAATGCCATTGAAATAAAATTACCATTATGCCATTGAAGTAAAATTACAATAATGCCCTTAGATATTTTTGTTAGATATTTTGAAGTAAAAATACAAAAATACCCTTGAGTAAGTGACAAATTACAAATATACCCTTAGATATTTTGTGAAAACTTGATGAAATTACAAAAGTGCCCTTGGGATGGAAAATTACCCAAAATACCCTTAATAACGGACAAATATCACAAGAAAACTAGAAGTACCTAGACTAGCTTAAAATTTCTGATTAAGTAAGTCATAAATACAAGAAAATAAACCTCACAGTAAAAATAAAGAAAAATTTCATGAATATCTAAGCTATCATGAGCTATAATTTCAGACTATGTGATGATATGATGAGGAAAATTATCATATAAGAAACACATGATGGTAATATGATACAAGAAGGATAGGATAGAAGCTAATGGATTCAAGTGGTAAGTTTAAAAGTGCTTAGAATATATTTAATTATGATTAGTTAATTTATGAGAAGAAACCAATTCTGACTGTGAAGGATTTGGGGTAAAGGCTTAAGATTTTAGATGAATGAGACATTAGTAGCTATCAACTTAATTGAAAATTACATGGAGAACACTTGGTTTTAAATTAAAAGAAACAAAAACATAAACCAGAGCATGCTTATACGTGAGAATTGGAACAAAATAATGGAAATGGAAGTGCAAAATCATGTGTATGTGTACTTAGGATTGGTACACTTAATCCAATTGTGTTGCCATGTATAAAACAAAGCAAAAATCTAGCATTTTCAGCCAGCATACCACATGCCCTTTCAGCCATATGAAGGAATCTTTGATTTTTTTTTGCTTGATAAGAATGCATTTAATGCATGAATAAAAAAATATCTTCTTGGAATCAAAAACTGCACCTATAAGTGAACTTGTTCTCTAACTCACGGTCACTTGCTTCTTTTCCTCTATTCACTTTTGCTTCATTTTCTCTTCTTTTCTTCTCACTCAAACTGCAGCTCCTTCCTCAAGCTCTTGAATCATTACAGTCAAACACTTTGGTAAGTATTTTTGTTAAAATTCGTATGGTTTTAAACTGAAATTTTGGACTGTTTTGAAATTTCCATATCTCCCTCTATACTTAACCAAATGAGGTGTTTGACCACTCATTTTAATGATTAGGATGTCTTCTATGTTTTCCTAACATATGGGACCAAACTAAGTAATGAATCGTGCCCAGAAATTATTTTAGCTCAAGCTGTCCGAAACTGTTCACACCAAACAGATTCTGCCATCCATTTTGAAAAATTTATTTCTCTCTCATTTCTTACTCAAATTAAGTGTATGATATATGGAATTAAAGATCTTGATGTCAAATATAACATCTAAAAATTTCAAATAAATATAAATTGTGTACTGCTTGCAATCATGATAACACTAAGAGATGTTAGTGTGGAAACTAGAACTTGCTGGCAGCTTTGAAATCCAGTTTTAGAAATGTTAAATCTAGAGTTTTAGAAATCCAAATAAGTCATGTGATACCTTGTTAGAAAGCTTAGGAAGTCTAGTTTAACATACTAAAAGATGGGAATTTAATTATGTGTAGATTAGCACGTGAACTTGAAAGACCTCAAAACGACGCTACAAGAAGCTAATAAAGGGACAAAGATAGGTAAGGGGAGTTTGTTATTTGCTTACAGTTTTTGACGCCATAGTTGGAGGCCATGGAGTCCAACTATGAGGATATCTGTTTGTCCCTGCTGTGTACTGATTTTATATATAGAAAAACTGTGTTTTTAACTAATGGGATGCGATGAATTTACTTGTTGATGGATAAAAATATGAATGATGTTGTTGTGGTAATGATTGGATTTTTGGAAAAAGTTTTAATTACAGAGGAGACTCTGTCTAAAATTTTATAATATGTTTTCTTATTTAATTCTTTATTAAATTTTTAAATGGGCATAGGATTGTGATTTCTATATTGTAGTCCTCCTCTTTAATTTAGAATTTTCCTAAAATACTAGTCTCGTGATAATATGGATTGTGGATGGATGAGGTGATATTAATGTCATTGATAATGATGAAATGAGATGTTATTGATGTGTTGGTGATGATTGAAATAGAAAACAATGATTTGTTTGATGATATATAAATGATATAATGATGATGTTGTGTATATACATGGGGGTGCATGACTGGATAACCTTGCGAAGGAGGGTTTACGAATTTTAAGCATCCTAAGGGAGAACTAGATTGTTTAAAATTCTGGTCCCTAGCTATCCATGATCAGTGCATTCATGGTGCCATGTTTCATACTTCATATTTGAATGGATGGAAATAGAATGGTGGCAGTAAGTACCAGGGGTACTAGGGGGCATCACTTTGTTTGGAACTCCCTTGAGACTCGGGGCTGATCACCATGAGGGGGGAGCGACCTGTGCACGACAAGGTGACCTCGATGAGCTACTACATCATTTACCTAGAGAGACTATTTCCATGAGGATGGTACCACAATGAATTCTGAGAATTAAGTTAGGTGCATGCATCATTCTAATCATGGTTGATTTGAGTTGTGAAATAGTGAATGACTAGTTAGTTGCGTGGATTGAACTCATTTAATTTTGAGAATGATTGTGATTGTTATTGTTGTTTCTTTCTAATAATTGTTATCTGGTGTTTGTTGGTTTTTTTATATAATAAACTCACCCTTGCATTTGTTGTACCATGTGGTTGGTACCTATGATGATCGCGAACTTTCGCCTCGTGGGAGCAGATAAGCAACAGTAGGTGACTTTGGTGGGAGATCTTCTTGTTGGTTGGAGCCGCCAAGCCGACGTGATAACGTTGGATTTCTTTTGGAGAAAGAGTTGTGTTTTGTTGATCAACTCTCTCTTAGTTAGTCTTTGGCTTTTTGTTGATATGTAATTTCAAGTGTATATACATAAGGAAGTTCTAACATGTGGATGACATGTACGGATTTAATATATATGTATAATGTGTTTTAATATGTAATGGTAATATGTATGATAATTGTATTATCGCGAAAAATTTTACCATCATTTTCATAATCAAATTAATGAAGTTTTATTAAAAATTAAAATTGCACGATTAAGAGTTAGTGATATCGTAGCAACGAGGCGGGTCATTACATTAGTGGTATCAGAGCCGGTCGAACCTTTTCGGCCGGTAGTTGTGAGTTTGTTGTGTTTCTCTGTGTATTTGTGTTTGCTTGCGATGAGTGGTGAGTCTATTGTGTTTCTTTGTGTATTTTGTGCTCAATGGTAGCGACGAGGCGGGTTGTTACATTTGTCTGTTTTGTATTTGATTTGTTGTTTGTAAGACATGCATACATTGTTGTGATGCATGGGTTGTGAAGATTTAGTAGTATGATCATAACATATTTGTATTCCTGATGTCTTTTATACCATAGGTTTCAGATGTCATGAGTTATCAAACTGGCCATCTGAATAATTCATGAAGTGCAATGAAACACTATGGCAAACAGTCAGAAATACAAAGGGGGAAGTATAGGTGATAATGTCTTGAGAGAAAATTGTTATAGAGGACTGATTTATTGAGACATCAACTATAATAGTGTTTAAGTGGGGATTTTTAGTAAGTATAAAATTGTCTTGATTATTTTGTTGTGTGTATTCCTTCCAGGTTCTCACTTCTTGGTATGTGCAGGAAGTGATGGCTGGTAGGAATGATCGTGCTATAACTGAGGCTCTCCAAGCCTTAGCTCAGACAATGGGGAATCAAAATAGGGGAGAAACTGCTGGAGTTGCCGAGAATCAAGGGTTGGATCGCTTTCAGTGAAATAATCCCCCTACTTACAATGGAGGATACAACCCTGATGGTGTTCATAACTGGATACGGGAGATTGACAAAATATTTCGAGTTATGGCATGTCTGAAGGAGCAGAAGGTTGCTTTTGGCACCTACACTCTAGTGGAAGAAGCTGAGTATTGGTGGGAGAACACTCGTCAATGTTTGGAGGCTGAAGGTCAAGCTGTGACCTGGGAAACTTTAATAGGTTATTTCTGGAAAAATATTTTCCTGAAGATGTTAGAAACAAGAAGGAGATGGAATTTTTGGAGCTTAAGTAAGGGAACATGACTGTGGTTGAGTATGCAGCTAAGTTCGGATAGTTGGTGAGGTACTTTCCTCATTACCAGGGAAGAGATGGTGAGAGCTCCAAGTGTGTGAAGTTCCTGAATGGCTTGCAACCTGAGGTGAAGCAAGCTGTGAATTACCAAGGTGTTCGTCAATTTCCACTGTTGGTTAACATGTGTAGGATATGGGATGAAGATTCCTGAGACCGAGCGACATATTATCGGACTACAGGTCCAATGAAGAATAAGAAGACCGGGCCTCATAACCGTGGGAAACCATACCCAACCCCTCCTAAGCAATATGGTCATCGTCCCAACAATCAAAGGACTACTGCTATGAGGTTTTCTGGTGGTAGTGGTAGTAGACCCACTACTTTTCCGACCCAGATCATTTGTTTTAATGTGGTAGGCCAAGCCATATCTCTTCAAATTGTATGAATAAAGACCCTACTTGTTTCAAGTGTAGACAACAGGGTCACATTCAACGAGATTGCCCATATCTCAAGAGAGAGCAGAATGGTGGAGGCCTGAAGGACCAAATCGGACATCCGAAAGCCACGGGAAGAGTTTACTCTTAGTGGTGCTGATGCTTTGAAATCTAAAGATCTAATCCAAGGTAAATGTTTCATACGTGGGATTTTGTTACTTGTACTTTTCAACTCTGGTGCGACCCATTCATTTGTATCTCGTTTGTGTGTGGAGAAACTTAAACTTTCTGTGTCTTCTTTGAGTAATGATCTTGTGGTAGAGACCCCAACTAGTGGTTATGTTTTGACTTCTAATGTGTGCTTGAATTGTCCTGTAGAAATTTCTGGTAGAAAAGTTCTTTATTGACCTGATTTGTTTACCTCTCAGCCAAATTGATGTTATTCTAGGTATGGACTGGTTATCTTCCAACCATGTTCTGCTAAACTATTTTTATAAAACTATGGTGTTTGATGATTCTGAGGTGAGTGAAAATGAAATATTTATATCTACCAACCATATTGTGACATCTTTAAAAGAAAATGCTTAAGTGTATATGATATTGTCTAACCTGGAAGTAGAAACCAATGTTTCTATAGGTAACCTCCCTGTTGTTAGTTTCAAGAAGTGTTTCCTGAGAATATATTCGGTTTACCACTTGAGAGAGAGATAGAGTTTTCTATAGATTTAGTACCTGGTGCTGGACCTATATCCATAGCCCCTTATAGGATGTCTCCTATAGAGTTAGCTGAGCTTAAGAAACAACTAGAAGAGTTGTTAGATAAGCAATTTATGAGACCTAGTGTCTCCGTGGGGAGCACTAGTGTTGTTAGTAAAGAAGAAAGATGGGACCATGAGATTATGTGTAGACTATTGCCAGTTGAATAAGGTGACAATTAAGAACAAGTATCCTTTGCCTAGAATAGATGACCTGATGGACCAGCTGGTAGCGGCTTGTGTGTTTAGCAAGATAGACCTCAGATCAGGTTACCATCAGATTCGAGTAAAGTCCGAGGATATTCCGAAGACTGCTTTTAGGACCCGTTATGGTCATTATGAGTATTTAGTTATGCCCTTTGGTGTAACTAATGCTCCTGGTGTGTTCATGGATTATATGAATAGAATCTTTCACCCCTATCTTGATAATTTTGTGGTCGTATTCATAGATGATATTTTGGTATACTCTAAGACTAGAAAGGAACATGAGGTACACTTGAGGATTGTGTTACAAACCCTTAAGGATCGACAACTTTATGCTAAGTTGTCTAAGTGTGAGTTTTGGTTAGAGATAGTGAGTTTCTTACGACATGTGATATCTCAAGGTGGTATAGCTGTAGATCCTTCTAAGGTTGAAGCTGTTCTTGACTGGGAGAGTCCTAAGTCGGTTTTTGAGATTAGAAGTTTTCTGGGGTTAGCGGTATATTACCGCAGATTCATAAAAGGTTTCTCCAAGTTAGCCTTGCCATTGACCAAGCTGACTCGTAAGGGTCAAGTTTTTGTGTGGGATGCCCAGTGTAAGCAAAGTTTCCAAACCCTTAAGGAAAAGCTAACAACTGCACCTGTGTTAGTTTTGCCTAAATAAAGCGTTGGGAACCAAGCTTACACTAAGTTCAGCTTATCACCCTTAAATTGATTGTAACATCCTCAAATTTACATGCACATTTGTAAAATTTTCTCATTAAATTATCAATATGCATTGTTATGTTACAAAAATTAGTTTAAGGCAAAAATGAAAAAAATGCCCCTAGATATTTTGGAAATGACCAAAATACCCTTTATCCTAAAAATGGTCAGATAATCTTGGGAATCCTGTAGGAACCTGAGGAAAGGATAATATACCCCTAGAAAATAAATTATCCACAAAGTAGATGACAAGAAACCATGAAATAGAATTTCTAGGAATTTTAATAGAAATTTTGAAAAGAGCTCAATACAAACTAACTCAA
>PYAF01002531.1:80660-90837 GCA_007407185.1 Glycine tomentella
CAATTAATTATTAAACTGCCCTGTAAATAAAAATTAGAATAATTAAACTTAAAATAATCCAAATTAATTAAAATCCGAATTATTGGTCTAATTAAATCCCAAATGAGAAACAATGCAAAATATAAATAATTAAGCACAAGTTAGGGATTAAAATGAGTACAAAAAGATGAGTAATTAGTGATAAATAGTGACTCATCACGGATACCCCTTCTCCTTCCTTCATTTTCATTCCTTCCAACACTCCACGGAGAGATTGAAGTCAAACCTGTCTAACACGATCGGCTCCCTTGTAGACATTTGCAAGAATGTCCCACGCTTCCTTTGAAGTTGTTGCACCAGCGATCTTCTCAAACCCGGAATCATCAATAGCCCGGAATAACATGTACAACGCCCCTTTGTCTTTCAACCTCATCTCCTTCAATGTCTTGTTTTGCGCCGCCGTATATCCTGCTATGGATGTTGGTTCCTCGAAATCACCATGGACAACCTCCCAACTATCATGGGCTCCCAAAAGAGCTTTCATCTGGATACTCCAGTTTTCATGATTAACCTTTGTAAGGTTGGGTAGTGACAGACTACTACTTGGCCCACTCTCCATTTTCTCACGCTCTGATACCAATTTGTGGTATCACAGGTCCTCACACACACTGGTGCACTCACACAAACACACAACAATTTCTCTGGTAGAATACTTCTGATGTATTTAGATAATGGTCTGCCAAGCCACACGTTGGCCTTTTACATGAGATGCTATTTATAAGTAATAGCAAGTGGGAGCAATTTAAAAACACTCGTATCTAATAAATTGTCTACTAACGTAAACTTAAAGACATGACTCTTCACTTGAGTAACTCTTCACCTAGGGACATGACTCTTCACATGAGTAACTTCTTCACCTAGGGACATGACTCTTCGCATAATTTCTCTGGTAGAATACTTCTGATGTATTTAGATAATGGTCTGCCAAGCCACAAATTGACCTTTTACATGAGATGCTATTTATAAGTAATAGCATGTGGGAGCAATTTAAAAACATTCATATCTAATAAATTGTCTACTAACGTAAACTTAAAGCCATGACTCTTCACTTGAGTAACTCTTCACCTAGGGACATGACTCTTCGCATGAGTAACTTCTTCACCTAGGGACATGACTCTTCACATGAGTAACTTCTTCACCTAGAGACATGACTCTTCACATATCTAATTTATTATTATTAAATTTTAATCCAACAAAGATAGTATGAGTCTTCAAAACAAAAACAAAAATTGGCTTATACCTCTTCCTACCAATTTTCAAATAGATTTCAACCTGTCATGCATTGTAACTAACCCTATCTTCTTTCCGAACAGTTTCACAATCACTGCATCCTTCCATGGTAACCATAGGTCTTGCAAGATATTATCATCAATGAAACATTTAGGTTTGAACCTATCACCATTCTCCAGTTCTAATTGAAAGAGATTCTTCATTACCAGGTTTTTGCATAGGATGTTGAAAATCCATAAGCTTGTCTTGAAACAAAAGTTTTTGGACAACCATCATGACCCCTCCATCCCCATCAGGAGGTTTTGGAACTGGCGGGTGAGAGAGAGAACCTCGCTACTCAAGAGTTGTCATATACAAATACTTTCTTATAGATCGTGACTCCAAAAGTTATAATTGTCCTTTGCAAATTGATTTGTTTGCCCCAAATATACATTAAATATTTAATTGATATTTATTTGAATTCAAATTATATTAACTTAAATGTTATTTGTAATTGAATCAATCAGCTATGAAGCACTACATGATGACATGAGTCATCCGAAACTTGAAAATAACTATTGAATGTCATGATGTATTGCTAACACATCTTAGTTTTAGGTTATATTTCAATTAAATCATTAGGAATTAGGTTAGAATAAGTTAGTTTGTTATTTATATTTAATTATATCTCATTTTATTACCAAAGTTATGATTTCGGGGTCAAAAAGAGGAGAATCAAGCAAAGAAAGAAGAAAACCAAGCTGAAGGTCCCGCGCGAACCGCGCCAGGACCCGCGCGACCCGCGCCAACTACTCAAGACAGCCTTTCAACTCGAAGTATCCACGCTATCAGTGAGGAATTCCACGCTATTCACGCCATCTATTCGAATGCCTCGTGCGGACCGCGCCAATTCTCGCGCGACTCGCGCCACAGGCCTGGAGATAGTTTTGATTCGTGCTAGTCGCACGATCAGCGCGGACTTCTGCGCTATCAGTGCCATGATTTTGAACTATCCGTGCGATCAGTGTGGGTCTAGCGCCATCAGCGCGACGGAGACGCTGTTGCCTTATTTAAAAAGATATGGTTCGAAATTACACGAAAACAGGGGCTTTGTTACTATAATTAAACCAATCTATAAAAGAAAGGCTTCTGGACTGAAGAAAGAGACGCTCTACACCATTGGACACCTCCACACATTCCATTACACTCTTCTTCTCATTGGAATTCATTCATCAAAGCTAGGTCACTGCAGAATAATGTTTTATTTGATAGCTTTGGTGTCTTTGAAGCCTATGTCAGGCTAAACTCTGTATTGTGGTTAGGCCAAGAATCGATGTGAACTCCTCTGTAACTTGACTAGTATTGAATGAGAATGTTTTGATTGTTTTATTCTATTCTATTCTTATTTGTCTTATTCTTATTTGGAATTGATCACTCTAATTAAGTGCTGAGAGTTAGGATTCGCAATAGGGATGTTGGGATTCTAATTTCTGACCTGATTAGAATAACAGTTGTTCATTGCTTAGGGATAGGGATGCATGACTGCAGAACTTTACAATATATTCTTTGAAATGCTTAACTTGATAGAATTCACTAAGGGATTAGGTTTTCGATTCAGGTTAAAGGGTTAATTCGCTAAGGGATTAGCGGTTAACTAAACTAGAAAAGATTTATTCTCTGAACAATCAGAAACAAGCAAACCTTATGATATATTCTTTTTAATGCTTAGCTTGATAGGGATCGCTAAGGAATTAGGATTCTTGATTCAGGTTAAAGGGTTAAATTGCTAAGGAATTAGGATTAACTAAATTTGGAGAGATATATTATTTGAGTAATCAAACTTGATAACCAATTAAGTGAAAGAGGTAGGGAACAGAGGGGATTGCGTCCTAACTACAATTATTCATTCCATTGGTAACAACCCAAACTTAATTTACTGCAATTTAATCTCTTTAATTTATGTCTTTAATTGCAATATTCAAACAACAACCAAATTCTTTCACAAATTCTTTCTTTTTATTTCCAATTGCTTAGACCTAGAATTACTGTGAAATTCATACCAATCCATGTGGAGACGATACTTTACTTACTCACTTTATTACTTGAAACGAGCGGTGCACTTGCCGTATTTGTGCCGTCGCGCAACAAGTTTTTGGCGTCGTTGCCGGGGATTGGTAAACTGATTTCGTAGTAATTTTAATCTTTGTGATTGGAACTTTTTGTTACTCATTGCTTCTCTAAGTTTATGCGAGGAACAGTCAATCCTGATCATCTGCAGTACGATCCTGAGATAGAAAGAGCTGCTAGAAGGAACAGGAGATTAGCCAGACAAAGAAGGAGAGAAGCTGAAAATTTTGACTTTGATTCAATCCCTGAATTAGAGTCTGAAGCAGAGATGGCTGAAGGAAAACATAATCAGCCAAGGCCAAGACCAGAGGATGAACTAATGGAGGATATTCTGGCTCCTATGTTCACAAGACCAAACTCCAGTATTGTGAGACCACCAATCCAAGCAACCCACTTTGACATTAATCCTTCATTGATAGCATTGGTGGAACGCAGTCAGTTTGGTGGGGAAGACTTTGAAGACCCACATGATTTCATTGACAGATTTCTCAGAATCTGTGACACTATCAGACACCAAGGGATCTTAGATGATGCGGTAAGACTAAGCCTATTCCCTTTTGCTGTTAAGGGAAATGCATTGAGATGGCTGAACAGATAAACTTCAAATAGCATCTCAACTTGGGAGGACTTAGTCTCGAGATTTTTTGCACAATACTTTTCCATGGATAAATACAACAGGTTGGTGAATGAAATCACCAACTTCACTCAAAATGGAAGAGAATCCCTATGTGCTGCCTAGAACAGATTCTAGGAATTGATCAGGAGATGCTTGCAATATGATATGCCTGTGGGTAAGCAGGTACGTATTTTCTTTAATGGTATGACTCCTGAATCACGCATGATTTTTAATGTTGTAGCAGGGGGCACAATAAGGTCAAAAACTGCAGCTCAAACTTATGAGCTGATTAAATCTCTGGCTTGCAATGAGAATGAAAGCATCACTATGCAGCCAAAGAGAGAACCAATACAATTGTGCAGCAATGATGCCATCCTTGCAGAGCAGAAAATCTTAGCCCAACAGCTAGCTAAGTTGAATGAAAAAATAGACAGACTTCAAGTCTCTGTAGCCCAAGTTTCATCCAGCAAGCCACACATCAACTTTGAGTACTGCCAAGGTGACCATGAATCTAATGAATGTCCTATTCTTGTTGGAGCTGACCCTGTGCAGGTTAATGGAGTGTGGAATGATCAGAGACAACAGCAGCCATACCAGAGAAATCACAACTTTGTTCCAACCAACAACTACCAGAGAAATTCTCAAGGAGGAGGACTAGACTATAAGCCCAACAACTATCTGCAGCCTCCTCCCATTCCTACCACCAGCATCTCTGAACTTGAGAAAGTTGTGATGCAGCTGTCAAAAACAACCACGAAGCACATACAAGCCACAAATGCTTTCATCCAGGGGACTAGAGCTCACCACAGAAATCAAGATGCCTCCATCCGGAATCTTGAAATCCAAATTGGTCAATTGGCGAAGCAAATTTCTGAAAGGCCACCAGGATAGTTCCCTAGTGACACAGTGACAAATCCAAGGGAACATGTCAATGCTATCACCACCAGGAGTGGTAAGGTGCTTACTCGACCAGAAAAGCCTAAGGTGAGTAGGAAGGAAGCTAAGGAAGAAAATACAACAGCTGATGCAGAAGAAGAAAAAGCCGCAGAAAATTCCATGGAGCAAAAATTTGCACCTCCAAAGAAGCAATGGGATTTCTCTCGCTTTGAGAAACCCCCATATCCAGTGCAGACCAAGCAACAAATTCAGAAGCAGCAGTTTGCCAGGTTCTTAGATATGTTTAAAAACTTACACATAAATATTCCATTTGCTGAGGCATTAGCCAATATGCCTAACTACGCAAAATTCATGAAAGAGCTCTTATCTAAGAAACAAAAACTGCAGGATTGTGAAACCATAGCACTCACTGAGGAGTGCAGTGCAATAATTCAGAGGAAGCTTCCTCCAAAATTGAAAGACCCTGGAAGCTTTAATATCCGGGTAGCCATAGGAAATATCAATGTAGGGAGAGCACTTTGTGATTTAGGGGCTAGCATACACTTAATGCCATTGTCAATGTGTAAGTCCCTAGGTATATCTGAATTGAAACCCACTAGAGTTTCCTTGCAACTTGCAGACCGCTCACTAAGGAAACCATCAGGGGTAATTGAAGATGTTCTAGTAAAGGTAGACAAATTTATCTTCCCTGCAGACTTCATAGTCTTAGATATGGAGGGTGAAAGTGAAATCCCTCTTCTGTTAGGAAGGTCATTTTTAGCAACTACTAGGGCCTTAATTGATGTAGAACAGGGAAAGTTGGAACTTAGGATGGATAATGAATTTGTTGTTTTTAATGTTTTTAATACTGTGACAAATCCATCTGACAAACATAATTGTTCTAGGCTGGATTTCCTGGATAATGTGAATTGTGCAGGTATAACAACATTAGAAACAATAGCAAGAGATGCAGAAAATACAGCAGCAGAAAATTTAGCACGAGCAGAAAATGCAGCAATAGCAGAAATTGTTGCAGACTTGAATGTTGTAGACCAACAATCCACACCAGAAATCAGTGAAGTTGTTCTAAAAGAGCTGGAAAAGAAGGAAGATGCTACTCCAGCTGGCGCACCAAAGGTTAAGCTGAAAGGAATTCCAGGAAACGCTGTGGAAACACCTAAGAAGAATTGGGTCAACAAGCTTGCCGCTGCACATTTGAGGTATCAAACTGCAAGCAAGACACCTGTAACTGCAAATGAGAATGCTAGGACCTGTAAAGGGAAGACCAAGAAGTGGCGTAGCAGTAAAACTCGCCAAAAAGAAATTGAGCCAGGACAACAAGTACTGCTTTCCAAATTTCTCATGGAGTTTCCAGGTAAATCAAAATTTTGCTGGTCTGGTCCCTTCTTGGTGCAAAAGATTTGTCCTTATGGAATAGTAGAACTCTCTTCTTTAGACAAAGACATGACTTTTAAAGTGAACAAATGTCGGCTGAAGCTTCACTTTGGAGACCAAGTAGATAGAAACATTGTTTCTGTTCCGCTTAAGTCCACAGATGATTAACAGCAGGAAGCGTCTAGCTCAAGACGCTAAATGAGCACTTCTTAGAATCTCTTCCGAGAAACTAGTTCTTGATGTACATACATAGTATTTTTAAGTCTTTTTAAATTTTGATAGCAGTAGGTTTATCATTATGCATTTTCGTTTTTAGTCATTTTAGGTTCATGCATTTTAGTTAGGATAAAATGAAAATAAAAGAAAAAGGTTGTTCAGAGTATGGCGCTAACCGCGCATAGTGTGGCGCTAATCGCGCCAAAGTCTCGGCAAACTTAAGCTAACCGCGTGAACTTTCACGCAAGTCGCGTGAGTCATTCGAAGCAAGGCCCATCATCTGCATAATTTAGCGTGGATCGCGTGAAGATGCCGAAAGAAAAGCTCTTCCAGTGCCTACTGGCGTGGATCGCGCCACACTCCGCGCTGACCGCGCGAGACCCCGAAACCAATCTTTATTTTAAAGCACTCAGTTCACGGCATTCCCTCTCATTCCCGTTTTCTCTTTGCAACCAAAATCACAACTGCACCATGGCTGGCAACAAGGTAAGTTTCTACACAATTGTTGAGCCTAAATGAATGAATGTTGTATATGGTTACTTGATGATAATTGAAGCTTACTCAATTTAAACGGCACCGTTCTTGGTTGCTATGATTGGGTTTTACTGTTTTTGAACTTTCTGATTAATGGGTGAAATTGCTTGCATCATGGTTGGAGTAGTGATCATAAGCAATAATAAAATTCAAAGTTAATGAGTCTTGAAGATGTTTAATGCATGAACTCTATGGTTGCTTGAATCTTCACTGTTATCTGGCCTAGTGATTTGAACTTAAGAATTGTTAATATGAACTTGGCCCAATTATTTGGTTTGATTTAGTGTGATTTGATTAAAGCCTAAACACATTGATCTGGTTATGGCTAGGTATATATGTCTGTGTTGCCTGAAATTATGGATCATGCCTTGAAGAAACTAGTTCATCCTTGATGCTGAAATTAGTGCCTGTGATATGCTTGATAAATTGCCTGTGTGTTTTGTAGATAAACTCTGTTGTGAGCATGAATTTACTGATTTTCATGTCTGGCTCATAATAGATGTTACTTTAGCATAAGGAGTGGATCTGCCAACTGTTTGATTGAAATGGACCCAACTGAGTTGTTTTAACACTTTGAATGCTTGTTTGATTAGGCACATTGATTGATACTGGATCATATATGTTTGATTTGTGCCTGGAATATGCTTGCACCACATTCTATATGAACCAAGCTTGGGTTCCTTAGTGATTGTTGTATGCTGAATTCATGATATGCATAATTGAGTGGTTTCAACTTAGGAATCCAGAACACAATTACATATCCATCTGCAGGGTCCACTTAACTGCTTGAATTTGAATCAGACCCTAAGCTTGGTACAACAGGTGCATATACTGTTGATTGATGCATGCATGACCTGTTCACAAAATGTTTAATTGAGCAACACCAAATGGTAAGCCGGAATGTGCTGGTATTTGTTAATATGAATGATCCAACTGTTGTTGGTAAGATTTGAACATGAATTGTGACCAAAAATGCCTTAAATGACTTAGGGACACACACTAGGCTAAATCTGGGAATTCAGATTATGCCATTCACTCCTTTGTCACAATGTACACAGTGTTTCTTGGTCAATGCTTTCTGAATCAAACCTGGTTGTTGCTCTAAGTTGTATATAGCATGTCCATATTCTGAACTGAGAATTCATACAGACTGATGATTGTGAATTGGTGATAGAGAATGAACCTAACTCTGGGAATTGTTGAGACTGATCTCTTGTTTGTCAATGAACTTAGTCAACCAAATGGTCAGTTGGAATGTGCTTGCTTTTGACAATATGAATAATCCACTCACTCTTTGATTATGTCTGTTTGTGCTAGAGGTTCCAGCTTTTCTAAATCTGGGAATCCACATTAGTAACCCCTGGTGATTAGTTGCTAGATGTTCTCTGATACCTGTTGCTTGACTTGTATGTATTTACGTGTATCTGAGGATGTCTTGAGGTCTTGTATATAATGAATCTTTGATTTTAACCTGACTGTATGACCCCAATGCAACAACAATGAGAATACTTGAACAATTAACAGCTTGTGTCTTGAAAATGATATTGCATTAGTTCTTGTTGTTATTGTTTGATCTGATCCCATGAAAGGAATAAATCTGGGAATTAAACCCATTGCATTCTGTGTATATATGGTTTTTGTTCTGAGTTTCAGGGTGCACAGATTGAGAAAGACAAGAGGGAAAGGACTGTTGTATCTGGCAGCAAATTGACAGAACAGGATCATTTATTTTGTTTTAATTTTATTATTCTGTTTTTAATTTTCAACATTTTTACAACATTTTTAGGTTAGTTGATTTAGTAGTTAATTGTTTTTAAGTATGTTCTGTTTAGAGTAATGTTTCATCCTGGTTGTGATTTCTCAAATAATGTATACATGATTGAGTAATTAGCAGCACATAATCTTTTTCAGTTATTGCTGAGGACAACAATTTTCTAAATCTGGGAATGGGTGCATATGCATTATTTGAAGAATCACAGTCAAGAAACAAAGGATGTCTAACAGAAATTTTAAAATTTTTCAAAAATAAATAAATAAATAAGCACATCAGATTTTTCAGAACAAAAAGGGAATGGACACAGTGATGGATAGAATTTCTCTGATGAAAGCTTGTGTGAAATGAAACATAGCATGAACTGTATGATACATGAATGGAATTGTGATTGTTGGTATGTGATATGCATGTTGAAGTTGAAATGATGCTTGAAATGAAGTCAGCAGAGATTGACTTGAGTCTAACACCTGTGAGGTTTGAGCCAAACAGTGGTAAATTTTCTTTCTGAGAGACTCCATTTTCACAGCACTCTAGAACTTGAACTGTTTCTCTGGATGCAGGTGTGAATTGACATGATTAAGGCAGTTTCTTCTTCTGAAAACCAGGGCCAAATTGACTCACCCACAATTCTTTTCCATTTGTACCTCTTTTTGAGCCTGAGCCTTTCATTTCTGCTGCCCAAATCAGAGCCACCTACATTGATCAACCTCCCTGAGGCTAGAGAAAGTAGAATACAAGTCCATGACAGCAGAAAACAGGGAATTGTCCATCAAGGCATAGAGAAAAAAAAGTTGATTCCAATTGGTATGGAAGTTAAGAGAGCAAACAAATAAGGCCAGTTGGAAAATAATAAGCCTGAGAATATCAGCTGGAAATCTGAATAGTTGCTGTATTTTGTTTAATTTAAGAAAAAGAAAAGAAAAGAAGGTTATTTGTTTTGCTTTATAAAGAATAAATTGTTGAATAAAGTTGCCAGGTTTTGAAAGGATGATCAAGGAATATGGATAACCACAGGATTGGGACTTAGGAACTGGATCTAGCCTCATTAGCTAATATTCCAAAGATTTTCCTACCCTTAGCTCAACCATGTTACAAGCCTGAAAGATCTTTTGATCAAGTTGTGCTTGTATCTGTTGAGAATATCTTCAAGCTTATGGTAGTACTGTGACTATGTTGAGTGAGAGATTATTACAGCCTGATACACTTGAGTGATGAGTGAACAAGCACAGTCTGTGAGGAACACTCAAGTTAACTCTCACAATTTGACAGAATTGAAAGTACCATGGAAAGCTTTGATATGAATTGATTATACTCAGCATGATAAATTCTAGGATTGTAAATTGTGGTTCAGTTTGATTATTGACCCTTGCTTTTATCTTGAGGTTCTGTCT
>PYAF01002531.1:92527-105426 GCA_007407185.1 Glycine tomentella
AAGCAAACCTTATGATATATTCTTTTTAATGCTTAGCTTGATAGGGATCGCTAAGGAATTAGGATTCTTGATTCAGGTTAAAGGGTTAAATTGCTAAGGAATTAGGATTAACTAAATTTGGAGAGATATATCATTTGAGTAATCAAACTTGATAACCAGTTAAGTGAAAGAGGTAGGGAACAGAGGGGATTGCGTCCTGGCTATAATTATTCATTCCATTGGTAACAACCCAAACTTAATTTACTGCAATTTAATCTCTTTAATTTCTCTGTCTTTAATTGCAATATTCAAACAACAACCAAATTCTTTCACAAATTCTTTCTTTTTATTTCCAATTGCTTAGACCTAGAATTACTGTGAAATTCATATCAATCCCTGTGGAAACGATACTTTACTTACTCACTTTATTACTTGAAACGAGCAGTGCACTTGCCGTATTTGTGTCGTCGCGCAACAAGTTTCTGGCGTCAAAACTATTTGGGGATTCATAAATTTATTTCAGTTGATGATTGATTTATTACAACATTATGCATTTGTTGGGGTTTCATGGTGTATAGGTTTAAAATATTTTATTAAATATATTGTTAATAAAATCTTATTTTATTAATTAACTATCAACTAAATTAAATCATATTTAATTTATTCATCTACTCCAATCAATTATTCTATGTGATCTTATAGGCTCCCACAAGACTAAGAACTAAATTAAATCACTAGACTTTGTGTCCCTTCATCCAAATGTCTTGATCGAACATAAGGCATAAGAGTGTCATCCTCATTAATTCTGATGGTCGATTTCTCAATAACCTAGTGAACACGTAAACACAAATGGATCCAAGATCTCATATTGGTCCATTTTTGCGTGACCACGCATATAGCACGTCTCACTCTATCAAGAGGCCCATAGACATAACTCATGTAATGTAAGAGGGACGAATCCTATCTACATCACTCACATCCCTCAACATGATTCATTGTAGGCTCAAGTACTACCTTTATGATCGCTCCTACATGTACGAATCATAGTGACTTCAAGTCGAAAGACTACTATCACCTGATGATTGTCATGATAAGCTCTTATAACACTTACATAACTATTATGAAGTCTTCTCATAGTGGGTCTATCCAATATAAATATTACTCATAATATTTATACTTGTGTGCCAACTTGATATCTCATATCCATGATCTGTGAGACGTGACCATCGGTCTACTCACATAATAGCCTCAATGCATTATTGTTCCCCTTGTCAACAATAATACTTAACAGCAAATACTTTAGAATAACATTTCATTGTTCAATGAATCTCACAATCAAGTCCCACTTGATTTTCCATCAAATGAATCGCCTATTCTGAGGACATTAGTATAATATAAAACTAATAACATAATAATTAATAAGTCTCATTGATGCTAAAAATATAACCTGAAATGAATGGACCACTAGGACTAATTCTGTGAGAGTGTTCTATAAATGTAATTTTTTTGGGTACATTAATATATATTTTTGGTACATTCTGCAAAGGCAACTATAACTATAAGAATCTTATTTTTTAAGAATTAGGTTTAATTAAAAGAGAGTTTAGAGTTAGTAATTTATATTTAAAAAGTTTTTTTATAAAAGTTCATAGTCAAACTTAATATAAAAAGTTACTTAAAATTAGGTTCTTAGCAAAATTAATTTTAGAATTAAAATCCTGTTTGAAACACAAAACCAAGCATATTTTATAAATAATAATAATAATAACAGAACTCATATCTACTCTTGAAATATTTGGTCTTAGCTATCCCCACAAATCCAAACACCTATCTATTAGAAGCCTTACCCGAATCACCTGAATTATATAAAAAGTTATAATATTTAAATTACAAACTTCAACATAGTAATTAAAAAATAGCATCATCAAAATATTCACACGCCAAAGTTTTTCTTTGATTAATTAGACAACCTATAATTGTTAAGAGCAAAAGTAGGGAGACATCAGTGAACCAAGCAACAGCCACACCACTACACCACACAAAAGTTCATATACAGATATGCATACATGCCTTAGAGGCATTCTAACTTAAAATTGCCCAACTAAAAATTCATTATATGTCTATTCATTACATCAAATGAAATTGAAATACATTTATAATGAATTATATATCATCATGGAGGCCTATTTCCCAAAAATGGATTTGAGCCACCAAATGCCTTTTGTGTCTTGGGGGCCTTCTTCCTCTGGTGGAGGATCGCTCTGTGGGGTCTTGTGGAGTTTGCTCACATCATACCCTACATCCTTAGCTCTCTGAACAAGCTCGTTGTAGATCTCATCATCCAGATGGGCTTTCCTGCTTAATATCTAGGATTCAAAATTAACCAAAGTTATGTCCAGAAAATTAAATTATTGAACAGATCATAAATAAGATATACAAAAGCAATTGTTAAGATGATAAAAACTCCATGGTACTCACACAGCATATTTCTAGTGCTATTTCATTTGTAATCAAGGTTTAAAATTGCATTTACAACACCTAAATTGTAAAAACTTGCAAACAAATGTTTAATTATATGAAGCCCCCTAAATTTATTTCGAAAAATAAAAATTTATAAAAGAGATTTATTTTTTCTTTATTTCTTAACTCTCAGTGCTCTAAAAATTGTCTCCTAATTTCGCCACTGACAATGGTGAGTTTGCTAACAATTGTGAAGAGTCAACTGTTGGGGTCAGAATTACGATTATAGATGGCAATTTGAGATTCTGAACCATATCAATTGTGTGATTCGTTGCAGCAAAACCTTTTATTTTATAGATAAGATAGCAATACTCCACAGAACTGATTCTGCGAAATGGTTAATATTAAGTAGTTCCGGCGGTAATAAAGAAATTTCCCCAAATAGATGATAGTAGTAGTCGCACGCAAAGCAACTATATTAACCTTTTGCTACTTCACTCTTCTCTATTCGAGTACCTTTTAAAATGAAAAGCCTCCGTATGTAATCAAATTCCCACAACAACAAGCAATGGTTTAAAAAAGCAATAGCAATTGAGCAGCAACATCAAGGCCGTTCAAGTCACTGAAATAACATTGCGACCACATAAGATTGACACTTATCATTTTATAACTTTTAATAAACTTTAACCTTGGTAATATTAGCTTATAGCTAAGAAGCTGAAAATTTATAAACTAATTTGTGATGCGGCTACTACCTGCTAGGATTTCTCTAAGATGCATTTGTCAGCAATCTTTCATAATATGGATTGTGACAAAACTTGTTAGCAAGCAAATTAAAACCTTGGAAAAAGAAACTGAGACAAGACCATAACATGAAAAGTAAAAGACAAATAGGCTTACTTACCCAAAGGTAATTCCTGCTTGGTTGGCCAATCAAAGCGTACTGGTAATCACCATCAATGAACAAAACCCAGTAGTCCCCAGTTACAGGAATGATGGGCAAGAAGGGAGGGACATAAAACTTGACCTTGAACTTGGCCTCATCACTTGTGGGGTTAGACTTAAAAGCAGTTCCCTCTATGTACCCTCTCTTGCCATTACTCCAAGTCTCGTTGAGCACTTGCACAATACCATCATCCCTAAGAGTGTATGTGGCTCTGGTGTTGACGCCATCCTTGGGCTGGTTCCTTGAAGGGAAAGAGGCTATCTCATACCAACGCCCCATGTATCTTTCCAAGTCCAAACCCGTCACAACTTGCATCTCGTTGTTGGCCATTGGTGGTGGCTTGAAAGGGGAAATTACACAACACAGAACAGAAAGAACAATGATTTGCTTGGTTTCTTGGTGCTTTGTAGTGGTTGGTGGGTTTGATAAGGTTTCTAATGTGGATATATATAGATAGATAGCAGATACAAAGCTTGTTCGGCAATTCTTGAATTAGCGTGCGAAGATAATTAATATCAAACATAATAACTTTAATTAATAATTAATGTTATATTGATATTTATAGTTGTGTTTATGAACATTTCTGTTCTTGTAAAAAAATTATGTTTATTTTTTTTTTTAATTTGAAAATAATAAGGAATTATTTTCTATATAAAATTTATAAATTTAATTTTAAAATTTAAAATATTTTTTAACTCTTTATGTATTTATTATGTTTGATATTATTATCATAAAAGAACATGGCACACATGAATCAATTATTATAACATTATTTGAACTTAACCTAAAGATTTTGAATTTGAGTCTTAAGTATGCAATTATGTTAAATATTAGTAGAAAAAGTTTTACCTACAATGAATTATATATGCTTTTTTTATCAACAAATATTAATTTGTTAATTTTTGTTAATGAATAGATTTGGACAATACTATTTCTCTCTCCTCTATTCTCTATTTACCATCAAGCCAATCTTATAATCCTTACTCAATGATACATGTGATTTATACCAAAAATTTCAAACTTAAACACAACTTTGGTCCTCTTATTTTGTTCAATATGTAATTTTGGATTTCTTATTTCAAAGTAGATAAATTTGTTCCACCTTATTTAGAAATTTCGTAATTTTGGTCCAATCCTCAAATTTGCCTATATTTGTTTTTATTTATTTATTTATTATATTTTAATAAATTAAATATTTATTGATGATATTTTAAATGAATATGTTAGGTATATTATTAAATTAGAAAAAAACATGAAAAAAATTAAATAGTAAACAAAATTTACGAATCTTCTACTACAAGAAACAAAATATTTGTATTTCAAAATAAATGATCCAAAATTATGGATTAAGCAAAATAGGGAACCAAAATTACCAGCTTTATTTATAAAATCATAATATTAGATGATGAGTTATTTAATTAAATAATTAATGTTATGTTGATTTTTTTACTCAAATGTTATTTTGACTTTTAATAATTGTGTTTATGAACAATTATATTTAATTTGTTTGAAAAAATAATTTACTATTTTTCTAAATAAAGTTTATCAATTTAATTTTCAAATTTAAAATATATATTATTTATTTCTTTATTTATTTATGTTTGATGTAATTAACTTAAATGCTTAGTTACATCATTAATTAGGTTAAAATAATAATGTTTTATCACTCTTATGTTATTTAAAATATTTGTAAATAAATTTGATAGGTGTAACCGCAACAATTAGGTCTACTCTAAAGGTAGTTCCGTTCTCCTCGTATGAGAATCGTTTTAAATTTGAATCTTATCAACAAAGCTCATTGAATTTTTTTAAAGTCATTATTTAGTAGTTTCAAAAAGAATGTGTAAGTATAATTTTTATTTTAAATATTTATATACATTATAAAATTAATTTTTAGTTTATTAATGATACTATTAGTTTATTGAAATAAACTTTTTCCTAAACATTTATAGGAAAAAATATATAAAATAAGTTTCTTAGTAAATTAAAATTTGTTTATACATAAGTTAAAAATTAATTTTTAAAGAAGAAAATAAAAGAGGACTTATTTAAATTAGTTTTAGTTTAGAAAGAAATTTATTTTATTTTATTTTTCTTAATGTTTTTTCTCTTAAATGTTTGTGGAGAAGATTATCTAAACATGCTTTATTTTGATTCAATTAAATTATACCTTAATATATTAATTGAATTTTAAACTGTTTTATTACATATAAATGAAAATAATAGGTGAAAAGATTAAAATTTTAAAATTTGAAAAAATAAATTTGATGAAATTTATGTTTTAAAAAATACAATTTGGCAAATTAAGAATTGTTTCTCAACAACTAAAATAGTGTAGAACTTTTCTTTCTCTATCTGTATAAAACGGGACAAAAATATTTCAGAGTAATAACAGAATAATTCGGTAGAAAGGTGTGGATGAGTTTGAAACACGTACACAATATGATAAAGGATGGAAGTTTCTACCATTAATTCGCAAGGTCAAGGCTTTGCTTCTGTCTTTCAAGTTTCAATCATTTGTTTTCCTAGTTATAAATCTTATAATTGATTTCTTCGCCTTTTCAAGTATAAAAAAGGGGGTCAAGAGTTTGTATCTCTGTGATTTCTTTAGTTATTCTTAGGAAAAAAAAATTAAGAATTTACAAATATGGTATTTTCATATTTAATTTAATATTTAGAAAAAAAATATGTATTATCAATTTTTAGGAAATTAATGTTCTATTCTTATGATAGAGATTAACATGTTGCTTCGCATCGAAGTAGAAGTTATCGTGAAACTCAATCAACTATTAATTTTTAGTTCTATTTCGTTTTATTACAGTTTTATCAATTGTGAGGTCCTTTTTATTTTTGAATTAAATCAATTAAAAATTTTATATAAATAATAACGATTAATATATTTATTTTTCATTTTTTTATAAATAACATTCATTTTTTAGGTTTATAAATATCATTATTAACTTCTCTAACAAGAACGCAGAGAAAAAATGTTTTTAATTGTAATTTAATTTACTTCATATTCTCCATCGAGAAAATACATTCTTAATTTTCTCAAATCATATTATTTTTTATATAATATTTGGCTTGTTTGGAAAATGCCAAACTTAGCCTAATATATTTTTTTTCCTTATTACTAATTTATTCCAGTGGCTTCAAGGCCAAGAGATAAATCTTAACGGGCAAGAAACATCTTATGGACCGATACGTCCATTTCGTGTATGCTTGGAGCAAGAGACACACATTAATAATAAGAACAAATGTTCGTTTTTTTTTTCTTTCAGAATTTAGAAATATAGTTCCGACACATGAATATATATATATATATATATATATATATATATATATATATAAAAGTATTTGTACACTGTATTTTAACAAGAGAATCATATTTGAATTAGATAAAATTATTATGTTTAAGTGAAATAAAATTATTAAGTTATGAGTTGTTTTACATGATTATCAATAACAAATTATTATACATGCTAAGTTTCTTGACAAGAAATATAAAGACTAAAACAATGAGATCATCTATTTTAAATGTAAAAATCTGGACACATGAAAGTTGAATGTTCTAATCTCAAAGAAAGGATACTTTGAGACCTCGACTACAGTGTCACAAACTTTAAAATTATTTTCCTAAATGCCATATGTATAGTAAATGTTACCAGAGTGTCATGTGACGTAATTTGCTATCCAAGGAAGCGAAATAGGAGAGCTGATGTGGCGTAAAACTAGTGGCCACGTATTTTGCTACAGGCACCAACGAAATATGTGGTCAACAATGAGCAGTCCATGTGGCGTGCCACGTATTTCGCTTGGCCCCCCAGCGAAATACGTGCAACGGTCACACAAAAAAAGGGTCGTTATGGACACGTGGCAGGCGTGGACATAATTCGCTACCCAGCCCAGCGATATACGTCTACGTGGTCCAGAATTTAAACCCTCCCCCCTCCTTCATCCATCACTCTTTCATTCCTTCACTCTCATTCTAAAATTCTGAAGACCCTAGCACTTCCATCCAGTTGCCCATCAACAAAATGGTCCATTGTTTCCAGCTTATAGGCAAAGCTGTTGATTTCAAGGGGAGCTGCTTGAAGCATAAGCAAACATTGGTTCAAGATTCAAGTTTTAGCTTTCAACATGCCTTGAAGAATTGAAGAACATGTTGTGATTAAATGTAAAAGGAAGAAGTGTTTCTGGTGATCCAATTACATTGCATTCATATCATGCATCAAGTCAATTAGTTTGAGAAATAGAATTCACAAGGCATTGATAGTTTGTTTAAAGTTTTGAAATAAATCAAGAGTTTTTGGAAAAATAATATTTCATACTGAATTAATCGATTATATCAAGAAAAGAATCAATTATTTTGTTCTTGGTGTTTTCTGGAAATTTGTTTAAGAACAAAGTAATCGATTACATATCAGAATAATTGATTATTTTACCTTAGATTACTTATAAACAGCCTTGATGAATTGTTTAATCGATTACCAACCAGCTGTAATCGATTACATAGGCCAAATAGAAAATACTATCTTCCTGGTTTAATCGATTACTAATTGAAGTAATCGATTACATAGTTCAAAACATTTTATGCTGTTTCCTGGTTTAATCGATTACCAATTGAAGTAATCGATTACATAGTTCAAAACATTTTATGCTGTTTCCTGGTTTAATCGATTACCAATTGAAGTAATCGATTACATAGTTCAAACCAGTTTTATATAGGTTCCTAGTTTAATCGATTACACAGTATATTCATAATTGTGCAACTTTCTGGTTTAATCGATTACAAGATGGAATAATCGATTATTTTGTTCGTTACTCATACCCAGAAATCTGTTGAACAAATTAATCGATTACAATCTCGAAATAATCGATTACATAAGCAAAATAATCGATTACAAGAGCGTATTTAATCGATTACTGACGGTTAGAAAGTTTGTTTTAAATAGAACCCATGCTCAGCTATTTTACTAACTTGATTAATTCGTATTCTGAGCATTCTAAGGCTTTCTAAACATTCTCTTAGTGGTTTTTCTGAGTTCATTGAGTTCTTGCATTCACAAAACTCTTATGGGTTGTTAAGTGATTAGTGAGGCAAGAAGTTCCTTTTCAAAGCTTGAGGGAAGTGATGTTCTGAGTCTGTATTCATTCTTCAACCTGGTTAAATCATTCATATGCATATCATTCATTGGATCATCAGGTGACTTTTTTCCTTAATCTTTGAAGTTGTAATTCTGTTTTGAATTCTGTGTTTGTTTGGCTATTGTAATTGGATTTCTTGCTTGTAATCTAGAGATAGAGTTTCTCTAGGGGATAAACTGAGTAGTGTTCTCAGTGGGTTGTCTCTAAGAATCTAATAGTGTTTTAGATTTCTGAACTTTATCTAGGGTTGATAAAGAGAGACTTTGTAATAACTTGTAAGAACTGAAAATTGCAATAATGGAACTCCATTCTAGTGTTAAGTGGAAGAAAAATGGATGTAGCTTCATAGTGTTTGAAGTGAACCAGTATAAATCCTTGTGTGTTGTTTGTTTCATCTATATTAATCAGAATCTATTATTCTTGATTGTATGTTCTAGATATCAACCATGTTCTTGAGCTATTGCATATCTTGGATTGAGAATTAGATTGAATAAAAGTTCTTGGTTTTACAAGTGATAAAGATCCAAAGGGAAAAACTCTGATTTTGTTCAAGAAAATTTTAAATTACCAAGCCTAACCAATTCACCCCCCCTCTTGGTTAAGTGTGAAGTGTTCCCATATTTTACAATTGGCATCAAGAGCTAGGTCTTGAAAGTTACTCAAGATCCCTTTCTTTCAAAAATGAATACTTCACAAATAACCTTCAAGGAAGGTGCATCCTTAAACAGACCTCCTTTGTTTGTGGGGGAGAATTTCAGTTTTTGGAAAAATAGGATGAAGATCTTTATTCAATCCAATGATCCAGGAGCATGGAATGCAATAGAAAAGGGTACTAGGGTGCCCATCAAAGTGGTTGATAATAACATGATTCCTAAGGAGTGGGATGAGATGAATGATGATGAAAAGAGGATTGTTCAGTATGATTTTAAAGCTAAGAACATGATAACTTCTGTTTTTTCTTCTGATGAATTCTTCAGAACCGTTAGATGTACAAGTGCCAAAGAGATGTGGCAAATGCTAGAGATCACCCATGAAGGGACTGAAGAAGTGAGGAGATCAAGAAAGCACTCATTGATACATGAATATGAGATGTTCAAGATGAATCAAAATGAAAGCATCTCTCAACTCCAAAAAAGATTCACACACATAGTGAATCATCTCTTGGGACTTAGGAAGACATTTGATGCTGAAGAATTGAACATCAAAATCTTGAAGTGCCTCACTAGAGCATGGCAACCAAAAGTGACAGCCATCAAAGAATCTAAGGATCTGTCAAAAATGACCATGGCTGCCCTTTTTGGTAAGTTACTTGAGTATGAATTAGAATTATCTCAACTAACCTTTGGTGAAGATGCAGAAAG
This sequence comes from Glycine tomentella, assembly GCA_007407185.1. Taxonomy (NCBI): domain Eukaryota; kingdom Viridiplantae; phylum Streptophyta; class Magnoliopsida; order Fabales; family Fabaceae; genus Glycine; species Glycine tomentella. The sequence continues at coordinate 102,422 of PYAF01002531.1, forward strand.
AAAAAGCAAAGGAATTGCACTAAAAGCTACAGCACCTAAGATGGAAAAAGAAGAAACTCAAGTGATGAGGAAGATGAAGAAAGCATGAACTTGATTGTGAAAAAGTTCAGCAAATTTTTGAAGAAGAACAAGGGCAAAAGATTCACAAGAAACAACAAGAACAATTCTAACAACAACTCTAGCAACATCAAAAAGATTGATAACAACTTCACATGCTTTGAATGTGGCAAACCTGGCCACATAAAGTCAGAATGTTCAATCTACTTGAAGAAACAACAAAATGACAGCAAGGGCAAAAGGGAAGCAAAGCCAAAAAGAGCTTACATTGCTTGGGAGGATAATGAATCTTCAACTTCCGAATCCTCAACTAAAGTAGAAGAAGCCAACATGTGCTTCACCTCAATTGTTAATGAAGAAAATGATGATCTCTTGGATGAAGATGATGAGGTAACCTCTGAACTTGATCAAGTTATATTTTCTTTTCAAGAGATGCATAAAGAGGCTAAAAACTAAGTCTAACAATAAGCTCAAGAAAAACATTGAAGATCATCTTGCAAAAATTGTGGAATTACAAAATGAAGTTTGTAACTTGAAGGAAGAAAATGAGAAACTTACTTCAAGCTACAAATCAAGTGGTTGTGTTTGTGCTTCTTCCTCTACAACTAGTGACAAATATGAAATGCTGCAAAAAGTTTTTGATGAGTATAGATTGAATCAAGAAGAAAAACATATGCAGATTGTTTCAAAGAACAATGAGCTGATTGATATCTTGGAAAAACTCAACAAAGGAAAAAATGATTTGAATGATATGTTAAGTGCTCAAAAACAGTATCATGACACTTCTGGATTGGGGTACAAAAAGATCTTTAAAAGTGTTCAAAAAACAACATTTGTGCCTCCAAAATATAAGAAGAAAAATAAACCAAGATTCAATCAAAAGAGGCTCTTTAGAAACTCATATAAAGCTGTTGTTTGTCACTATTGTATGGAAAGAGGACACACATCCTACCAATGTTTTGCAAGAAGATTTTATGTCCCAAATGGTGAGTGTATTTGGGTAGAAAAGAAAAGGCAAGCAACTAACCCCTTTGGACCCAAACTCAAATGGGTACCTTCTCCTATGAAGTGATCTGTTCTTTTTGTAGGTATGTCTTAGAGCAATCTCTTCCTTATGGTATCTTGATAGTGGCTGCTCAAGACATATGACCGGTGATAAGTCCTTGCTCAAAAATCTCACATTTAAGGATGACAACTATGTTACTTATGGAGACAACAACAAAGGAAAAATTATAGGTGAAGGAAGCATTGGTGACAGCTTGAACACAAAAATTAGCAATGTACTCTATGTTGAAGGCTTGAAGCATAATCTACTAAGTATAAGCCAATTATGTGATAAAGGCTATAAAATTTCCTTCAATCAAGATAGCTGCATAATTTGTGATGGTAAGAGTGGAGAAGTAATCCACATTGGCAAAAGGAAAGGTAACATTTACTTGCTTTCCATAGACCATGCATTATTCCACAAGACTACATGCTTAATGAGTAAGTTAGATGAAACATGGTTGTGGCATAGGAGAGCTAGCCATATTAATATGCACCATATAAATAAACTCATTAAAAAGGACTTAGTTATTGGTCTACCAAAACTCAAATTTGAGAAAGACAAACTATGTGATGCATGTCAAAAGGGGAAACAAACCAAAATTTCTTTTCAAAGTAAAAACATTGTTTCCACCTCAAGACCACTTGAACTACTGCACATTGATTTGTTTGGTCCTTCTAGAATCATGAGTTTAGGTGGCAATTACTATGGACTTGTTATTGTTGATGACTACTCTAGATTTACTTGGACTTTGTTTTTGAAATCCAAGAGTGATGCTTTTCATTCTTTTAGAAAATTAGCCAAACTTGTTCAAAATGAAAAAGGGTGTAAAATTATCTCAATTAGAAGTGATCATGGTGGAGAATTCCAAAATGAACATTTTGAAAAATTCTATGAGGAAAATGGAATTAACCACAACTTTTTAGCTCCAAGAACACCTCAACAAAATGGTGTTATGGAAAGGAAAAATAGATCACTTGAAGAAGGTGCAAGAACACTTCTAAATGAGACAAATTTACCAAAGTATTTTTGGGCTGATGCAGTAAGTACTGTTTGTTACACTTTAAATAGATTACTCATAAGACCCATCTTGAAGAAAACACTTTATGAGTTGTACAAAGGAAGAAAGCCCAGTATTTCTCATTTAAGAACTTTTGGCTGCAAGTGTTTTGTTTTGAACAATGGAAAATAATCACTAGGAAAATTTGATGCAAAGGCTGATGAAGCCATATTTCTTGGATATTCATTGCAAAGTAAAGCATATAGAGTTTTCAACAAAAGAACCATGTGCATAGAAGAATCTGTCCATGTAATCTGTGATGAATCTAACCCCTCAAAAGAAGAAAAAGATTGTGATGAAGATGCAGGTCAATTAGAGCAAAATGTTCAGCTTGAGAGATTGTCTATCAATGAGAAGAATGAACCTAGTGGTGAAAAAGGTTCATCAACACCTAACCAAAGGCCTAAAGAATGGAGAACTACAAGAAACCTCTCACTAGACAACATCATTGGTGAAGTATCAAAGGGAGTCTCTACTAGATCTTCTCTTAGAAATTTATGTTGTGACATGGCTTTTGTATCTCAAATTGAACCTAAAGATATTAACCATGCCTTGCAAGATGAACATTGGATGCATGCCATGCACGATGAACTGAATCAATTCAAAAGAAATGAAGTCGTTCCTAGACCTTCATCAATCAAGCTTATTGGTACCAAGTGGGTTTTTAGGAACAAACTTGATGAAAGTGGAATCATAGTAAGAAACAAGGCTAGATTGGTTGCTAAAGGTTACAACCAAGAGGAAGGCATTGACTATGAGGAAACTTATGCTCCAGTTGCAAGATTGGAAGCAATTAGGCTATTACTTGCATATGCATGCTTAATGGATTTCAAACTTTATCAA
>PYAF01002531.1:110289-148372 GCA_007407185.1 Glycine tomentella
GATTACAATTTTCCTTAATCGATTAAACCCGGAATTATGAAAAATATGTTTGAACTACGTAATCGATTACAATAATTGGTAATCGATTAAACCAGAGATATGGTATTTTCTATTTGGCTTATGTAATCGATTACGGCTTGGTGGTAATCGATTAAAACTGTCACCAAGGCAGATTATATGTGATCTAAGATCAAATAATTGATTATTCCAATAACGTAATCGATTAAACTATTCTTGAAAAATTTCCAGAAAATACCAAGAACAAAATAATCGATTCTTTGCCTGTCATAATCAATTAAACCAGTGATATGCTATTTTTCCAAAAACACTTAGTTTATTTCAAAAACTTAAAGCAATTTATCAATGCCTTGTGATTTATATTTCTCAGACTTATGAATGATATGAATGCAATGATTGGATCATCAGAAAACTTCCTTCCTTTTACATTTGATCACAAGCTTTTCTTCAATGCTTCAAGGGCATGTTGAAAGTTCAAAACAATCCTTTCTTGAATCAATGTTCTTTGTGCTTCAAGCAACTCCCTCTCAAATCAACATATTTTACCTTAGATTACTTATAAACAACCTTGATGAATTGTTTAATCGATTACCGACCAGCTGTAATCGATTACATAGGCCAAATAGAAAATACTATCTTCCTGGTTTAATCGATTACTAATTGAAGTAATCGATTACATAGTTCAAAACATTTTATGTTGTTTCCTGGTTTAATCGATTACCAATTGAAGTAATCGTTTACATAGTTCAAACCAGTTTTATACAGGTTCTTGGTTTAATCGATTACCAAAGTTTGTAATCGATTACACAGTATATTCATAATTGTGCAACTTTCTGGTTTAATCGATTACAAGACGAAATAATCGATTATTTTGTTAGTTACTCATACCCAGAAATCTGTTGAACAAATTAATCGATTACAATCTTGAAATAATCGATTACATAAGCAAAATAATCAATTACAGGAGCGTATTTAATCGATTACTAACGGTTAGAAAGTTTGTTATAAATAGAACCCATGCTCAGTTGTTTTACTAACTTGATTAATTCGTATTCTGAGCATTCTAAGGCTTTCTAAACATTCTCTTAGTGGTTTTTCTGAGTTCATTGAGTTCTTGCATTCACAAAACTCTTATGGGTTGTTAAGTGATTAGTGAGGCAAGAAGTTCTTTTTCAAAGCTTGAGGGAAGTGATGTTCTGAGTCTGTATTCATTCTTCAACCTGGTTAAATCATTCATATGCATATCATTCATTGGATCATCAGGTGACTTCTTTCCTTAATCTTTGAAGTTGTAATTCTGTTTTGAATTTTGTGTTTGTTTGTCTATTGTAATTGGATTTCTTGCTTGTAATCTAGAGATAGAGTTTCTCTAGGGGATAAACTGAGTAGTGTTCTCAGTGGGTTGTCTCTAAGAATCTAATAGTGTTTTAGATTTCTAAACTTTATCTAGGGTTGATAAAGAGAGACTTTGTAATAACTTGTAAGAACTGAAAATTGCAACAGTGGAACTCCATTCTAGTGTTGATTGGAAGAAAAATGGATGTAGCTTCATAGTGTTTGAAGTGAACCAGTATAAATCCTTGTGTGTTGTTTGTTTCATCTATATTAATCAGAATCTATTATTCTTGATTGTATGTTCTAGATATCAACCATGTTCTTGAGCTATTGCATATCTTGGACTGAGAATTAGATTGAATAAAGTTCTCGGTTTTACAAGTGATAAAGATCCAAAGAGAAAAACTCTGATTTTGTTCAAGAAAATTTTAAATTACCAAACCTAACCAAATCACCCCCCCTCTTGGTTAAGTGTGAAGTGTTCCCATATATTTACAAGAGCCTTAAGCAAAATTTAGCATGTAACCCAACCACCTTGGTAGGAATGCATACGACTCATCCCAATCCCCAAAAACCTTTACAATAGCCTTTTGCTTTGCCTTCCATGTCTTCCTGTATGATATATGAAATTCGAGCGTTGTTGAAATCCTTTCCTGAATTAACCCAATTTTAACATTGGGGTCATTCCTTATCATTTCTGCAATTCATTAGACAATAACATGTTATTGAATTTTGCAACAAAATATAAAGTCCAATATAACGTATTTTAATTACCTACAATCAACGAACATATGAAATTTGAGTCAAGCTGCTTGTGATCTTGAGAGAGATTATGACTAACGCACGTGTGTTAGTTGTTCCATATGCCTACAACTCATTCAGTGGCAGCCTTCTTTTGGTATGTCCTCATCCTCCATGGACAACCGTCATTATGATTTTCACAAACCATTATAAGCCTTTTCATATCACTTTTTGCAACTACGATTGTGCGATGTTCGACCATACAATATTGCTTTATTGCCATTTGCACATTGAACTTGCTCCCAAACACCTTCCCCTTATATAACTCTTGACCCATGTCCCAGTTAGGTATTTGTACTCCTTGCATGTCATCTACCTCCTCATCTGGGTGTGCCCAATTAATATTCATGTAATGACTTATGTTAGACCAAAATGATACAGTGAACACATTGTTATGTTAAAAACCCACAATCATTTTAACACTACTGACTAACACACAATTATGCGTCCATAGCTGGAACCGGAAGCGAATTTTGCATTCCTACAATCCCCGTAGAAGGGATTGCTAAAGCACGATCGAAATCACCATCTATGTCCGTATCCGATGAGTCACTATGTGGAACAACACCTTCATCAACCTCTTCCTCAGAACTGTCCATGGGCCAAGCTAGGTCGTGGGCCGACGCCATTTTGTATCTTCAGAATCAATTTGCTGGGTTGGTTGGGTTGATGGTAGTGGTTGTGGTGATGGAGATACATCTCTATCTTCCGAATTCACCATCGGCTCTATGTTAAGGTCAATGGAGCCAATGTTTGCAACAAATTGTTGACTGCTTGACTGTCCACCATAGTATACTTCCACATACAATTCTATAAATTTGGGGTTTCCTCCATCGGATGTGCATGCGTCTGTAACTAAGGCTACATCGTCATCATCTACAATATCCACACCAACCAACTGCACCGGGTTGCCAGATGCAAATCTAGCACTCAATCGAGATACATATTGACCCCGTTGTAATCGCAACTTCTTGTATATGATTTTCATCAAATCATGATAGCTGCATCCTGGAGGCATACGAAAATTTTTTCTCTCTCCTTCAAACACTTGACCATTCAGTCCAACATATCTCCTCCCATTATCATATACAATGGTGATTAAACCATTTCTACTACCACTCATTTTGCAGAGATTCACAAAAAATATAGAGAGTATTCGAATGAAAACAAAGTGTCACAAGGGATACAAATGGAGGGGGGTGTGTTTATATAGCTAGGGGTGTGGTTGTAATTCACTGGGCTGGGTAGCAAAATAGGACACCTATTTCACTGGGCTGGGTAGTGAATTACTAGTGTCCAGCCACGTGTCACAGCTACACGTATTTCGCTCCAGCACCTAGCGAAATAGGACACGTATTTCGCTGGGCATCATAGCGAAATCCCTGCCAGTTGACACGTGTTCTGCCTGTTTCTGAATGGTCACTGACTCATTGACCAGTCTTATGCCACATCAGCTCCCCTATTTCGCTTCCCTGGGTAGCGAATTACGCCACATGACATTCTGGTAAAATTTACTGTGCACGTGACATTTAGGAAAATAATTTTAAAATTTGTGGCATATATATAAGTTGAGGTCTCAAATACTTTGGTGACATGAAAAAGAAAAGTTTGATCCTCACTTGGAACGACACAGACAGCAACAGGAACAACCGTCAAACAAAGAGCAAGTCAACATTTGTTTAATGAGAGATGCAAATAAAAGATTAAGATAAAAAGTTACTTTAAATCTAATATTTCTTCTAGCTCTTCATTAGATAATGAAGAAGAGATGTCGTATGATGTTCTTCTTCAAAATTGTCATATAATTTCTTTACAATGCAAAGAGTATAAAGAAAAAAAACCATGTTTGTGAAACATTGATATCAAGAAATCAAATGAAATTTTAGAAGAGAATATCATGACTCTAGAAGAGAGTCTGAGTCAAGTTGGTACTTCTTGTATAACATATGAATACATTGCAGTTGAAAAAAATAAGAAAAAAAGTAACCTATCTTATCCAAGATTTTGAATTATTTTTTGGAAAGTTCAAACATTATCTATGCTTTTAAGATACAATCGACATCTCCATGGCAAATCTGTTTTAGGCTAGGAAAAAAAAAATCATCATCTTTTTCTCGGTTATTGTCTAATACAGACAAATGTAACTTTTGTGATAAATCTGGATATTTTAAGTTCAAATACATTAAAAAAAAACAAATGACTAAGCAAACTAGGGGTACTAATTATTTTAAAAGTGAAACTAATACTGATTTCCAATTAATTAATATGGTAAAATTATTTTACATTTTCAATAGGTAATGATTAAAATCAAAATTTAAACTATTATAGTATTATGTTAAATAATAAATTGAAAACAAAGTAAATGCATCTTTTAATGTTCCCTTACATATTTAAATAATAAAATTGTTGAGAATAATTTAAACACTGTACAATATCCTTGCCTTTTAATGACTGTATCACTTTTAATTCCGTAACTTTTAGTATCTCGCTCTCCCTTCCTGGAGATGCTTATTGTACTCACTTTTATTGTGGTCAATAATTCGTTAGTTTATTTAAACTTAAAAGAAACAATTTACAGAAAATATTTTTTTATATAAGTATTTTTTAAAATAGATAGAATTTTTCTTATTGAAAAAAGTAAAAAATTGTTTATTTTAAATAAAAACAATTTAGAGAACCACATTCAAAAACCACATAATTACTTATTTTATTTATATAAAAAAAACACCGATTTTAAAAAATAAACTAAACAAACTAGCCCAATATCTCTAGGTGGAGGGGTTAACCCATTCTCATTAAAAAAAAACTAGTTTGGTAGTCCGTATGATAAAAAAAACAATCGAATATAAGAATAATATAAAAACATGATAAAATAAGAATAGTATAAAAATATAGACACATAATTTTATAATATGTTTATATTTTTAGATATTTATATTTAAGGAATTTTTTTCTTTATTTTGTCATGAGCTCATAAATGTCAGAACCAATCCTAAATGACAATTATGATAATATAGTTGAATCGTGGTGATGAGTTAGAAGGAGAGAGACATTGACTATGTTATCTTGTTATTTTCTAAATCAATTTTCTCCTTAAGAAATACATTACACCGATATAATATGATAAACAATAAGATAATAAAATAACATCATTTATGCATCAAACAAAGAATTAAAGTAAGACAAAATAGTTGTCCTATACTAAACAAAAAATAAATCCTCAAGAGTGTTTGACAGAGGAAAAGTTTTTTCATTACTAGAAATTGTGATTCTTGGAAAACTATAATTCTGAAAATCATGATTTCTGAAAATTACAAAAATACGTTTGATAGTACTAATCTTGAAAATACTTTATTTTTAACTCAAATTATATTAAAAATATGAGATTTAGCTAATTTAATTATAAGATTTAAATAAAATTATTATTTAATTATATTTTGTGATTGCTAAAATTTAATTAAAAAAGAACTTTCACTAATTAGAAATTAGGCTTAAATGTAATTTTAGTCTTTCTATTTTTAAAAATATATAATTTTGTTTACTTTATTTTTAAAATAGAGACATTTAGTTTTCTTATCTTTTTTCCACAATTTTAGTTCCCTATTTTAAAATAGGAATATTTAGTCCTCTAGTTTTGTAAAATCCACAATTTTAGTCCTTCCATCAAATTCAAAAAGTATTGATCGATAAGGAATTAACTTGATGTGGCCCAAATTTAGTTGTGACACAAGATAATTTGCTTAATGTATGTTCACTACTACAGCAAGTGCTTTCAACGTCGTGTCATCTAAGTCGGTTGTTAGAAAACCGACGTTAGAGGTAAGTCAGTGGCAATTTTGTAAATAACTGAATTGATTTCGCATTTTGACGTCGGTTTTTTGTAGACCGTCGTAGTATATTGCCTCTACGACTTTGAAAGATTTACATATTTTTTTTAAAAACAAATTAAATTGTCTAGCCATACAACGTCGGTTTTTATACATGACTGTCGTGGTTTTAAGCATTTTCAAAGTCGGTTTTGTTAACAACCGACTTTGATTGTTTTCAAAAAATTTTTAAAAACAATTTAAACCCGCACTGGTCCCATTTCTATGCACATCTTCTCTCTCTCGTTCACGCAGCTATTCTCTCTTTCTCTCGTTCAACAACTCTTTCTTTTGACCTGGCTTGCTTCGTCCCTTTATCTCCTCACTTTCTCATTTGTGGAATTACTTTTGTCTCTTCCTCTCTGATCTTCCACAGACTCCTATTATCCCTTTTGCTTTTCCAATCCATTTCGTTTGTGGAATTACTAATGTTTTATTTGCTTAATATTCTTGTTTCTTTTCAGATTAACAGAGTTGAATGTATGCATTCAAGAGGTTTCCTTCACCGTGACATAAAGCCGTACAATTTTCTAATGGGTCTAGGACGAAAAGCAAATCAAGTATGTTTTTGTTGAAGATAATTGCTTCCAATTATTGTTTGCTCCCCCCCGGGTCTTATATTCCCTTGTAGAGGATCTTAAAAACCTACGCATGATTTTCATTGACAAAGAAAATTTGCTTATACTTCTTCAGTTGGAATATTAATATGTTTTCTCATATTAGGTGTCTTTATCAATATAAACTCACATAATAAAAGAATTTGTTCATCTCTCTCTCTGCTCTTTCGATTTCGATGCTGCTTCTGATTTTCTTTCTTTCTCTCTTTTAGATTTTGATGTTGCTCTTGTTTACCTACCCCGGCTAATTCCAATGCATTGTTCTTTGTTTGACACCCCCCCCCCCCCCTCTGGTCTCTTGCTTATTTTTGTTCTTGTTCTTTAATTTATATTCAGTTGCCTGGATTTTCTTGATTTGGGTTTTCAATGCGGTTCCTTAATTGTTTCTGATTGGTGATTTCTATGATCCGGTTTCCTTTCATTGCCATTGCGTGAAGAGAAGGTTAAATAATTGTTTTGTTACTGTGGTAGAGCAATAAGATTGACATGATACCTGAGCTTACATGTTTTGAGATCATTTGTTGACACTTTCAAGGATCTTCTGTGCAATGCACTGAATTGTGAACCTTACACCAGTTTGCAGGAAGTGCATATATGAGAAACTCTCGGAGGAGGATATGGATTGCTGTCCTGTGTGCAATATTGACTTAGGCTGCCTTCCGGTGGAGAAACTCAGGTCGGCTGCTGTCTTTGGTTGCCAACATAATATTGATAAATACCATTGTTTTGGTAGGAATATTGTACCCTCTTAGTTATACACTTGATGATGTCTCTCGAGCAACCAAAAGAGGAACATGTGAATGTAATCTCAAAGTTTCTTTTACTATACATTTCAAGTAGTTCATTTGACTCACAATTTTCATCCAGTACTACTCTAGAATTGATACCCACCACTCGTCTTACCTCTTCTTGAGCTTTCTTCATAATATTCGGCTTCCTAGGGAGCTCTGCAAAAGCCCATTCCAGAGTTGTTGAAGTAATGTCGCTTCCACCTATTATCATGTCCTATAATTAACATACAAGTTGAAGTCAGATATCCATGCACCTTTTGTTTATAAATAAATTCTATACACGTGATTGATATGCAATTAACTTATTATTTGTGTTGCATAATAGATTCATTAATTAATATAGCTTCAATTCAATTATTCAAATTTGCTTCCTGTCAGCTAATCAAAGTTAGGTAACATCTAACTGTATCCAATTGTTATACCCTTAGGTCTTTCTATCTCTTCTGGGATCACTCATGGTGCTTTGAAACCATTCTAGTTCTTTATATACTTGATGGTTATATTATTCTCTGTTTTCTTATTGTAGTGTGGCTTGGTTTACTTTCAATTATTTTAGTTGTTTCTTTAGTTGTTCTTTAAATACTTGATGTTACTATTATCCATTGAGCTTCTAACTAGCAGTCTAAGCCTTTAAGAATGTTGACCCTTGACAAGAACACCATCCATTCTGTATATAGTCTGGAATGAGTGATTTCAACTACCTTGTAGGCAGCTGCATTGATAGTTGATACATACTCTTGTTGACATGTCATAAAATATAATTTACTTATTGTTTCATATTTCTTGTATCTTGTTGTCCTTGTATTGGAGCATATCTTATTGTCTACATTCTTGCAACATTTTTTTTTTCTATTAAAAGACTTTCAACAATTTTAGTCACTATGCCATATAATTATGTGAAAGAATATTTTTACTCAAACAACCATCCTGTTGGTATTTTTTCTCTCTTTATCAACCTTCTGCAACTATTTACTGACTTCAAGATATATGATTTGATTATCAAGGAAATATTACCTGAATCAGACAAAGGTCAACAGACCACCCATGAAAGTGGAGAGGTCTCTACAGAGTCTAATGCTTTGCCCGAGGCAGTAAGCACAGAAAGAGTGAAGGATAAGGAGGAAAATGACAAGTCTAATGAATTGGACAGAGACCTTATTGATCAATTAACTGTGAGGATATCTTATTGTTTTCTATAATTATTCTTAGATTGCATTTTTATTTTTTGTTGTCATTATTAATCATTATTGCCTTTTTGTTGAACTGTTGAACAAAATATTAGGGACAAATTTTATCTTATTGTATGCTGCAATTAAATATTCCTGCAACGGTTATAAAGTTTCAATTTATGCATTTTTATTGCATTTGCATATATAGTTATAGAAAAAGCAAAACTGCACTTTAATGTACAAAAAAGAAAATATAATATACTGATTTTATTGGAAATTTTTATTCCTTTAGGTGGATATGACACCCTAGAAGAACTACTTGAAGTGATCACCTGGGCTCAACTAGGAATCCACGATAAACCCGTAAGATATTGAAAATCAAATCCCTTCATTCGTTTTCTTTTTAACATATTAAATATTAGTATTTAAGGAAGTGCTAGAAAATAGAAAGTGGAAATGTACCTAAAGTGACTAGACTAAAACTTGCATTATTATTATTATATTATAAGTTCGTATCAAAGAAACATTACTCTTGGGCTTGGCCACGTATGGAAAAGACTAAAACCTATTACAAATGTGACACACACTATAATCACTTTAATGTATAATTTAAGGTTTAATTTTTTTTCTTGTAATTCAACATTTTTTATTTATTTTCGTCCTTATAATTTTTTTATTTTATTTTAGTCCTTATAAAAAGATAATTTTATTTTTTTCCTTAAAACTTTTGATAATATGTTTTCACTGTTAAAACACTGTCTAAAATATTTTAAAGACAAAAATTAGACAAACATATTTTATGAAAATTAAAATAATTCTTTTTCTTATAAGAATGAAAATGAAAAAAACACTAATTATAATACCAAAAAAATATTTAAATATATAACTAAACCCCTTTTCCCCTCTTGTGAAGGAATTAATATTTAAATATACAACTAATAGTCTATTTGTAAATAAAAATTGCCCCTTTTTGATATATGATCTTTATTGTTTTTTCATATCTCTTTCCAGTGTAATAGCCAGTGTAATCTTAGAACCTCCATTTTTGTTTTTTTGTTTTTTTTATAATTGATGGCTTTAAAGTCAGTTATTTAAAATAACCAACTTAAAATGGGCCGTGTACATATTCAAAGTCGGTTATTTCAAATAACCGTCTTAGAAGCTTCAATTTTTGTTTTTTTTTATAATTTATGGATTTAAAGTCGGTTGTTTAAAACAACCGACTTAGAAGGTCATGCTACCTATACATTCAAGGTCAGTTGTTTAAAACAACTGACTTGGAAAGGGCCTCCTATATGCTTTCAAGGTTAGTTGTTTAAAAGAACCGACTTAGAAAGGCCTGCAAATTTTTTCTTTTTTTTGTTAAAATTTATTCTCATTCAAGGTCGGTTTTTACGAAAAATCCGACTTTGAAACCCGCCTTTCTAAGTCGGTTATTTGAATAACCGTCTTCAAAATTCCCAAATAAAAAAAATTAAAAATAAACTTTCAAAGACGGTGTTTTCAGAACCGACGTTGTTTGGGTCTACTATACAAAGTCGTTTGAGACAAGGTCGGTGGCATAACCGACTTTAAAAGCATCAAATGACCGACTTAGAATATGCCCCCTGTAGTAGTGGTTATAGTCAATGTTAATCTCTTAATAGTCAACGCTTTCAGTTTGAGAACTAAATGTCTCTATTTTAAAATAAGGGACTAAATTTTACAAAAGTAGGAAACTAAATGTCTCTATTTTAAAATAAGGGATCGAAATTGTCGATTTTGAAAAATATAAGAACCAAACTTGCATTTAAACCTATGAATTAAAATAAACATTCATTATCTAATTGTAAAAAAGGGTAATATAGTCATTTTAGATAACCTCTATGGTTTTTTTGCGAGAAAGTGGACTAAAAATAATTCTCAAGAATCATAGTTTTCTAATATATTTTTTTAATAAATACAAACCAAACTTGGGAAAGTTAGTTTTCCAATTTAAAATTCCTACGAATGTTAAAACTTTCCTTCTACCAAACACCTCCTAGATGTAACTTCATATCATAAGAATGATTTTTAACAAAACAACTTATGGAGGTTACAATTCTCTTGGATCTTTTTCTTACCATGTCAATCTAAAAACAAACACACACAAAAATTAACTAGACTACGTAATCAAGTGATTGGACATAAATGGTTAATATGATGAAGTTAAGGTTGAATTATTCGGGTAATATCTGAGTTTGATCATTGATAAAAAACAATTATTTATCAGACTTTACTTATTTCTCGATCAAATTTCGGATTAGTTAGGATTTCTTTCTCCTGATGAAGTAGAGAGTTAAGACAAAAAAATATATACGTAAATGCAGTAATCCTATCCATATTTTTTTGTTTATATATATATATATATTTGTTTGAAATTATTTTTGTAGGATTTAGTGTTTTGAATTATTAAATTATTTTATATGTTAATTTGAGGAGACACTTTGTCACCATAACATTAGTTTAGAGTATTCATCAGTTTTTTTGATGATTAATCTCCGTCGAAAATCTAACTGACCACCTTTAATGGGATCACCCTTCCTAACCACATTTTTTCCATCTGCAAGTCTTAACCTGAGACCTTGTTAAGGGGATTGAGTCCAAAACTACTCGGACCAACAACCTTTTGATATTTGAGGAGGCACCTTTAAAAGTTACAACTTTAAAGTTCAACTCTTTTTCATAGTAATTATGACTTGTTCCATCTCACTAATTTGTTTCAGCATATAATTAATTCAATAATTTTAATTTTAAAAATCATCTCAATATAATTTGAAAACATATTTAAGTTGTATTTTGAATCAATCCAACTAGATTCAATATACGCGATATTTTGTTAAAAAGTAACTTTTGTAAGTAATTCAATATAATTAATATAAATAATAAAACTTCTTAATTAATATTATATATATAGAGGAGATCAAGTTATTCTAATTTTTTTATCAATGAGAATCAAAACAGATGTTAGAGGATTAATAACAACTTACGTATTTTGTTTAATGAACTAAGCTAGACACTTGACTATGTTTGATAAAATTAGATGAAAGCTTGTAAGTTAGGAGCTAAAAAGCTAACTGATTGAAAGTATTTGATAAAATTAACTGATAAGCTAACTAAGCCATAAAAAATGATAAATTAGCTGATAAATATCAAATGACATAACATAACATTTAATATTTTAAATATTTGAATTGATTTTTAATAACTCATCATCTTTAAAAGTAGAGCAATAATTTTGTAATATAAAATAATACTAAAGATTTAGTTATTGTACTCATTATTTAAAATCAATTTTTTAATAAACTAATATTTTGTAAATCCATTTTTCCTTTTTTTTAATAAGTAGAATTAAATTAAGAAAGTTGTGTGTTTACGTGAAGTGCCTTCTAGCATCATATCTGATAGAGATCTGAGGTTCAAATCGAAGTTTTGGAAAAGTTTGGATGAGGCATTGGGCACAAAGTTCAAACTTAGTTATGCCTACCACACTCAAACAAATGGACAGTCTGAGTGGATGATTTAGTCACTTGAGGATCTTTTGCAAATGTGTGTTTTGGATCATCTTGGAAGTTGGGATAAGCTTTAGCTTTGGTAGAATTCACCTACAACAATAGCTTTCATGTAAGCATTGGGATGACACCATTTGAAGTTCTATATGATAGGAGATGTAGGACTCCACTATGTTGGTATCAATATGGTGCACATCATTTTGTTGGACCCATGCTAATACAACAGACTACAAAAAAGGTCAAGAGGATTCAAGAAAACATGAAGATTGTCTAAAGTTGACAGAAATCATATGCTGATAAATGTAGGAGACCCCTTGAGTTCAAGAAAGGTGATCACATTTTCTTGCGAGTCACACCCACAATTGGGGTAGGCAAGGCAATAAAATCCAAAAATCTTACTCTTAAATTCATTGGACCCTATGAAATTCTTCATCATATAGATCCCGTTGCATATGAAATGGCATTACCTCCTATTTTGTCCAACATTCACAATGTTTTCCATGTCTCACAACTTAGCAAGTACACTCCTAATCCCTTCCATGTCATTAAGCCTGATATTATACAAATACGAGAGGACCCAACTTATGAGACTTAACTTGTGAAGATTAAAGATCAAAGAAAGAAGTGACACAGAGGAAGAGATATTAGCCTAGTTAAAGTTTTGTCGAGCGATACGATGAGAAACACTACATAGGAACTTGAAGACAAGATGCGAGAATAGTATCTGAATCTCTTCTTAGGTGAGCAAAATTTTGAGGATGGATTTTTTCATGTTTTTTGGAGAATTTAACACCATGATTTTCTAATCAAGAATAAAGTAATTGAAAATAATTATAAGTGATAATTAAATTTAATTTTAAAAATAAATAAATATGTGTGAATATTTGTGTTAGTTTTAGTAGAAAAATTGGCTAAAAAGAGACTACATTGTACACTAGTAGTGTAAGAATACATTGAATGTAAGCAACCAGTTAAGAAGAATGTAAGGATTTAATTATATTAGTCTTTATTAATTATATTATGTTCTTGTGAAAAAATTTATCTTATATTATGATGATATTGATGATTAAAATAATAACACGAGTTTGGAATTTCTAGAAGTTGAAAAATTTCTGAGTCATCCTATATTATTTCTGGACACTCAAATTATTTAGTAAGTATTAACTTACTAACTTTGTAATTGGGATTGATAGAATAATTATCTCATTATACAGTAAATAATTTTATTTTCTAATGCTACACTCATTTTACTGACAATCATTTAAATTAGTATTGTGAAAGTACCAATTTAAATACCAATCACACATTTTAACCCTAAAAATGACTTGTGTAGACTTTTCCCACATTTAGACAATCAAATTAAATTTGTTTATACTAATTTGGACCCTATTTGTTTTTATTAAAACCTTGTTAATTATTGGTGCTATAGTTAACTTAGCTCTTACACAGTTCTCTTTTTTAGTGTCTTTAAATTCTCTGAACACTTCCAATGCCTCACCACACCAATTTCACAGCTTGATTAGAGCAACTCGACTTTCTTTATTTTTAGCTTAAGGGGCATTTGACTAAGATTATATTAGATTAGTGGATAGCACTTGTTGAATTGAATAACATGCTCTTGCTCAGAACTAGGGAAGGTGGGATCCTATCTTTGAACCCACCAACACACAATTTTCTCCCCATTTTCTTTTAACCACTAACATCCAATCTCCCTATAGCCGAATTTCCCCTTTCTATTCATTTCTTAGCACAAAGAGACCTTCAATCCCTTCTCTTTGACATTTTTTTACGTTATCCCAAAATGCCAAATTCAACTTGAATCTTGATCAAGGAAACTCATCTATCTTCTCCATCAAGTTGTTGCATGTTCTATTTTTGTGTGTTGGGAAGCACTTGAATCTTTTCTCCTCATTGCTTACCTTTTTCTTGATGATTCCTCTACTAATTTTCAAGCGTCTAAGTTTGGGTTTGGTGTTGAATCATGTGGTTTGTTTGGTTTTAGTTGAAAAGCTATCTTTGACTCAAGAAATTCCTTTTTCCCCATTCTATAGAGATTTCACTTGTCCAATGAAGCATCCAATGGTGTTAACCCAATCATTTGCATCCACGGGTGTGAGTCTGGACAACCCTTATGCCTTCTTTATCGTTTAGTCCATAGTAAATGATGACTGTGAGTATGTTGTTGGATAATATGCAATGGATGATGATCGTGGATGTTATTGTTAGATTGTACATGCATACATGCATGAATCCATGATGGGCGATGACTATGGATATGATTTGACACGTAAGTTGTGATGGACATGTAGTCACAACCTAGTGTCAGAAAGATTGGTGTGGTTGTGTACATGGGTTTGGGGAATGGGATGAAAGCGCAATTCCACATTGAGGTCAAGATTTATGTAGATCTTGTGTCGTGGTAAGCCACCACCCACACACACCTATCCTAACAAAGCCACTAATTACTTTTCATGATCAGTATCGTTGATTCTCTAAATGGTCAGAATATAGGACTATATTAAGGGAATTGATTGTGTTGGACACTCAACTAATCAAAATCTCCATGGAGTCGTGTTTGAATATAGTGCATGATTAGGACATGTTGATTCAGGATGTGTTGTGATTTCCATAATGGAATGGATTCTTTTATATGTTTTACTTGTTTAGCTCTGATGAATATGATAGTGTGGATTTATGTTTTATTTGAAATGTATGTTTGTTTCCGTGAGTGTATCCTTGTGTGTTTGCACATGTGGTTTTGTGCTATGATGATTGTGATTCTTCGCAAGAGTAGACAGTAGGCTACCAGCAGATCAGGTTCTTCAAGGTTGAAAGCACAAGATTTCTACTTCCTTTATATCTACTCTATCCTGTATTGATCTGGTTGTAGTTGAGGATAATTATGTAGTTATGGCCAGCTAGTAGGGAGTGGGTAGTATGTATCCCTTCCTTTTGTTCTATATACTTTTTGATGAGTACCTTTGTGATAGTACACTCATATCCCTCTTTTTTTAAGATGGATTAGACTCTTTAGTATGTAGTTTGTATATTGCCAAAAGGTGTAGTGCCTATATTTTTGGCATACCTTTATATGTGTCATGTATGGATGTTTCCTGCAATAGTTTAGGTATGTCGTTATCATTTCTGATCTATGCATTTTATAAATGACTAATGATGTCACACAAAATTTACACCATTTTCATAAAATTTATTAAACAAAGTATTCTTTTTGCAATATAGTAGTTAAGTGTCTTGTTGATCTATATCTAAAGTCATTAGACATTGATTTCCCCAATCTACCTTGCAATGAAACTCAATCCTCAAGAACACTTCAAGAAATCAAACTTTTACTCAAGATTTTGGAGCAAAAGTGGTGTGAATGAGGTCCAAAGAAAGTAAGCAATGGAGGATGGAATTAGACAAGGAATGAAGGTGGATGACGCCATCTAGAGGCTCTCCAATGAGTCTAGGAAGAATCGCCACAATAGCCTTGAGAAGCTATTGATAAGATCCAACAAGTTCTTGCACAAGAACAAAGAGAGAAACTCTCACAAGAAATTTAAGATTTTTATTAATTTGCCAAAAGGTGTGTACAATACATTTTTGTTGGCTTTATATAGCCAAGGTCCTAAAGCTTGTCTTGTAAGCTAACTAAGCTATAAAAAATGTAAGCTAAATTCAAGTGGAATGAAATGACAAATGAAATGAAGCTTGAGGTGCAAGCTAATGAAGCTTGAGGTGCAAGTTAATGAAGCTTGGGGGAGATGCAAGCTATTCACATGACGACTCATGGCTGACTCAACCAAGTGCAAACTACAATTTTACAAGTTTACATAGGTGCTAAAAATAACATACAAGTGCACCTACACTTATTAAACAATTGCCATTATAGGCTTGTTTATTGCCACTAAAGGCCTATTTATTGCCACTACAATTGTCACTATAAGTGCTAAAATTAAATTCAACTTGAGAGTACAAAATCCAGTCCTTGTTGAGTTGGTGTGCTTTTTCATGCTTGTCTAAGAGGTGCAAATTAACTTTGATGTGTGATATTACGTTGTCGAGACGTACCAAAACAAATTAACTAAGCTAATTTTGTAGCACAGGGTTAACTTAGGTCAACTAAGAGACACGATCAATATGGTTCTAGCTTCAAATCATTGGTAATAATAAGGGGAAATTTTTTCGAACAGTTGGTATGCACAAAGTAAAACATGCAAGAACACAAACTAAAATTAAAGAACAATGCAGAAATTAACAAGATTATCAAGGAGTAAAGTAAAATAGATTAGAAAGTTTCAATCCAATTCACCAACCCAATCTATTCGAATCATCATCATTCTTATAAGTTGATTCTATCATGAACATTCATTCAATCTCAATAGAAGCAGTTCAATCGATTCTACTCCTAAATTAATTGAAACCACAACCCTAACTGAAATATCATTCAATTAATCTTGTGATTATCATTCGAAATTAGGACATGAATCCATAATCCTAACTCGCTTTCAATCCTAAATGCATTCATAACCATGAAAATATAATAGAAATTGAAGAAGAAGGTGAATATTCAAATAGAATTCGAAATACCGAACCGGAACTCCAATTCTTCTCTTGCTTGAGTTGAATCCTTGGATTGATTGATGATTTAGCCTTCCATGATCATCACCAAGGAAAGCCCCATGAAGTGAGTGCAAGAAAATGGAAGAATAGCAAAATGAAAATGAAAAAGATGAAGAACAATTGAGAGAAAATGAAGAACAAGAGTTTGATCCTAAAAACTTAAAAGAGAGAAATGTAAAACTATTTTTATTAAATGAAATGTAATGTAAAGTGTATCAAAATCTGTCCAATCTCACTAGTATGTAATGACTAAGTCTGAAGAAAAGAATGGGCCATGAACAAAATCCATCAATTCTAATTATTTACTATTTACACCACTAAAAGTCCAATTCGGAGCCCAAAATTACAAGTGCAGAGGTGCTAACTTCAAAGCTTAAAATGACCCTCCAAATGATAGAATTGGCCTCAGACTATTTCTAGCAAACTTGTAGATCTTTTTGTTATCTTTCTAGGGATTCCTAGAACGCTCCATTTGGAGTTCCGTAGCACCCTATCGGTCCTGTACAAGTCAGATATGTCAAGTGAGCAAAAATTCAAAAATACGCAACAATTAGCAATTAAGTCCACTTACTTGCCTAAGACAAAAACTGAATTAGAATAAGAAAATAAAGGTCCAAGAGAGGTCAAATAAGCTAAGAAGGATAGAAAAATATTTAACTAAAAGCACTCCATCAAAATACCCCACACTTAAACTTTTGCACTTTTGGACAAAACTGAAAGAAAGACTAAAAGAAAATTTCAAACTACAGTAAACCAAAAATTTAAAGAAAGGGTATGAACAAGACACATATTTTTCATTGGATCATAACAATGCACAAAAGTGAGAGAGATGGAAAGATGGAAGAATAATATTGAGGTAACAAACAATCCATGAAAACATGATCACAAAGTGCAAAGTGAAAAAAAGTCAAGTTTAGAATTAAGAATGTACCAAGGTGATAGAATTCTCTCAAAGGGTGACACTCAACCTCATATAATGTGTATGGCTTGTATTTATGCTCAAACACCACATGTAACTAGCACATCCAAGCATTGACAAGTCTCTCATTCATTCAACTTGAAATACACATGCATCAAAAGATCAAAAGGACTTTATTAGCTTATAATGAATGGCTTAGGAAAAGGTGGATAAGAAAGGGATATTTAGGCTAAAACTTAAGAGAAAAAAGGGGCAATGGGGAGCAAGCCAATAAGTTAAAAGAGGGGTAGAAGCAATAAGATGAAATTTAAAAGAATTTACAAGGATGAAAATGAACCATAACAATTTTTTTGCATATTTCTTTTTCTTTGCTTATACACAATTTTTTTCTCTTTTCTTTGAACTTTTGCTATTGAATTTCTTTTCTCTTTTTCTTTTCTTCTCTTTCAAAACAAAACAAAATACAAATACCCCACACTTGTTTGAAACCCACTCCCAAAACAATTCCAAAGCCCCTTTTCTCCCTAAAGCTAGGATAACATGGTTTTCCATTTTTTTTTTTTTAGTTTTCAATGAGCTAAACAAGAAAGAAAAGGCTAAAGGCTCAAAGAGGGTGACAATGGATATGAACACAAGGATAAGTTTATTTGGCTAGTGGCTAAAAGAAAGAAGGCCTAAATCATCTCAATCAAAGCATGTGCAACTAGGAATGTCAAAAGAGGCAAGGCAAAACATAGAGTAATCTAGCACAAGGGTGAAATCACAAAGGCTCAAAAACTCACAAGGCATAATTCTACCACACATGGTTCATCTTAAATTATATTTCTCAAGCCTACTTACCATTTCAACAATTGCAACAATGATTCACATCAAGTATGAAACCACTTAATCCAACCAACTTTTTAACATTTCTCACAATTTATGCAAATTAGAAATCCTATGAAAACATGAAACGGTGCCTAAATTCGACAAAACAACAACTTAAAAACAACAAACAGAAATAGCAGAAACAGACAACAAAAACATATAGACTCAAAAACTAAAACAGACAAACAGAATACAGATAGACAGATAAACAAAAAACAGAAAACAACAGACACTAACAAACAGACAGCAACAAAACATAAACAGATAGAAAACAGAAAATAATCAGAGTTTCAAAAATTTTTAGGATCCTTCACCCCCCACTTGAAATGCACATTGTCCTCAATGTAGGCATGCAAAGAAATGCAAACAAAGAGACAAAAAATAAAAGAAGGGAAAAGGAAACTCCCCAAATGTCATTCAAGCAACATCTTCACACAAAATTGGTAGGACCAAAGAGATGTCCTCCACAAGCTCATCCTTCACTTAAGGGCTCTCATGAAATGCTTTGAGTTGGTGACCATTGACCTTGAAGACTTTGCCGGTAGCTTCATTTTTAATCCCAACTGCACCATGGGGAAAAACATTAGTAATAACAAAAGGTTCATCCCATCTAGATCGAAGTTTGCGGGAAATAAGCTTAAGGCGAGAGTTAAACAATAACACTTTTTGGCCACTGTGGAACTCCTTTCTAAGAATCCTAGATTCATGGAATTTCTTCACTTTCTCCTTGTAAATCTTGGAGCTCTCATAGGCTTCTAAACGAATCTCCTCAAGCTCTTGCAACTGAAGCTTCTTTTGCATACCCGCTTCATCAAATGTCATGTTACAACTCTTCACCGCCCAATAAGCACAGTGCTCAATCTCCACTGGAAGGTGTCATGCCTTACCAAAAACCATCCTATAGGGAGACATCCCCAAAGGTGTGCGATAAGCGGTCCTATGAGCCCATAAAACATCCTCAAGAAGCTTGCTTCAATCTTTCCTGTTTGGTTGCACCATCTTCTGTAACACTTGCTTGATCTCTTTGTTAAAAACCTCTGCTTGACCATTAGTTTGGGGATGATAAGCTGTAGCAACTCTATGCACAACCCCATACTTCTGAAGCAAGGATGCGAATGACCGGTTACAGAAATGGCTCCCCTGGTCACTGATAATGGCTTTAGGCACACCAAATCTGCAAAAAATGTTGGATCTCATAAAATCCACAACAACTTTAGAATCATTAGTTCTGGTGGCCTTAGCCTCAACCCACCTAGAAAAATAATCAATAGCAAGCAAAATATATGAAAAGCCATGAGAAACAGGAAATGGACCCATAAAATCAATACCCCAAACATCAAAAATCTCACAAAAAATAATGGGTTGCTGAGGCATCTCATGTCTATGTGTAATTGTGCCTCCTGCTCTCTGACACTGCTCACAAGTGGTGGTAAAGTGATGAGCATCTCTAAACAAGGTGAGCCAAAAGAACCCACAGTCTAATACTTTCCTAGCGGTCCTCTGAGGATCAAAATGACCTCTGGTAGGTGTGCCATGACAAAACTGAAGAATAGACTGAATTTCATGATCAGGCACACACCTTCGGATCACTTGGTCACTACCAAACCTCCACAAATAAGGATCATCCCAAACATAGTATTTAGCATCACTCTTAAGTTTATCTATTTGGGACTTAGATGCATGAGGTGGAACAACAGATACAACAAGGAAATTAACAATGTCAGCAAACCAAGGTGTGACATGCGATGAATGAAAATGCATCAAATGCTCATTAGGAAAATTATCACGAATGGGAAAGCACTCAAGAGGTCCCTCAATCCTACTCAAGTGATCAGCAACCAAGTTTTCTGCACCACTTCTGTCCTTAATCTCAAGGTCAAATTCCTGAAGAAGAAGCACCCACCTGATCAATCTAGGTTTAGCATCAAGCTTCTTCAATAGGTATTTCCAAGCTGCATGGTCAGTAAAGACAGTGATATGGGAGCAAAGCAAATAAGATCTAAATTTATCTAAAGCAAAAACAATAGCCAAAAGCTCCTTCTCAGTGGTGATGAAATTAACTTGGGCTGCATCTAAAGTGCGTGAAGCATAAGAAATAACATGGGATAGTTTACCAACTCTTTGTGACAACACAGCCCCAAGTGCATAATTAGAGGCATCACATGAGCTCAAAGGGAAGCTCCCAATTTGGTGGCAGCATGATGGGAGAAGTAGTCAGCTTCCTCCTCAATCCCTCAAATGCCTCTTTGCAAGGCTGGTCAAATGTAAAGTCTACGTCCTTTTGGAGAAGCTTAGACAATGGCAATGCAATCTTACTGAAATCCTGAATGAATCTCCTATAAAAACCTGCATGTCCAAGAAAAGAACGTACTTCCCGCACAGAAGCAGGGTAAGGCAAAGAGTTAATCACATCAATTTTGGCCTTATCGACCTCAATACCTCTACTAGAGACCAAATGTCCTAAGACTATACCCTCATGCAGCATGAAATGACATTTCTCAAAGTTAAGAACAAGGTTAGTACTAATACATCGGTCAAGTACTCTAGAGAGACTATCCAAACATGCATCAAAAGAGGAACCATAAACAGTGAAATCATCCATAAACACCTCCATGCAACTCTCTAATAAATCAGAAAAAATGCCTACCATGCACCTTTGGAAGGTGCCAGGTGCATTGCATAGGCCAAAAGGTATCCAGGTGTAAGCAAATGTGCCAAATGGACAAGTGAATGTGGTCTTATGTTGATCCTCTGGTGCAATATGGATTTGCATGTAACCAGAAAAATCATCAAGAAAGCAATAATGTGATTTACCTGCCAACCTCTCTAAAACTTGATCAATGAAAGGCAGAGGGAAATGGTCCTTGCGAGTGGCCTGGTTGAGTCTCCTGTAATCAATGCAAACTCGCCAACTATTGGCCACTCTAGTCGGAATCAGCTCATTATCTTGATTCTTCACAATTGTGAGACCCGACTTCTTAGGAACCACTTGGACAAGTGAAACCCAAGTGCTATCTGAGATGGGATAGATGATCCTTGCAGCTAGTAGCTTCATCACTAATAGTGGGATTCAGCCTCCTCTGTGGTTGCCTCACTGGTCTAGAATCATCCTTCAAAAGTATCTGATGCATGTAGATGGAAGGATTAATTCCAAGAAGGTCAGCAAGTGTCCATCCAATGGCCTTTTTGTTGCCTCTCAAAACATGCATCAACTTCTCTTCATGCTCTAGTGGCAGACTACTAGATATGATGACTGGAAGCTTCTGAGCATCATCTAAATATGCATACTTGAGGTGCTCAGGTAGTGACTTCAATTCCAAGGAAGGTGGTTGAATCGTGGAAGGTAAGGAAAGACTAGGGGCTGAGGGAAGTGAGATAGTAGGCTCAGAACTTGCATCTGTACCTGGAACACAATCAGAGTGAAGTGCAGAGGAAATTTTCGCACAAATACTACACACGGCAACAGAATCATCACAGGTACAATTACAAGAACCAAGATCAAAATCAGAAAAATCAAAAGAAAGATTAGAAAAATCAGAAAGTAAATCAGAAATATCTACACTATCTATTGTGGCATCAATGATATCAAGAAGAAAAACAGAATGCTCCTCTACAGGATGTCTCATAGCCTTAAAAATGTTAAACTGAACAATGTCATCACCAAACTCCATAGAAAGAGTTCCTGCATGCACATCAATTTTGGTCCTGGCTGTCATCAAGAATGGTCTCCCTAGGATCAATGTCGAACCATGGCTGGAAGACTCATTCTCCATATCCAAAATGTAAAAATCTGTTGGGAAGATCAAATTATTATCCCACACCAGCACATCTTCAATAAGTCCAAGTGGAAGTGCAACACTCCTATTGGCTAAGTGGATGACAACACCAGTGGGTTTCATCACACCAAGGTGTAATGATTTGTAAACTGATGTGGGCATGACATTAATGGAGGCTTCAAGATCACACAAGGCATCTGCAAAAGTAATATCTCCAATGGTGCATGGGACAGTGAAAGTGCCAGGATCCTTGCACTTCTATGGCAAGGTGGATAGTGGAATGGCATCAACAGTTTTGCCTAGTATCAATGTGGAAACATTTCTGCCCATCTTCACTTCCTCATTTCCCTTAAGCTTTCTCTTGTGGGTGCACAAGTCCTTCAAGAACTTTGCATATTTTGGAATCTATTTGATGGCATCCAAGAGGGGAATGTTAACTTTGACCCTCCTGAAAGTCTCAAGCATATCAGAATCAAGCTCCACTACTTTCTTTGCAAGAATGGCTCTAGAAGGAAAAGGTAAAGGAATCTGTTTTGGTACAAAATCTGTTTTGGCACCATCATCAACTTTTTTACCAGCACCAGCATCAATTTTAGCACCAGCATCTGGAAGCTTTGTGCCACTCCTCAAGGTAATAGCACTCACATTCTTCAGATTAATAACTGGTTGTGCTGGAAGGTTACCAGAACCTTGCTTCTGCATCTGGTTGACAGTTGTAGCTAATTGTCCAATCTGAGTCTGCAAGTCCTGGACGGTGGCACTGACATTTTGTTAAAACTGGATATTGCTGGTGGCCATTTGCTTCATCAAATCCTCCAAGGAAGGTCCAGAACTGGCCTGCACAGGTTGTGCAGGTGTAAGTGTAGGTTGCTGGAACTATGGCTATTGTCTGAAAGGAGGAGGTTGGTATTTGGTGGTGGCAGGTTGGAAGGGTTGTTGTGGAGGTCTAAAGGGCTGCTGCTGTTGTGGACCAGGACCATACCTCAAATTTGGATGATCTCTCCAACCAGGATTATAAGTGCTGGAGTAAGGATTATACTGTTGGTGAGGTCTGAATGATTAGCCAGGTTGCATGGCAGAAACTTCAGCAGGTTGTTCTGTCTCTTGGAGAGTGGGGCATGCATCTGTGGGATGATCAGGCGCATAATAGATACCACAAAAATTTAATGTGTCAGAATCAAAGTCAGAAGACACTATGCTACTGTCTAAAACTACACTATCAAAGTCATCTAACCTATGGTTTTGTCTATTTAATCTATGAAATGTCCTATCTATATCAGAATCAACTGAATGTAATTCACTTGATGTGGACCTAGTCATACACAATGCAACTCATAAAGGACAATAAAAAGTACAAAAACAACCTTAAGAAGTTTAAACAAAAACTAAATTTTAAAATTTCAGACTCCTTTTTTTTTTTTTTACTCCCACGCTATTAGTGTGAGACTGGCGCTATTAGCGTGGGATGTTCGAATCTATGGCGCGATCAGCGTCAGATGTTCGAAACTATGGCGTGACTAGCGCCACAAGCCACGTGGTTAGCATGAGAAACCAAATCAGGACTCCTGGATTCGAATTCTTGGCGCGATTAGCGTGAATTGCCACGCTATTAGCGCCAACTGGACGTTTTGCTTTGTTTTTCTGGGTTTTCCTTTGTTTTTATGGGCAAATACAAAGCTAATGCAGCAACCACAAGCACATAATCATGAAACAAGCATAGTTGTGCAACAAAATGTAAAAATGCAAGAATTAAAACTACGTCTATGAACTAATTGTAATGAATTAAAGCTAGCACACAATGAACCGTGTCCTCTGCAACGATGCCAGTTTTGACATTACGTTGTCGAGACGCACCAAAACAAATTAACTAAGCTAATTCTGTAGCACAGGGTTAACCTAGGTCGACTCAGAGACACGATCAATATGGTTCTAGTTTCAAATCATTGGTAATAATAAGGGGAAATTTTGTCGAACAGTTGGTATGCGCAAAGTAAAACATGTAAGAACACAAACTAAAATTAAAGAACAATGCAGAAATTAACAAGATTATCAAGGAGTAAAGTAAAACAGATTAGAAGCATCAATCCAATTCACCAACCCAAGCTATTCGAATCACCATCATTCTCATAAGTGGATTCTATCATGAACATTCATTCAATCTCAATAGAAGCAGTTCAATCGATTCTACTCCTAAATTAATTGAAACCACAACCCTAATTAAAATATCATTCAATTAATCTTGTGATTATCATTCGAAATTAGGACATGAATCCATAATCCTAACTCGCTTTCAATCCTAAATGCATTTATAATCATGAAAATATAATAGAAATTGAAGAAGAAGGTGAATATTCAAATAGAATTCGAAATACCGAACCGGAACTCCAATTCTTCTCTTGCTTGAGTTGGATCCTTGGATTGATTGATGATTTAGCCTTCCATGATCATCACCAAGGAAAGCCCCATGAAGTGAGTGCAAGAAAATGGAAGAATAGCCAAATGAAAATGAAGAAGATGAAGAACAATGAAGAACAATTGAGAGAAAATGAAGAACAAGAGTTTGATCCTAAAAACTTAAAAGAGAGAAATGTAAAAATGTTTTTATTAAATGAAATATAATGGAAAGTGTGTCAAAATATGTCCAATGTCACTAATATGTAGTGGCTAAGTCTGAAGAAAAGAATGGGCCATGAACAAAACCCATCAATTCTAATTATTTACTATTTATAGCACTAAAAGTCCAATTCGCAGCCCAAAATTACAAGTGCAGAGATGCTAACTTCGAAGCTTAAAATGACCCTCCAAATGACAGAATTGGCCTCAATCTATTTCTAGCAATCTTGTAGATCTTTTCATTATCTTTCCCGGGACTCCTAGAATGCTCCATTCAGAGTTCTGTAGCACCCTATAGGTCCTGTACAAGTCAGATATGTCAAGTAAGAAAAAATCCGAAAATACGCAACAATTAGCAATTAAGCCCACTTACTTGCCTAAGACAAAAACTTAATTAGAATAGAAAAATAAAGGTCCAAGAGAGGTCAAATAAGCTAAGAAGGATAGAAAAATATTTAACTAAAAGCACTCCATCAATGTGCTCTTGAAGGGCTTGAGTTTTAGCTCTTGTCATGGGTCCTCTAAGGGTAACCAAAGGAAGCTCTTCAAGTTCTCCTCCTTGGCTTTGAGATTGTAATGGACCTCCATCATCTCCTCCTTCTTGAAAGGAATTTGACTTCAAGTTTGCTCCTTCACTTTTACCTACATCACACAAAGAAAGATCACAAACATTAATGGTGTTACTCACACCATACTCAATTGGCAACTCAAGTTTATATATATTGTTGTTGATCCTCTCTAAAATCTTAAAAGGTCCATCTCCTCTAGGTTGGAGTTTGGATTTTCTCTCTTGAGGAAATCTATCCTTCCTCAAATGAAGCCAAACCAAATCTTCTTCATTGAAGACCCCTTGCTTTTTGTCTTTATTGCCTTACTTAGCATATTGTTCCATCTTCCTCTCCACATGGACCTTCACCTTTTCATACAATTTCCTAACATAAGAAGCTTTAGAAAAAGCATCATGACTAACCATAGAAGAAGTGTTAGGTAATGGAAATAAATCAAGAGGAGTTAAAGGATTGACGCCATAGACAATTTGAAAAGGAGATAAGGAAGTGGTTTTGTGAACCACTCTATTATAAGAAAACTCAACGTGAGGTAAGCACTCCTCTCAAGTCCTCAAATTTCCTTTGATGTAGCATCTAAGGAGTTGACCCAATGTCCTATTCACCATTTCGGTTAGGCATCCATTTTTGGGTGGCAAGTTGATGAAAACAAGAGCTTTGTGCCAAGGTTACCCCACAATGTCTTCCAAAAGTGCCTAAGGAACTTTGTGTCTCTATCACTCACAATGCTTCTAGGAAATCCATGAAGTCTCACCACTTCCTTGAAGATGAGATTAGCCACTGCACAAGCATAATCATTCTTGTGACAAGGAATGAAGTGTGCCATCTTTGACAACCTTATGGTGATGTTGTTTATTGCCCTACAATCAGTACACATCATCCATATTCCCTCCTTCTTAGGCACAAGAATAATTGGCATGGTACAAGGATGTTGGATATAGGAGGAGCATCATGAAGAGTGGAAGACTTTGATTCAAGAAATGGTATTGAGCTTTCAACATGCTTGAAGTGCTTTGAAGTTTTGTAAAGTGTAAGAGAAAGGCAATCTGATTGATCCTTGCATTGCATTGCATCCATTCATTATTAAGCTTAAATGGTTTTCATTAAATCATCAAAGGTTTTATGTTTTTGGTTAAGGTTTGAATCTAATTAAAAGGTTTTTGGAAAAATGTTTTTCTTACTGTTTTAATCGATTACTTAATGATATAA
The DNA here is from genome assembly GCA_007407185.1 of Glycine tomentella. Lineage (NCBI taxonomy): Eukaryota > Viridiplantae > Streptophyta > Magnoliopsida > Fabales > Fabaceae > Glycine > Glycine tomentella. The sequence goes on from PYAF01002531.1 coordinate 136,990, forward strand.
TAGATTATTCTGTTCTTCATTCAATATGGAAAAACCTTTATGAACAAAGTAATTGATTTCTCAACCTTACTTCACTACATTCCTTCTCGCATTCTCATTCCCAAATTCTCTGCAACCAAGCTGCATCTGCATAATGGCTGGTGATAAGGTAATGTTCTGAACCTAAATTGTTTTGTAATGTATAATGGGATAGTGCACAATCTATTAGAAACCCAATTCTTGTTGCCTAGGGTTACTCATATAGAAGTGCTGATAAGCTTCATAGCTAAACCTTAGGATAGAAATTCAATTGTTCTTATCCAATGCTCAATTTATTATTGATTTTGCTTTTGATGTTGGGGGGAGGCGATGAAATGTGGGTGTGATTGGTGAATGTCCAAGGTTGCTAATATAAAGTTTTCTTGATCTTTGACTGGAACACAACATTGAACCATACACTTGTTTACCATTAATGTCCGAATGCTTGCTCACAACATGTTTGATAAATTGCTTGTGTGATATGACTTAAATTCTTCCCATATTAAGACCACAATTGTTGAATTTGCCTTTTGGACTGATTACAAATGTTGACTTGGCCTAGGAATTTAATTCGACCCTTTTGATTGCAATAGGCCAACCTGATTTTAATTGATGTGTTTGGATAGGGATTGTGAGCATATGTGCATAGGTGTCTGTATCTGATTTGTGTTTTAACTAATATGCTTGGAATTCATTGATTGATTGAGATTGTAAATTTTGTGGTTCTAAATAAGAATAATTGATAGTGAACCTTAAACTGTGCTAAGTTGAATTTGGACACCAAGAGCATCACTGAGGCTTGCTCATAACTGTTAATTGGAACAAAACCAAATAGGTGTGTTGTCATTTGCCTGCTGATTGGTTATTGCTGCCAAATTCTGGAATCAAAAGAATGGTTAATGTGATTACATGGATCTGATGATTGTTAGTTGATAAAAACCCATTGAATAATGATTAGCACTTTGAAAGAATTGGTTGTAATTGGAGGAAGATTGGACACATTGAATTCATGAATTGATATTGGTTTTGATACTTGGAATTGAATGTTTAAACTGTGTACATGATAAGCTTAGGATCAAATGAATTAGAAACCTGCATTGGGCAAAATCTGGGAATCCAGATGAAGCTATTTATTCTTTTGTCAGAATGTGCATATTGTTTATTGATCAACAGATAAATTGAAGTGGTGCTTGCATGAAATGACTGAATTTTGTTTTGTTGAATTAAATCTGGGAATTGTGGAGACTGATATCTGGACTGAATTTGAATACACCAACTGGTGTTGGTTGTAAGCAGCTGTTTTGTGATTGATGTTTTCCTAAATCTGGGAATCTAAACTGATAATCCCTGCTGAAGTGCTCTCTGCTACATGTGCTTGTCATGTGTATATATTTGAAACTGCAGGAAAAGTTGGGCTTTGTTGGATTGATTGTTAATACTGATTTTTCTGAACCCCACTGCATCAAAGATTTGTATATTTGAATAAGCAACACTTTGTGCTTAAAATTGATACTGTATTAGTGTTATGCTTAATCTGAACCACTGAAAAGAGCAAATATGGGAATTGAACTTGTTTGAACCATGCATATATCTAGATTTTGTTCTGAGTTTCAGGGAAAATAGGTTGTTAAAGGAAAAAAGAAGAGCACAGGGGCAAGTGGCAGCAAGAGAGCTAGACTTGCTGAATATGATGAGGCCAGATTCAGATCAGCCGAGTGTCAAGAGAGGTTTGACACTTGGAACCTCCCCAAAAAGATAATATCATAAAAGAAGATTCTATGGGAGGTGTTAGCAGAGGGGAACCCAGTTCTAGAGGTGATCCTCAGACGCCAGTGGCAGAAGTTGGTTAGCTTTCCAGAGCCCAGTTCTAGTGCCATCCTCAAAGAATTTTTGGCACATGTTGACCTAGACACAATGGCTAGGAGCAGACTTAGCTTGTTTAGAAAGTTGATTAATTCGTATTCTGAGCCTACATAAGCTTTCTAAACATGTTCTTAGTGATTTTCTGGGTTCTATGAGTGCTTGCTTCCACTAAAACACTTATGGGTTTTTAAGTGATTCTCGAAGCAAGAAGATTCTTTTCAGAGGTTAAGGAAAGAGATGTTCTGAGTTTAATTTCATCATTCAACTTGGTCTATTCATTCATGTGCATATCATTTATTGGATCATCAGGTGTTTTCTTTCCTTAACTCAGTGGTTGTAATTCTTTTCTAAATTTGTATTGAATTGGCTATTGTAGTTTTGATTCTTAAAGCTTGAGACTAGCGAAGGGTTCTCTAGCTTAAAGATCAAAGTAGTGTTCTTTGCATCTTTCTCCTTAGAAGTCTAATAGGGTTTTAGATTTCAGTTCTTTATCTACGGTTGATAAAGGGAAGGTTCTTGTAAAGGCTTGTAAGAATATTTTTATACTAGTGGAACTTCATTCTAGTGTTAAGCGGAAGAAAACTGGATGTAGCTTCATAGTGTTTGAAGTGAACCAGTATAAATCTTTTGTGATTTGATTCTTATCTCTATCTTGATTATATTCTGTCTATCTTGATTGTATTGTTTTGTTTATCAATTAAATTTTGAGCTGTTGGATATCTTGGGCTGAGCATTTGATTGAATAAGGTTTCTTGGTTTCAAAAGTGATAAAGATCCTAAAGGGAAACTCTGATTTTGTCTAAGAAATTTTTAATTTACCAAACCTAACCAATTCACCCCCCCTCTTGGTTAAGTGTGAAGTGTTCCTATATTTTACACTATGTTTGAAACTAAGTTGCTTGGTTTTAATCACATAAAGGAATTGTACTCAAGTGATCATGACTTCTCTTTTGCTTTATGTGAGAAGGGGGATCATCAAGGATATTTTAGACATAATGGTTTTCTGTTCAAGGAAAAGAAACTATGTGTTCCTAAAAGCTCTTTGAGAGAACTCTTCATTAGAGAAGCTCACGAGAACAACTTATGGGGCACTTTGGTGTGGATAAATCTTTGGCTATTTTACATGAACATTTCTTTTGGCCAAAAATGAGGCATGATGTGCATAAGTTTGTATCTCAATGTATTACTTGTCATAAAGCTAAATCTAGATTAATGTCTCATGGTTTATATACACATTTGCATATTCCTAACTCCCCTTGGGTTGACATTTCCATGGATTTTGTGTTTGGTCTTCCAAGATCTAAGAGGGGAAAGGATTCTATATTTGTTGTTGTCGATAGGTTCTCAAAGATGGCACACTTCATTCCTTGTCACAAGAATGATGATGCTAATGAAGTGGCCAATCTTTTCTTCAAGGAAGTGGTGAGACTTCATGGATTGCCTAGAAGCATTGTGAGTGATAGAGACACAAAGTTCCTTAGCCACTTTTGGAAGACATTATGGGGTAAGCTTGACACAAAGATCTTGTTTTCATCAACTTGCCACCCATAAACGAATGGCCAAACCGAAGTGGTGAATAGGAGCATTGGGTCAACTCCTTAGATGCTACATCTAGGGCAATTTGAGGACTTGTGAGGAGTGCCAACCTTACATTGAGTTTGCTTATAATAGAGTGGTTCACAAGACCACTTCCTTATCTCCTTTTCGAATTGTCTATGGCTTTAATCCTTTAACTCTTCTTGATTTATTTCCATTACCTAAAAATTCTTCTATGATTAATCATGATGCTTTGCCTAAAGATTCTTATGTTAGGAAATTGCATTAAAAGGTAAAGGCCCATGTGGAGAGGAAGATGGAACAATATGCTAAGCAAGCCAATAAGCACAAGAAGCAAGTGCTCTTCAATGAAGGAGATTTGGTTTGGCTTCTTTTGATGAAGGATAGATTTCCTCAAGAAAGGAAATCCAAGCTCCAACCTAGAAGAGATGGACTTTTTAAGATTTTAGATAGGATCAACAACAATGCATATAAACTTGAGTTGCCAATTTAGTATCGTGTGAGAAACACCTTTAACGTTTGTAATCTTTCTTTGCGTGATGTAGGTACAAGTGAGGAGCAAACTTGAGGTCAAGTTTCTTTCAAGAAGGAGGGGGTGATGGAGGTTCATTGCAAGCTCAAGGCCAAGAAGGAGAACTTGAAGAACTTCCTTTGGTTAGCTTTAGAGAACCCATGACAAGAGCTAGAACTCAAGCCCTTCAAGAGCACATCAAAGCTAACTTGCATCTTTTAGACAAGTATGAAGAAGCACACCCTCAAGAAGAACAAGGGGTGGATTTTGGACTCTCAAGTTTAATCTAATTCCAGCACCTTTTAGTTGCAATAGTAGTGGCAATAAATAGGCCTTTAGTGGCAATAAAAAGGCCTTTAGTGACAATTGTGTAAATAAGTGTAGGTGCACTTATATATAATTTCTTTTAGCACCCATGTAAGCTTGTAAAATTCACATGGTTGACATTGGCACGTGGCTGAGTCATCATATGAGAAGCTTGCACCTCAAGCTTCATTAGCTTGCACCACAAGCTTCATTAGCTTGCACCACAAGCTTCATTAGCTTGCACCTCAAGCTTCCTTAACTTGCACCTCAAGCTTCATTTCATTTGCCATTTCACTTGCATTTAGCGTACATTTTCGTGGCTATATAGGGCCAGCCTAAACATATTGTACACACTTTTGGAAAATTAATAGAAAGCTAAAATTTCTTGTTACAGTTTCTCTCTTGTTATTGTGCAAGAACTTCTTGGATCTTATCAATGGCTTCTCAATGCTATTGTGGCGATTCGTCCTAGATTGGAGAGCTTCTCCATGGGGTCATCCATCTTCATTCCTTGTCTCAATCCATCTTCCATTATTGAATTCTTTGGAGCTACTTCACGCCATTTTTGCTTCACAACTTGAGTGAGAGCTCTAGTTCTTGAAGAGATCCTGAAGAGTGAGTTTCATTGCAAGGTAGATTGGGGAAATCAATGTCTAATGAGATTTGACATACATCATAATCTCAAGCTTAGATATATGTAAAAACTAAATTATGTTATGATATGTGAATGATATGTAATGGTTTAATATATATTCATATATATATATATATATATATATATGTATTTTTTACGTATTTGTGCGTTTTTTATGAGTGTATTATCGCGATAAATTTACCTTCATTTTCATAATGGAATTAATAGAGTTTTCATTTAAAATTTGAAAATTATACGTTTAGAGTAGTGATATCGTAGCGATGAGGCAGGTCCTTACACTTAAGACCCTACAAGCAAGAACTAGACATGATAGGAGACATCTTAAAGCAAATGTATGTACCAGACCAAGCAACAGTGTATCCCCTGGACTCCACATCAGCAGATACACTAACATCAAGATGGTGCCTGATAGAGTTTGCTCTAGACTGTCCATCTATGATGAGCGGAAGAAGAAGGGCTTCAAGCTCTACTTTAATGAGGACATGGCCAACATAAAACAAAAGATTAAGTTGATTAACTACTCTAGGGATTGGAACACCCTGTTTTGAGGCCAAAAGCTCATCAGAAAGCTTTACGCAGATGACCCTAGGACCTCATGGAATTAGATGATATGGTATGACACCAAGGGAGCTAGCCCTTCCAACTCTGCACATGTGCCTGCTTCCCAACAAAGGGACTCCATTCAGGTATGCGACAAACCAAAGTTTACCACTTTGATGATTCAAACACTTGCTTTGTGAAAAACCCTAAGGATGACTTCCTGAAGTGCTTGTTGCGGCTACCCACAATATCTTGCCATTGCGTCTTCGACATCCACAAGACTATAATGGAAATGCTAGAAGCTCGCATCCAACGACTTCATTGTCTACAAACAGCTAAAAGAGCTAAATATGAAGCGACTTTGAAAATCAGGCTGGAAAAGGAAGCCAAACGAAGAGCTGATGCAGTGCAGCAGCTAGACACACATCCATTTTTAAAAGGAAAGTTGAAGCAGAAGTTGAACATACTAGACCTAACAAGATGCCCGAGCCCCCAGGGGAAAAGGCATAAGCGGGAATCAGTGGAAAGAATATGTAGTTGTGGCGGTATTTATCATGCACTTCTGGGACCTGAGACTCTTGAAGAATCTTTTCCATTCTTCGGTTATGTATGGAAAGATGTCGAATGTTTTGCCCCGTTACTCCGCTCTGCTACTCATACGTGCCAAAGAGACTTCCTTTACCCTCACATGCATTAGGTGCCTAGCCTTGCTAGCTAATTCTACCGGGGATTTGTCCAAGTCTTCTTCCTAATAAGGATTTTTGCAACCTATTATGTTATGTGAAGGGGGTGAACAAGAATTGGGGATCGGATGCGGGCGAAATTCCCGCCAATGGCTGAGATGTTCAGTCGACTCCTTAACCTTTGTGGGGGTCCGGACCCCTTTTCCAAACCAACTATTGTAAATGTTGAAGAACCCAAAGTGGTTGAAAAAACTCCAGTCTCACTTGCTATGGAACCAAAAGCTAAGGCAGATGAGGCTCCAATTGAATCAACCTCATGTGAAGTCACCTCTAAAGATGCAACTGCAGTCATCGTCCACACTACCAGCTCTGGACCCACTCCAACCAACTTTGCTCCTCCAGAGGTAGTAAAAAAAATTGAAGTCAAGGAAATGATTAGACTGGTCATGGATAGCTTTGCTGAAAAGTAGAAAGTTGAGAATGAAGAGTTTCAGACGTACCATGCAACAAGCCATTGATACCTAATTTAGTAGCCTCTATGAATCTCTCATCCTGAACCTGAAACAAGCTCAAATGCATCTGTTCAATGTTGTTATTGTACCCATGTTGCTTCCACCAACCCAACCTCTACAACAAGTAAGTGTTCCACCCACCCTTCCATCCCCTACACCAAACCAAACAGGCCTTGACCCTCCATCACAAATAGCCACTTCCCAAACACTTCTGCCACCTACTCACTCTGATATTCCACCACCACCAAACCATCCACCACCTACTCAAGGTCCGTAATGATGTCCTTCATAATTTCCTTTACCTTCAAACTCATCATCCTTTTGCTAATGACAAAAGGGGGAGAAGTTTATGAAAGAAAGTTTTTATGTAAACACCATTCAATCAATAGAATAGGTTGTTTTGAAAGATATATTTGTGTCTATGATAAACGTCAAAATTACTAGATTTTCATATGCATTTTGTAACGTTAATTTGGCATTTTAGTTAACTTTAGGTCTTATTTTAAATCAAATTATCTTTAAATTATGTTTTTACTTTGTCTTAGGAAGAATTTTATGTTTTAGTTTTTGTAATGAATTTTGGACAGCTTTTGAACAAACAACAAGCAATCTCCCACTTAAGCGACAGAGCTCTAGAGGCTTAGAATCAGCCGAAAGTTTTGGAAGGAGAAATTGCGGAAATTGAAGATAAAAGCTAGAAAAATCAAGAGCAAGATATTTTTTAAGGATAAATCAGTTGAATAACAAGATAATTACTTGAACTAATTAGAGATGTTATTTATTTGTAATTTCCTATGATTATTTCCTTAATTAAAGCTAGTTACAATCCTATAAATAGGAGGCTAGGCATTCATTGTAACGTGTAGAACTCCCAAGCAATTCTTAGAATTATATTATAGACTTCCACCTACTACACACCTCCATTATTCCATTAGACACTCTAGGCTTCATTGTATTATTTTTATGAGTGCAATTCCTTCCACCTAGGAAAGGAAAGGATGAACCTTGTTTCGTTTTAATTCTATAAATTAAATACTTCATCTTTAGTTCTTTATTTGTTTCTGTACTTAATGCTTTTATTGAATTGGCCGTCTTATAAATGAATTTAGGAATTGACTTTCGCTTTGGCGATCCTTTTGAAACCCAAACATGAATCAAGTACTTAATTGGAATTATCTCTAGGGATAGAATAATCTTGGTTAAGCCTCGCAAATTCTCGACCATTAATGTTGATTGCTTGTGTCAATATGTCCAAGGGATTGGGTATCGAACAAGTAGTTTAGAATCTGCGACCATGCGGGAGCTGGGATAGAATACATTAGTGAATTGGGGATGAGTAAGAAAGATGAGTAAAGAATTGTGAAGCTATAGTGGATTGAGCGAATTCCAAGTCCAAACCTAGACATTCATTCAACAAGATTGACATCACCATCTAAGTCTAGTATTTCTACCTTTACTTGATTATTTTACTGTCATTTAATTTTTATTACAATTTATTTTATGTTATTTATTTTGTGACAATCACAAAACAAAATGTAAATCATGATTATCTGTCTTAATCTATTACCAATAATATACTGTAATCGATTACACAAGTTCATTTTTTAAATATGCATGTTTGTCTTAATCGATTTCCACAATCAATAATTGACTACCTAGGCTTATTCTCAAATAGTACATGTCTGCCTTAATCTATTACCAAAATCAGTAATCGATTACATTAGCTTATTTCAAAACTGAACATGTCTGGTTTAATCGATTACAACTTGTTTTAATCGATTACTTTGTTCGTTATAAATCCCAGATTGAGCTAAGAACATTTTAATCGATTATTTGATACTTTAATCGATTACATGTGACAATTTAATTGATTATAATGGCGATTTAATCAATTACAGTATGTTAAAAAATTTGGTTATAAATAGAATGTGAGTTTGTCTAAAAGATACAACTCTTGACTTCGAAATCTCAAAGCATTCATAAGCCTTCTCAAAGTTGGAAAGGATTTTCTGAGCTAGATAGTTCTTTTCCACCTTTTAAATCTTCATGATGTATTGAAAGATTTCTTGGACAAAGTTTTCAAAGAAGTTCTTGGAGAGAAAGGTCTGATATTCATTTTTGCATTTCAACTCTGATTGGTAAATCATATTCATTCATATTCATTGGATCATCAGGTTGTATCTCTCTATTAATTCTTGTTGTAAATGTTTTTTTGAATTCTTGGTTGTTTGTATCTTTTGTAAAGGGTTCTTTAAGCTTTTTCTAGAGTGGGTTTCTCTAGATGGAATATTAGAAAAGGGTTCTCTATGTCTTGATCATTAGGAATCTAATAGGGTTTTAGATTTTTGTTCTTTATCTAAGTTTGATAAAGAGTGATTGTAGTAAAGCTTGTAAGAACTAAAATTTGATAATAATGAAACTCTAATATAGTGTTGATTAGAAGAACTAGATGTAGTTTCTCTTGAGAAGTGAACCAATATAAATTCTTGCGTTGTTTTCTATTTTCTAATCTCTTCTTGCTATCTTGGTCTATAGTTCTTGGTGATATCTACATTACTCAACTAGTTTTGTTTTAAGCAATTGTTTTCTTGGGCTGAGTGGTTTGATTGATTTAAAGCATTTTTGTTTCAATTGTGATTAAGATCCTATAACTCTGATTTTCTAAAGTTTTTTAAAAGGCCAAGTTTAAACCAATTCACCCCCCTCTTGGTTATTGTGTGTATTCCTATTGTTTTCAATTGGTATCAAGAGCAGGTTCTTGAGTGTTATTCAATATCACTATCTTTCTTTAAAAAGAAAATGAATACCACACAAATTACCTTCAAGGAGGGTGTCTCCCTCAATCGTCCTCCGATGTTTGAAGGCGAGCATTTTAGTTTTTGAAAAATAGAATGAAAATCTTCATTCAATCAAATGAACCAGGTGCTTTGAATGCAATAGAAAAAGGTCATGTGATTCCTATAAAAATTGTTGGTAATGATATGATTCCCAAAGAATGGGATGAAATGACAGATGCTGAAAAGAGAGTTGTTCAGTATGATTTCAAAGCTAAGAACATGATTACTTCTGCACTTTCTTTTGATGAATTTTTTAGAACTGTTAGGTTCAAAAGTGCAAAGGAGATGTGGGAGATGTTGGAAGTAACTCATGAAGGTACAGATGAAGTAAGAAGATCAAGGAAACATGCCTTGATCCATGAGTATGAAATGTTCAAGATGAACACCACAGAAAACATATCTCAGCTCTAAACAAGATTCACCCGCATAGTAAATCATCTTCTTGGTCTTGGGAAGATTTTTGATACTGAAGAGTTGAACATCAAAATCTTGAAGTGCCTTACAAGACCATGGCAACCAAGGGTGACAGCAATCAAAGAATCAAAAGATCTATCCAAGATGTCTATGGCTGCACTTTTTGGTAAGCTTCTTGAATATGAACTTGAAATGTCACAAAAAACAAATGCAAAAGATGCAGACAAGAAACATAAAAGCATAGCCATGAAAGCTGCATCCTCTAAAGTGGAAAAGGAAGAAGATTCAAGTGAAGAAGATGAAAAACAAAAGGAATACTTAAAATCAACCAAGAGGGGGGGGGGTGAATTGGTTGAACCTTGGTAAATTAAAATTTCAAATCAGAGTTTCACCACAGGATCTTTATCACTTTAAAAATTGTTTCAAAAAAACAAGAATCAATATTCAATCAAATTCCTTTTCAAGAAGAATAGAAAACAGAGTATAACTTTTTGTGCAATGAAATTGATTCACAAACAAAGCAATTAAAAGATGAATAGGTGAGAAGAAAGATTAGCCACATATTTTATACTGGTTCACTTCAAACACTATGAAGCTACATCCAGTTCTTCCACTCAACACTAGAGTAAAGTTCCACTATTGCAAAAATATTCATACAAGCAAATACAAGCCTCTCTTTATCAACCCTAGATAAAGTTCAGAAGTCTAAAACCCTATTAGACCCTTAGAGACCAAAAACCACACTGAGAACACTACTCAGCCATTCTTAGAGAAACACTATCTCTACCCTTACAAGAAACCCATTTACAATAGACTAATCTTTACAGAAATTCAAAGAACAGTTTTACACCTTCAAAGAATAAGGAAAGCTATCACCTGATAATCCAAGAACTCATGCACATGAATGATTCACCAGGTTGAATGACAGATTATTAACTCAATGCATTCCTTTCCTTATGCTTTTGATGATCAATGATGCTTCATACTCTTGAATCAATCAATCATATGAATTTGTGAAGCCTATGTGTTTAGTAACTCAGAAAATTCACTAATGAAAGCTCAAGAAAGTTTGTGATTGCCCAGAATTTGAAATCTCAAAAGTTACAAACTTCAGAATAGTGGGTTCTATTCATAACAACTTTCTAACTGGAAATAATCGATTAAACACGCTCCAGTAATCGATTATTTAGTATATGTAATCGATTAAAGCAAGATAGTAATCGATTAAAATGTTTAAAATGTGAACTGAGTTTCAAGAATGAACCATTTAATCGATTATTCCGATACATAATCGATTAAGACAGAGAGCCATGATTTCTTCATGTATGCATGTAATAGCATGTAATCGATTACCAGTTTATGTAATCGATTAAGACAGAGTGACCATATTTTCAAGAATGAACTATGTAATCGATTATCACGATGTGTAATCGATTAAATACCAACAGGTCATGTATTTCTAAGTAAACATGTAATCGATTACCAAA
>PYAF01002531.1:152828-163450 GCA_007407185.1 Glycine tomentella
CATCCATTTAATTTGTAACTTGAAACAAGTTTTTCATTTTCTTCTTTCAAGTTGCAAATCTCATTTTGCAATTCAGTTATTTTCTCAATATGCCATCTAAGATTTCCTTTGAGCTTATTATTGGATTTTGCAAGTTTTTGGGCTTCCTCATACATTTCTTGAAAAGCATGAATAGCTTGGTCAAGTTCAGAATTTACCTTATCTCCTTCACTTAGCAAATCATCATCATCTTCATCGATGGTGGAGGTGAGACACATGTTGGCTTCTTCATTTTCTGTAGAAGAATCTGAAGTTGTTGACTCATTATCCTCCCAAGCTATGTATGCCCTATTTCCTTTTCCCTCCTTTTTCATCTTGCTTTCACCTTGTTGCTTCCTCAAGTAAATTGAAAACTCATATTTGATGTGACCCGGTTTGCCACAGTCAAAGCATGTGAAATTGTTGTCAATCTTCTTGTTGAGGTTGTTGTTGTTACTGCTATTTTTGTTCCCTTTGCTGAACCTTTTATTCTTGTTTTTCCTCAGAAATTTGCTGAACTTCTTCACCACCAAGTTTACATTATCTTCATCATCCTCTTCACTTGTTTCCTCTTCCTTTTCAGCTTTCAAGGTTGTAGCTTCCAAGGCTATGCTTCTTGTTTTCTTTTCTGCATCTTCACAAGATGTTAATTGAGACATTTCTAATTCATATTCAAGAAGCTTACCAAATAGTGCAGCCATAGACATCTTTGACAGATCCTTTGACTCCTTGATTGCTGTAACTTTTGGTTGCCAAGGTCTTGTTAAACACTTTAATACTTTGATGTTTAATTCTTCAGTATCAAAGACTTTTCCAAGACCTAATAGGTGATTTACAATGTGTGTAAATCTGGTCTGCAGCTATGAAATGCTCTCATTGGAGTTCATCTTGAACATTTCATACTCATGAATCAAAGCATGCTTCCTTGACCTTCGAACTTCCTCTGTTCCTTCATGAGTGATTTCAAGCATCTCCCACATTTCTTTTGCACTTGTGCATCTCACAGTCCTGAAAAATTCATCAGAGAAAAGTGCAGAGGTGATCATATTTTTAGCTTTAAAATCATATTGGGCAGTTCTTTGTTCAGCCTCAGTCATCTCATCCCATTCTTTGGGAATCAACTCATTTGCCACAGTTTTCTTTGGAATAAAGGGACCCTTCTCTATTGCATTCCATGCTCCTGGGTCATTTGATTGAATAAAGATTTTCATTCTATTTTTCCAAATTACAGAATAAAACAACCTTGTAAAAGGTCTACCATGTATGTCATATAAGGATGATTTACTTTGTGAGGCATGTCAAAAGGGGGAAACACATTAAAAACTCTTTTACCAATAAAAACATTGTGTCCACCTCTATACCTCTACAACTACTACACCTTGATCTATTCGGTCCAACCAGAATTGCATCCACTACAGGAAATAGGTATGGATTTGTCATAGTGGACGACTACTCTAGATGGACATGGGTTATGTTCTTAAACTACAAAGATGAGTCTTCTTATATCTTCATTAAATTCTGTAAATGTGTTCAAAATAAAAAAAGAGTGTGCATTACTTTAATCATAAGTGATTGTAACACCCTAAAATTTCGATAACTGAAAATATATGATCGAAATGTTGTGTGAACTGTTAATTAAAGATAATTAGAGATATTACAAAATTACCTTTTAGATATTTTGTAGACTTGAAGAAATATCTGGAACAAGACCGGGTTACAAAAAGGAACAAGACCGAGTTGGAAAAAGGAACAAGGTCGGGATGCACTTTCGTTACTAAGACATCCCGGATAGACTATTTTCATGAAGACCGGGTTGGCCGGGATGCCTTCTCAAGCTATGTTGTCATCCCGGATAGAGGCTAGCTTCAATGGTGATCAGGATGAGGCGGCTGCCCTTTTAATCTAACATGCATCTCGGATATCCTATATATTTTATTATGAATAACAAGCTCCTTAAGGCAAGCATTCCACGTGCACTTAGCCATTTAATGAAGGAATCTTGCTTCTGGCTTAGTAAGCATGCATTTAATGTATAAAATTAAAATATCTTAAGGTCATGATTACTTAGTTACATGTGAAAATGAGTAGAATACTTCAACACAACCAAGAGGGGGGTGAATTGGTTGAACCTTGGTAAATTAAAATTTTAAATTAGAGTTTTTCATAGGATCTTAATCACTTTAAAAATTGTTTCAAAACAAAGAATCAATATTCAATCAAATTCCTTTTCCAAGAAGAATAGAAAACAGAGGATAACTTTCTGTGCAATGAGATTGGTTCACAAACAAAGAAATTAAGAGATGAATGGATTAGAAGAAAGATTAGCCATAGATTTTATACTGGTTCACTTTAAACACTATGAAGCTACATCTAGTTCTTCTACTCAACACTAGAGTAGAGTTCCACTATTGCAAAAAATATTCTTACAAGCAATTACAAGCCTCTCTTTATCAACCCTAGATAAAGTTCAGAAGTCTAAAAACACTATTAGACCGTTAGAGACCAAAACCCACACTGAGAACACTACTCAGTTGTCCTTAGAGAAACACTATCTCTAACCTTGAAAGAAACCCATTTATAATAGACTAATCTTTACAGAAATTCAAATAATAGTTTTACACCTTCAAAGAATAAGGAAAGATATCACCTGATAATCCAAGAATTCATGCACATGAATGATTCAACGGGTTGATTGACAGATTACTAACTCAATGCATTCCTTTCCTTATGCTTTGATGAACAATGATGCTTCACTCTCTTGAATCAAACAATCATATGAATTTGTGAAGCCTAAGAATGTTTAGTAACTTAGAAAATTCACTAATGAAAGCTCAAGACGATTTGTGATTGCCCAGAATTTGAAATCTCAAAAGTTACAACCCTCAGAATAGTGGGTTCTATTTATAACAGTTTTCTAACTGAAAATAATCGATTAAACCCGCTCCAGTAATCGATTATTTAGCATATGTAATTGATTAAACCAAGATTGTAATCGATTAAAATGCTCGTAATAAGTTCTGGGTTTGAGTTATGAACAATATAATCGATTATTCCGTGAAGCAATCGATTAAACCAGTCAGGCATGATTTTCTAAATGCACTTTGTAATCGATTATCATGATATGTAATCGATTAAGTCAGTGGGCTTTGTTTTCCTAAGCATACATGTAATCCATTACCAATTTCTGTAATCAATTAAGTCAGAGAGTTCTATCTCTCATAAAAAGCCTAAGTAATCGATTAATCTGATATGTAATCAATTACAATGATCATGATTTGTTTTCTAAAGGCACGAAGAACAAAATAATCGATGTCATTAGCTTGTAATTGATTAATGCAATAAAGATTCATTTTTCCAAAAACTTTGCCAGTTGAAAAACTTACTTATAAAATGCCTTTATTTAATCCTTTTAATCTAACAATCCTAGATGAATGATTCATGCATGATATGTTCAATTGGATTATCAGATCATAAACTTCCTTTTACATTAATCAAATTGATCTTCAAGCTTTTCTTGGTACTTTGTCCTTGAGCATGTTGAAAGCACAAAACACTTGAGCCTTTGATCTTTGTTCATTGATGTCTGGCTTCACTTGAATCAACAACATGAACTGAACCAAGGACTAACAAGCCTTCCTTTCCAACTAAATTTTCTGCTATAAATATATTTTGGATCAAAAAACTTCCTGCACATATACTAGCTCCCTCAAAGCTCACAACCACTTGTTTCTTTTTCTCCCTTCACTTTTGCTTTCATTTTCTCTTCTTCTCACACAAACTGCAGCCCTTTCATCAAATTACCTATCATTTCTTCATCCAAAAATATTCTATTAGAAGATATCGACTTTAATCCTTAAGCACTTGAATCATTCCAGCCAAATATTGAGGTGAGTATTGGTGTTGAAATTCATATGGTTTTAAGCTGAATTTTGGACTGTTTATAGAATTTCATATCTCCCTCTGTACTTAACCAAATGAGGTGTTTGACCACTCATTTTAAATCTTAGGATGTCCTCTATTTTGTCCGAAAATATGGTACCCAACTGAGTAGTGAATCGTGCCTAGAAATTATTTGAACACAAGCTGTCCGAAATTGTCTTCACCCAAATAGCTTCTGCCATGCGTTTTGAAAAATTTATTTCTCCCTCATTTCTTACTCAAATTAGGAGTATGATATATGGAATTAAAGATATAGATGTAAAATATAACATATAAAAATTTTAGATAAATCTAGATTGTGTACTGCTTGCAGTCACAAGAATACTAAGAGATGTTAGTGTGAAAATTGGAACTCGCTAGCAGCTTTGAAGTCTAGTTTTAAAAATACTATAGCTAGAGTTTTAGAAATCTAAATAAGGCATGTGATACCTTGTTAGAAAGCTTAGAAAGTCTAGTTTAACATACTAAAAGATGAGAATTTTATGACAAGTAGATTAGCACATGAACTTGAGAGATTTCAAAATAACACTACTAGAAGCGAACAAAGGGACAAAGATAGGTAAGGGGAGTTTATTCATTCTTTATAGTTTTGACACCATAGTTGGGGGCTAGGGAGTCCAACTATGAAGATATCTTCTTGTCCCTGCTATGTGCTGGTTTTTCAAGAAATACTACGTTTTAAACTAATGGGATGCGATGTATTTATTATTGTTGTAATGATTGTATTTTTGGGAAAAACCTTAATTACAGAGGAGACTCAGCCCAAAATTTTATAATATGTTTCCTATTTAATTCTTTATTAAATTTTAAATGTGCATAAGAGTTTTTTTTCTATATTGTAGTTCTCCTCATTAATTTAAAATTTTCCTAAAATATTAGTCTTGTGGTATGATGAATGTGATTGCTTGTAATTGGTGATGTTTGAATGAAACAATGTTGTTTTGGGTGATAGTGTTGAAATGAGATGTTATTGATGTTTTATGATGATATTAATGTTGAGATGGAATGATGTGGATATTGATAATGACATTGATGAGATATAATGTTGATGTGAACAATGTCATTGTGTGATGTGGATATACATGGATACCCATAGGGGTGCATGACTGGTCATCCTTGCAGGGAAGGATTTGTTCTTAGCCATGGTCATGCATTGATAGTGTCCATGGTTGTATATTGTGTATATACACATGGGGTGCCGTGACTAGTGGGTTATCCTTGCGGGGAAGGATTTGTTTCTAGCCACGGTCAATGCACCGGTGAACCCACATTGGTGTGTTATGTATGTACATGGGGGGTGTATGTGTATATTAAACTGATGGATTTTGGTAATGATTATGGTTGTTTATTATTGTTTTTTTCCAATTATTGTTATATGATGTTTGTTTGTTTATATAATAAACTCACCCTTGTAATTTTTGTACCGTCTGGTTGGTATTTGTGTTGGTACTTGTGATGATCACGAACCTTTGTTCGTGGGAGCAGATGATCAACAATAGGGGATATTGGAGAGGGATTTCTTTTAGTTGGAGCCGCCAATCCAACGTTGGAATTTATTTTGAGAAAGAGTTGTGTTTCGTTATAAACACTTTCTTATTTAGTTCCTTATTTCTTTTAACGGATTTGTAATCTCAAGTTTATATATATGTAAAAACTGAGTTATGTTCTGACTTAGGAATTATAAGTATATGTTTTATATATTTATGTATTTATTTATATATATGTGATTTTTTGATAAATGTGTTATCGCGAAAAAAATTTACCCTAATTTTTATGATCAAATTAATGGAGTTTTTAATAAAAATTGAAAATTACATATTTAGAGTTGTGATATCGTAGTGACGAGGCGGGTCGTTACAGTGATCATGGGGGAGAATTTGAAAATGAAAGGTTTCAACTGTTTTGTGAAGAAAATATAATTCTTCACAATTCTTAAACACCAAGAACACCTCAACAAAATGGGGTAATTTAAAGAAAGAACAAATCTCTACAACAACCTTGGTAATTGAAAAAGTTATTCATGTAATATTTGACAAAAATAAGCCTGATAAAGATTCATCCAAGCTAGATGAGTCTTTTGAAGATTTATGACTGGATGACAACTTTATAGCAACTAGCTAGTCCAAACAGAATCCAGAGACAGAAGCGTCCACTTAGTAAGAAGTTAAAGAAGAGGTAAAAGAATCCACTGGACGCATCATAAGAAGGAATCATCCAGAGAGTCAAATTATTGGTGATCTAGCAGATCATGTCCAAACAAGATCATCACTAAGAACACAATGGCAAACTACATTGATTTATGAAATGGAACCCAAACAAATTGATGATGCAATGCAAGATGACAACTAGATTAAAGCAATGCAATAGGAGCATGATCAGTTTCAAAAGAATGATGTTTGGAAGTTAGTCAAACTACCAAAAAGAAAAGAAAGTTGTTAGAGCAAAATGGGTCTTTCGCAACAAACTAGATGGAAATGGTAAGTTTGTGAGAAACAATGCAAGGTTAGTTGTTAAAGGATACTCACAACAAGAAGGTAAACACTACAAAGAAACTTATGCACCCATAGCACGTTTAGAGGCAATACGAATTGTACTTTCATTTGCAGCTTATAGTAATATGAAGTTGTATCAAATGGACATAAACATGGATTTCTAAATGGCTTAATTCAAGAGGAAGTAAATGTTGAACAACCTCTAGGGTTTGAAAGTGAATCCTTTGTTTAACATGTTTTCAAACTCAACAAAGCCCTATATGGAATTAAGCAAGCCCCAGAGCTTGGTATGAAAAACTAAAATCAATTCTCTTGAAAAATGGCTTTAAGCGAGGAAAGGTTGACACAACACTTTTTCGCAAAAACTATGATTCTCAATTTTTATTAGTGCAAGTATATGTAGAGTATATCATTTTCAGTGCTACTAATAAAATGCTTTGTGAAGATTTTTCTAAGTTGATGCAGACATAATTTGAAATAAGCATGATGGGAGAATTGAAATTCTTTCTCAGACTACAAATAAAACAAACACCCAAAGGCATCTACATTCATCAGACCAAGTATGTGAAAGAATTACTGAAGAAATTCAACATGGGCGATGCAAAAGAAATGAAGACTCCAATGCATCCTTCATAAACGTCAAATTTACCAGATTTTCATATGCATTTTGTGACGTTTATTTGACATTTTAGTTAACTTTAGGCCTTGTATTGAATCAAATTAGCTCTAAATTCAGTTTTTACTTTATCTTAGGTAGAATTTTATGATTTAGTTATTTTTGATGAATTTTTTATAGTTTTAAAAAATTTCCAGCTTAAGCGTTAGAGCTCTAGAAGCCCAAAAATCAGTAAAAAGTGATGGAAGGAAATATTGCAAAAATTGAAGATAAAAGCTAGGAAAATCAAGAGCAAGATATTTTTTAAGGATAAATCAGCTGAAGAAGAAAATAATTACTTGTACTAATTAGAGATATTATTTGTTTTTAATTTCTTGTGATTATCTCTTTTATTAAACCTAGTTACAATTATACAAATAAGAGGCTAGGCCTTCATTGTAACTGTGTAAAAGTCTCGAGCTGTTCTTAGAAATATATTTTAGACTTCCACCTACTAGACGTGTAACATCCCGGGCGCTGACGAGGGCGGGGAGTGATCGCCGGTGCAGTGAGGCACGGACAAGGAGCGGCTCCTGGCAGGCTTCCAGCGGGAGGGGTACATGAATGAATCGAATACACACCCGAACGAGAGGGATCCAGAGGCAGTGCAGGTATGGGACTGTATAGTTGAGGATAACTTAAAGGATTTAATAGGTACTACCTATACCAACAAGGTGCATCTACTTTTCGGTAGCCCATAACTTAAGAACTCCATAGTTAAGCGTGCTTGACTTGGAGCAATCTTGGGATGGGTGACCTCCTGGGAAGTTTCTCAGGAAGTGTGTGAGTGAGGACAAAGCACACTGAAAAGTCTTGTGTTGGTATGTAGGGACAGTCGTTGATCCTGCAAGTGGCCGGGCATTACAAGACACCTCCATTATTCCATTAGACACTCTAGGTTTCATTGTATTATTTTTATGAGTACAATTCCTTTCACGTAGGAGAGGAAAGGATGAACCTTGTTTCACTTTAATTCTATCAACTCAAAACTTCATCTTGAGTTCTTTATTGGTTTTCATACTTAATACTTTTATTTGATTGACCATTTTATAGATGAATTTAGGAATTGACTTACGCCTTGGCGAGCCTTATTGAAACCCGAACATTAATTAAATACTTAGTTAGGATTATTTCTAGGGATAGAATAATCTTGGTTAAGCCTTGCTAATCTCAACCACTAATGCTGATTACTTGTGTTGGTATGTAAAAAGGATTGGGTATCGTCTTGGGATGTCACATGTCCTAGGAAACTAACTTTCTCTAACCAAAACTCACACTTGGACAACTTAGCATAAAGTTGTCGATCCTTAAGGGTTTGCAACACAATCCTTAAGTGCTCCCCTCTAGTCTTATAGTATTCCAAAATATCATCTATGAATACTACCACAAAACTATTGAGATAGGGGTGAAAGATCATATTCATGTAATCCATAAACCCACTAGGGGCATTAGTCACATCAAAGGGCATGACTAGGTACTTGTAGTGACCATATCGGGTCCTAAAGACAGTCTTCAGAATATCCTCAGACTTCACTCGGATCTGATGGTAATCTTACCTAAGGTCTATCTTGCTAAACACGTAAGCTCCTACCAACTGGTTGATAACGACTGTTGAATTGCTACAAAACAAATAAAACTAAGATAATTCTGTAGCACAGGATTAACCTAGGTCGACTTAGAGATATAGCCCAATTTGGTATCCTGACTTAATCCACTTATAAACAGCAGGAGGTTTATCAATCAGTTTGCAGACAGTGAACAAAAATTGGAGAAACACAAACAAGAATTGAAGAAAAATGCAGAAACTCACAAAATTGATAAAAGATGTTGTAAAATATATTCAAGAATATCAATCAAATTCACCAAACCAAGCAATGAAAATTATCATAGTTCTCATATAATGATCATATTATGAAGGTTCATTCAATATCAATAGAAGCAGTTCAATCGAATTAACTCCTAATTTGATGAAATCACAAACTGGATTGAAATATCATTCAAACAGTCTATGATTAAAATTCAAATTAGGAAATAAATCTACAACCGAATTTGTTTTCAATCCTAAACATATTCATAATCATGAAAATCGTAAAGAGGATTGAAGAAGAAGATGAACATTCACACATAAATTAGAATACCAAACCAGAACTCAAATTCTCCTTGCTTGGATTGGATCTTTGGATTGATTGATTGTTTAGCCTTCCATGATCATCATCAGTGGAAGAGCCATAAAATTTGTGTGAGAAAAATAGAAGAACGCAGATGAAAGGAAGAATAAAAATAAAGAACAATGAAGAACAGTTGAGAGAAAAGAGAAAAAATTTTAATCATAAAAACTTGCACAAGAAGCTAGAAATTTTGTTTTTGTATTTGTGTGTGTGTTTCCTCAAATAACTCCTAGTTACACTAATATATAGTTATTGAACATAATTAAGGATGAGCTCTGATTAGGCCCATCTAAACTAACTAATTATGCTAATTATACCAATCAAAATCCAAACTCACAGCCCAAAACTCAAGTGCGGAGGTTCTGACTTCCAAGCCTAATTTGACCCTCACAAAGGCAGAATTGGTCTACGCTTATCTCTGACAAAATTGTTATCTCTTTTCCTTAGCTTTTCAGGGAATACTCATATGCTCCATTTGGAGTTTTTTAGAATCCTATAGGTCCTGCGTAAGGAAAATAGGGCAAGTAAGCACAAAATCTGAAAATAAGCAACAATTATCAATTAAGCCCAATTATTTGGCTAAGACTAAAACTGAGTTAAAATAAGAAAATAAGAATCCAAGAGAAGTAAAATAAGCTAATAAGAATATAAAAATACTATACTAAAAATGCTCAATCAAATTCCCCCACACTTTATCTTTTGCACTCCTTGGCAAAACTAAAAAAAAGCTTAAGAGAAAAACAATTAAACTAGAATAAACCACAAACTAAAAACAAAAAGGTATGAACAAGACACATTTTTCAATGGATCCTAATAATGCACAAAAGTGAGAAAGATGGAAAATGGAAAAATGATATCAAGGTAACAAGCACTCCATGAACACATGATCACAAAGTGAAAAGTGAAAAAGTAGTCAAGTTAAAATTAAGAATGTACCAAGGTGATAGAAATCTTTCAAAGAACAACACTCAACCTCATCAAATGTGTATGGGTTTCTGTTTACACTCAAACACCGCATGTAACTAGCACATCCAAATTTTTGACAAGACTCTAATACATTCAACTTGAACTACACATGCATCAAAAGATCAAAAAGGATTTTATTGGTTTGTAATGCATCGCTTAGGTAAGGGTGGATATGAGAGCGATACTTGCAACGCCTCTCTTTACCCTCTCGTGCTTGATTGATTTTAGATAAAACTCGTGTCTGCTTGGTATTAAAATTCAATTGGTTATAAATTTTTCACAAAAATTCGTTTCGCTTTGCTTGCTAATTTCATGATTCGTAATTAATATAAATGATTATTCTCACCACGATTCATTTACAATAAGAAGCATAGTTAAATATAA
>PYAF01002532.1:3193-40272 GCA_007407185.1 Glycine tomentella
CTATTTTTATTCAAACGCAAATTTATCCAACAACTCTTTGTTCTTTATTTTCTGTCTTTATTTTCCAATCATTTATAATTAATATTATTGTAAAAATTACCCCAATCCCTGTGGAGACGATAACTCACTTACTCACTTTTATTACTTGTTAACGATCGGTGCACTTGCCGTAAACATATTCGCATAAATCGCACAACAGTTTTCTACCCTTATATAGTTCATAAGGAGTTTTATTTAAAATGGGCCTTATGAGTAATCTATTTAAAGTGTAGCAAATAGTACTCATTACATTAGTCCAAAAATATTTTGGCAAATTTGTCTCACTAAAAAGAGTTCTAGATCCTTCTTCAAGAGATCTATTTTTCCTCTCCACAACACCATTTTGCTGA
The DNA here is from genome assembly GCA_007407185.1 of Glycine tomentella. Taxonomy (NCBI): domain Eukaryota; kingdom Viridiplantae; phylum Streptophyta; class Magnoliopsida; order Fabales; family Fabaceae; genus Glycine; species Glycine tomentella. The sequence continues at coordinate 3,583 of PYAF01002532.1, forward strand.
GGTGTTCTTGGAGCTGAAAAACTGTGGTTGATTCCATTTTCTTCATAGAATTTTTCAAAATGTTCATTTTGGAATTCACCACCATGATCACTTCTTATTGAGATAATTCTGCTTCCCTTTTCATTTTGAACAAACTTGGCTAATTTTCTGAAAGTAATGAAAGCATCACTCTTAGATCTTAAAAACAAAGTCCATGTGAATCTAGAATAGTCATCAACTATTACAAGCCCATAAAAATTTCCTCCTAAGTTCATAGTTCTAGAAGGACCAAACAAATCCATGTGAAGCAACTTTAGGGGTCTTGAGGTAGAAACAAGGTTTTTATTTTGAAAAGAAATCTTAGTTTGTTTCCCCTTTTGACAACATCACAATGTCTGTCCTTTTCAAACATAAGTTTAGGTAAACCAATAACTAAATCTTTTCTAATAAGCTTTTCATGTGATGCATGTTAATGTGACCAGCTCTCCTATGCCATAACCATGATTCATCAACCCTACTTACTAGACAAAATGTTGTGAATGAATGCATGGTCTATAGAGAGTAAGTAGATGTTACCCTTTCTTTTACCTACATGGATAACTTCACCAGATTGATCATCACATATCAAGCAACAATTGTTATTGAATGAAACTTTGAATCCTTTATCACATAATTGGCTTATACTTAGGATATTGTGCTTTAAACCTTCTACATAGAGAACATTTCTGATCTTGATTTTGAAGTTGTCTCCTATATAGTCTTCTCCTATTATCTTGCCTTTATTATTGTCTCCATAAGTAACAAATCCTCCATCCTTCAAAGTTAGATTTGTAAGCACGGACATGCCACCTGTCATATGTCTAGAGCATCCACTATCTAAGTACCATAATGATGATTTTGCTCTAAGACACACCTGCAACAATCAAATTAAGTGGCAGATGAAAGTACCCAATTAAGGTTAGGTCCATAAGGGTTAGCTATTTTCTTCTTTTTCTTTGGAACCCAAATGCAGTCTCCATTAGGCACATGGAACCTTTTAGCATAACACTTATGAGAAGTGTGACTTTCCTTCATGCAGTAGCTACAAATGACAGATTTTGATCTTCTTTCAAAATGAGTCAATATGGTGTACTTTGTTTTTGAAAGACTTCTTTGATTAATCTGTTTTGGAGGTACAAACTTGGTATTTCCAAAAGGTTTTGCTTGATGTTTGTAACCCAAACCAGATTTATCTCCAACATATTTTTGTACACTAATCATATGATTCAAACGCATTTTCCTTTATAGAGTTTTTTCAAAAGATCAAACAAATAAGAATTTTCTGAAAGTAATAACATATTTTTCAGATTGACTCTTTTTGAAATCATCAAACTCTTTTTGCAAGACATTGTATTTATCTACATTTGAAGAGGAAGAAGCACACACACACCCATGGGCTTTGTAGCTTGAAACAAGTTTTTCATTTTCTTTTTTCAACTTACAAAGTTCAGCTTGTTGTTCATTAAGTTTAGTGGTATGCCATTTAAGGTTACCTTTTAGCTTATTGTTGGAGATTTCAAGCTTTTGAGCCTCTTCGTGCATATCATGGAAAGCATCAACAAGTTGATCAAATTCAGGATTTACTTCTGTTTTAACACATGAGAGTTCTTCATCTTCATCAACTATTGATGTTAGATATACATTTGCTTCTTCAACTTCACTTGATGATTTAGAAGTTGTTGTAGCATTTTCCTCCCATGCAATATAGGCTTTCTTTGGCTTTCCTTCTTTCTTTGCTTTCTCTTCACCTAACTTCTTTTTAAAAAATATAGGAGATTCATATTTAATATGGCCTGGCTTACCACATTCAAAGCAGCTGTAGTTGGTGGTGTTGTTATTGTCACTCTTTTTGTTGTTGTTGTTGTTGAACTTTGTGAATATTTTGTTCTTGTTATTTCTCATGAACTTGCTGAATATTTTTAATATTAGGTTCAGATTCTCATCACCTTCTTCTTCACTTGAGTCTTCTTCTTTTTCCACATTTGATGATGTAGCTTTCAAGGTTATGCTCTTTTGCTTTTTATCTGCATCTTCAATATGTATTAATTGAGACAATCCTAATTCATACTCAAGTAGCTTACCAAATAATGCAGCCATGAACATCTTTGAAAGATCTTTTGACTCCTTGATTGGTTTCCATGGTCTTGTTAGGCACTTTAAGATCTTGATGTTTAGTTCTTCAGCATCAAATGTCTTTCCAAGACCAAGAAGATGATTTACAATGTGTGTGAATCTGATTTGGAGTTGAGATATGTTTTCTATTGAGTTCATCTTGAACATCTCATACTCATGAATTAAGGCATCATTCCTTGATCTTCTGACTTCATCTATGCCTTTTATGAGTAATCTCTAACATCTCTCACATCTCCTTAGTGCTTTTACACCTAAGAGTTCTGAAAAATTCATCAAATGAAAGTGCAGAAGTAATCATGTTCTTAACTTTAAAATCGTATTGCACTACTCTCTTTTCTACATCGGTCATCTCATCCCATTCTTTGAGAATCATATCATTACCAACCAAAGGACCTTTTTCTATTACATTCCATGCACCAAGGTCATTCGATTGGATGAATATCTACATTCTGTTTTTTTCAAAAACTGAAATGTTCTCCTTCAAACATCGAAGGACGATTGAGGGAGACACCCTCTTTGAAGGTAATTTGTGTGGTATTCATTTTCTTTAAAAAAAAGGTATTGATCTTGAATAACACTTAAGAACCTGCTCTTGATACCAATTGAAAACAGTATGACCGCACACAATAACCAAGAGGGGGGTGAATTGGTTTAAACTTGACCTTTAAAAATCTTTAAAAGAATCAGAATTATAAGATCGTATCACAATTAAACAAAGAATTCTCCAACCAATCAAACCACTCAGCTCAAGAAAATAATTCCAAAAAACTTAACCTTGTTGAGTAAAAAAGATTTCACCAAAGAATAACAAATTAAGATAGCAAGAAGAGATTAAAGAAAGTAATCAACGCAAGAACTTATACTGGTTCACTTTTCACCTTTAAGAAGTTACATCCAGTTTCTTCTAAACAAACTTAGCTAGAATTCCATTATTCACAATATTATTTTCTTACAAGCTTATTACAAATCACCCTTAATCAAACCTAGACTAAAAACAGAAATCTAATCCCTTTAGACTCCTAATGATCAAAACATAGAAAACCCTTCTCTACTCTTCCCTCTATAGAAAACTACTCTAGACAAGCCTTAAGAATTTTATTGTAATAGTTACAAACAACAAAAAAAATTCTAAAATGAATTTACAAGCAAATTTAATGGAGAGAGACAACCTGATGATCCAATGAATATGAATGAATATGGTTTACCAATCAGGTTTGAAATGAAAACAAGTTTCAGTGCTTCTTCTCCAAATACTTCTTTAATATCTTGCCCAAAAAGAAATCTTTCAATGCAACATGAAGATTTAGAATTTGTGGGATAAGAACTTTAGGACTCAGAATATCCTTTCTCACTTCAGAAGGCTTTTGAAAACTTATGAAAATTTTGTAGAGTAATTGATCTTGTTTTTCAAAAGACCCAACAACTATTATAATAAACCGTTGTAACTGAATGTAATCAATTAATTTCACTTATGTAATCGATTAATAAAAAATTCAATCGATTAAAGTGTTCTTGATCTTTCTGGAAAAGATATATGAACAAAGTAATCGATTAAATCACCATGTAATCGATTAACACAAAAAGTTTTGTTTTCCAAAACGTGCCAAGTAATCGATTATCACAAGAAGACATTTCTATGTCTTTGTGAAATGAAATCGATTATCATATAGCTGTAATTGATTATCGCAGGAAGACATTGTTGTGTCTTTGTGAAGTGTAATCGATTACTGTATAGCTGTAATCAATTAAAGTGTTCGTCAATGCTTAAGTAATAGATTACAATTAGCTGGTAATCGATTAAAATGGAGAAAATATGTATTTCCAAAACATAAGCTTTGAACACTTTGGTTTTTCAATGCAATCATGAATTTTTAAAGTCTTTTTCAAAAAACATATACCTTTTGTAAAATCATGAATGCAAGCCAATGAATGATGTTTATGCAATTCAATGGATCATTAGATGAAACTCTTAGACATCTAAAGATTACATATGCCTTCAATTGAATGGCATGTAAAAGCTAAAAAAATTCAAGACTAAGAGCCTCAACATCTTGATCCTTTTCAAGCTCCCCTTGTATCCAACACATTCATCATAACAAGATCTTTGTCAGTGACAATCACCTGAGGCAACATATCATCCTTCACAGAAAATCATTTGACCTTATTTAAAGCTCATTCAAAATTGTTCATCCTCTCAAATTGTAAATAAACAAATGCAACATAAAAAAGTCATTTCCATTGAAGTCACACCAACAATCTCCAACAAAGGAAGACAGTATTTGTTTGTCTTATAGGTAGCATCACAAATTAACATTGTTAAAAATGAATTGAATAGCTTGATGGAATCTGGATGAGACCACATTATATCTTTGGCAACATCTTGTGTGTCCACTCTTTTGAACCAATATACAAATTGATCACGTTTTATCAACTTCAGTAGATGTTGTACGTCTGCTCTTGGACCTCTTTGCTTGTGCCGATAAGTATGCTTCCAAAACAACGAGGCATTGTAACTTCATCAGGAAAAAAATGTATTACAATCCATGTATTCTCTACAAAGAACCATTCGTGAAAAATCAGAAATATGGCGCAACAACATTCTAGGAAGAACAAAAATACTTAACGGAATCATGATTTTGTTGAGTATTTTGAAAATTAAAAAAAAATACATAATCGTGATTCTATTATGTCTTTAACACATTGAAATCATGATTCTATCGTGTAAAAAAACACATACCTAAGTTGGATGGTCTGAAGAGTGAGGAAAGAAGAAGAAAAGTGATGGAGAAGTGTGAGAGGAAAGGAAAAAATGAAGAAGGATAAAATGGTCAAATTGTTATAGTTGGTAGTACCAATAGCAAATTTGGTAGTGAGAATAACAATGCCCTTTTAGCTTTGTTTTCATGGGGTTGAAAAATTTGCCATGTTTAACTTGTGAATCAACTATGCTGAATAATGAGAACAACTGGAATATCGTACAGAAAATCTATTTCCATTTTTTAAAATTCAGTGGTTTCAAGACGAATTGATAACTATGGTGTTTTCACTATCATAAATTTGTGAAACAAGATTTTTTTGTTGTTGAAGTTTTTAGAATTCCAATAGCTTTGGTCGCCCATCATCTACTTTTTGTTAAAGGCTTTCAATTTATGCATCCCCTTTTTTGCTTCTGCGCCTCCAAAAAACTCCAACAGACAAGAAAAACTCTCACCTAGGCAACCCCTATTACAGAATGGTCATTCTTGAAGAGTATTCTATTCTGGAATAGGTATTACTGAATAGGTTTTTTTGTATCCCTATGCTCTTTCAAAATATCTATTCTAGAATATAAAAAACTGAAATAGCTATTTTGAAAGTGGATAGGAATAAAAAAATACCTATTTCGGAATATGAAAATCATATTCCATAATAGGATTGCAAATTTTTTGACACCCCTTCACTTCTTCTTCTTCACTTATTCACTCGTTCTTCTATTCACTTATTCATTTATATTTGTCTTCGTATTAGTGATAATAAATGTCCTTATTCATTTAGATTTTCCTTGACTTCAAGATCTGTCTTTTGATTAGGTAGAAGATTAGAAGAAGCGTCTTTATTCATTTAGATTTGTCTCGACTTCCTCGGTGTTAACATTAGTGTCTGTGTCGAAGGGGACCTTGACACACCTGACGAAGTGTACAAACTCAAAGAATGGTGCAACAAGGATGCACTCGTGGAAGCATTGGCCTTACAAGTAACATGTGTCAACACTTGCTTGCACACCTTGCAAAGCATCACATGAGGCGGAGGTCGACGAGGGTGAGAGTTGAGGTCATGCTTCACAACAAGTTCAAGATCCTTTCTCCATTGGCATTGCCATGGGTTCATAGTACCCGTGCAAGGAAAGGGAAGGGTTGTACTGAATGCAAAGGAAAAGGAAACGGGTGCTAGGGTTAAGGACATATTTGTCCATTCAATTTTCTTATGGGGTGTATAAAGCAAAAAAATGGGAGTAAGAAGTAATTGCCTTTGTCAAAATCTTTAGTAGGCCCATAAGTAAACGATTTACATTGGGTTGAATTGGTCCATTTTGCGCTAACTACACCCCGATGTTTAAAATCATTAACAACATTAAAATTACATTTTTATTCCTAAGCCTGATTTGTACTTCTTGATAACATAACAAATTTATTGTATGCCAATGTGATGTTATATCATGAACAAACATTACTTAATAATAGAGACTATAATTATTTATAGAAAAAATATTAGGACAAAAAACACTTAAAAAATGTTTAGGAACTAAAAATAAAAAATTGACAAAGTTTAGTGGCAAAAAATATAATGAATGTAAATTGTTGTTTTCCATACTTTTCTATAATCGAAATCTGATTTCAATTTGAACATTTCAAGTTTAATTTTAATTAAATAATACTAATAATCATTGAACCAAACACTTTGTCTTTGAAAACTTCTATTTGAGTTGGATAGGACCAGAACCTAGAACCTCAAAATTTGAACCGTAGGTTAGTTTAAACACAAAGAAAGCAAGAAAACTATAACACAAGAATTTATATTGATTTGTATCAACCCTTGAGACTATGTCCAGTTCTTTTGTAAATCACGAAGTTTCACTATCTTCTTCAAAGACACATGTATTCGTCATAGCCATTTTTGTCTCTTACAAACAAAGCTTTACAACAAGCTTGAACAACCTAATATTTTTTTTATCCTACCAACACAATTTTGGCTCTAAAACAAATCTAAAGATTTGTTGTATGTTTGAACTTTACAACAATATACACAACTTTTTATAGAAAGAATTTGAATGATAACGCGTAGGTTCGTAACTCAGTTATTTCAAACTTTTGGTAATTATATGTCTTTTTTTCAAGTTTTTGTTGTTTCTAAACAGATATATTTCTTCACTTGAGCTTGTGTCTAAAAAATGTGATCTTTGAAACATTTAATACTAATTAAGTCGAAACGACCCACACCAATTGATTCACATGCTTGATGACTAATTTACTTATTTTCAAATACTAATGTAATAACCTCACCACTTTAAGGACTAAAATATTATTTTATCCAAATTATAAAAATAAATAAATTTTAGTTTACTAAATTAACAACCATCCATTAATTATACTATGATTTTTTTAGTAACTATACTTTCATTAAAAATTGTAAAAATGAGAAAATTAAATTTACATTTATTAATAACGGGTCTATCTTGTTAAATAATGTGTATGGGTTATTGCAATTTGCAAATTTCGTTGTATGTGAGTTGATTATTATTGATAAAAAAATTTAAATCAATCGATGTGCTTATAAAAAAATAAATAAATCAATCGACATTTATAATTTAGAAATTAATAATTTGATAACCTAGTAGCCTATTTGTGGAAGAAGGGAGGTATGAAAAAAAACACTTTACAACAAATGTGCCATACTACCATCCTTAGGGGCAAATGCAAATCAAATTAAACAAGACAAAAGAGTTGTTGAAGAAAGAAAACATAGTTGTGAAAACTGGTCCGAATCGACCGGTTGGATCGGGAACAGTGGCTTCACCCGGGCCGGGTTGTAAATGAACCGGCCATGCATGTGGCCCGAAGAAAATCGGAGGATTTTTAGAAGACCTGGCAACCCGACAGGTTTTTGGGACCCGGACCGGGTTTTGACAGGAAGAAAAAAGCTCCAACACAGAAAAATGGCATCGTCACCGTCGCTGTCTCCGTCACGCCTTGCCGTCACCATCGTCACGCCTTGCAGTAAGAAGGAAGGTGCGGCAGCAAGAATGAAGGTGCAACCAACAGAAAGCCAAAAACAAGGTGCAGCCAGTCGGAACGAAGGAGCAACAGCCAAGAAGAAAGCGTATGTGCAGCAACAACCAAGAAGAAAGGTAGCAGAGGAAGAAGCGTAAAATTATAATATATAGAGTATGGTTTTTTAAGTCATATATGGGCCCGATCCACAATTTTACTTTTTGCACCCTTTTATTGCTTTATGCAGTTTTATTTTGTGGTTTTGATTTAGATAGTTACTATTTACACTCTTTTTTATTATTAATATATTTTACTTATTATTAACTTTAATATTTCAATTATTATTTTTAATTTTTGAGTATGAAATTATGAATAATTTTTTTAATCAAATAATGTTAATTATATATATATATATATAATATAATTCTAAATTTTTAAATATAAATCAGGTCAAACCGGACCAATTATTAACCAAAGTGAACTACTAATCCAATACGCCGTTTTCATAGTTATGAGAGAAAGTAAAGCAAACAAAGCAAAGCGAAAACCCTGGCTTCAGTTCAGAGCAAAAAAAAAAAAAAAAGAAAACCATGTCCCTCCACCGCCATGTTTGCACAACCACCTCAAAGCTCTCAGCAGCAGCAGCGATCCCTTGGAAGTACAAGAAGTTCGCCATAGCACAGGGCCAGAAGTCCCTCACTGACTACCTCCATGCCACTCGCTGCATCCCTTACGCCTACGCTGACCAAATCGCCAAGAACTCCCTCACATCCCTCACCACCCTCATCACCACTACTCTTGGTGGTTCCTTCTCCCCTCCCCACTTCTCCCACAACCTTAACAAGTTCCTCAGGTACCACCCCATCAACGAATTCGAGTTCTTCTTCGAGAGCATCGGCATTCATCCCTCCAAGTTCGCTTCTTTGCTGCCCCAAGACAAGTTGTTTTTCTCAGAAGATGATACCCTTTTGAATGCTGCTTGTGTTCTCCATGAATTTGGGTTTCCCTGGGACAGGCTTGGGATTTTGTATGTGGAGAGTGGCTGTTTTTTCAAGTGGGGTGCTTCTGAGTTGAAGGGTAGGCTTTGTGGGTTCAAAATGTATGGTTTTTGCAATGCGCAGGTTGTGGGGATATGTTTGGCTTTTCCCTTTGTGTTTGATGGCCAAAAGGGTGATGAGGTTGAGGCTTTGTTTTGTGATCTGGGGTTGCTGTTTGGGGAGCTTGGTTTGGCTGAGTGTGTTGAGGGGAAGGGGCACAATAGTGTCAATGATTGGATTGGGGTGTGTAGGAAGATAAGGTTGTTTTATGATTTGAATGGTGGGAGGAGCTTAGTGGAGCTCGTTGGAGGGAACAATGGTGTTGGTGTAGGTGTCATTTTGGAGCATGGGGAAGAGGACTTGGTTCAAGCAATTGAGTATTTTTGTAGTTTTGGTGCGAAGAAGGAGGACGTGGCACGGTTGATTGTAGATGGACCGGAGTTGTTGGAGCTTGATTTGGAGAAACGGGTGGTTGATGTGGTGAAGCTGTTGAAACACTTTGGAATGAGCTCCAACGATGTTGAGGATGTTAGGAGGGATTATGCTCATGTGTTGGGGACAGTTAAGATGGGTAATCTGCCCAATGTGATGAGGGCTTTGAGTTTACATGAGTGGTTCTTTGATAAGATCAAGGATGGGAATCATTGGTTGTTAGTTAGTTTTGTTGCGAGCTATCCCGATGAAGTCCAGGATGAAGGCTATCTAGGTTGCTTGAAGGCGATTCAGGTGTCGAGAACCCCTACTCACAATATTAGCAAGTTGAATTTCCTGCACGCCATTGGCTTTGGCGAAAATGCTTTGACCATGAATGTGTACGCTCAGATGCACGGAACAAGTGTCGAGTTACAAAAGAGATTTGATTGCCTTCTACGTCTTGGGATTGAGTTTTCAAAGGTCTGTAAGATGATCACGATTCATCCTAAGATTCTTAGCCAAAACCCTCAAAATTTAGAGCAAAAGGTTAATTTCTTTTGTCAAGAAATGGGACACTCGCTGGAGCATTTGGTCATTTTTCCAGCATTCTTGTGCTTTGACTTAGAGAACCGCATTAAGCCTAGGTACAGGTTCCATATGTGGATTATGGAAAGGGGTCTGTCTTCCAAAAAATATTCCATTGCAAGCATGGTTGCAGCAAGCAACAAGAATTTTGTTGCTCGCGCTTTTAAAATTCACCCAGCTGCTCCAAAACATTGGTTTGAGCAATTCTATCCAAGAAATTTGCAAGTGTGATGACAATGATTTTTTTCAATTGTGATTTTCTATGAAACTCCAACAATTATTCCAAACTAATTTGTACAGATTCTTAAACATGGTTACTTCCTATTTTTTGGTTTGGCGTTGAAGACAAACCTTTTGGAGTTTGGATATTGTTGGAGAAATTGTGAGAGAGGTATATTTGCTTTGCAGTGATAGTGAGACATCGAGAATGGCCTGGAAATTTCTTATCATGCTTTACTTCATTCTTATGACCTGATCTCAGTCCTGATTCAGAGAGAAAGAAATCACAAATTCTGTGAGCCATTAGTTGTGCTTCTTCAAAGTGATTTTTTATATCAGAGGTAGGACAACCATTTATAAGTATTTGTACTTTTAACATGACTTCATTGATTTGATACTTTCAAATGAACTTGTTTTCCCTTTTAAATTTTAAAATTGTGTATATGATAAATAATTCAGAAATTATTCAGTGCAACTTTGATGGGATGGTTAAGGCCAGAGGTTGGCTCATATACTGGTACTAAACTTTATTACATTCTAGAAGCTTTAGAATGGGTAGAGTTTTCCATTTCCCTAAACTTTTAATCATAAAAAAAATCAGACATAGATTCTTGGACTTAGCACATGTTTGGAATATCTTCTTGCGCTCAAAATTTTATAATGAAAGTGCTGCAGTGAGAACCTGTAGCTGAAAAACTTTTTTTTTTTATAAAATTAAACAAACCACATATGCTTATTTTCTCCCCTTGGAGATATTATTAGATCTAAGGTTTTACCAAAGAAGATATGATTATTCTAATTATTTCCCAATATACTTGTTTAATACTAACAATCTAAATATATAAGTATTTCCTAATGAGTAATGATATAGCTGTTGAGGAAGTGGATTGGATGGGAACAAATGTTTTTGTTTCTCTTCCTCTCTTGGATCCAATGTTGCTTATGAATAGTTTCATTCACTTTTGCATGGCTTTTCACAATTATTTATTTGGTTTCTCTATAAAGATTAGTTGTATATCTGTTATCCAGGGTAAAAAAGTCACCAGAAATTCTAGCATCACTTAATATTCTTCACTTTATAGTTATTTTACTGTAGAAAAATGGGGAAATCTAAATTTTGATGAATTTCTTTTCAGTGAGTGCAAGGAACTGAGAACAAATCCATCCTTCTCTAGGTAGGGTGAGGATTAGGGAAGGGAAGGTCTAGAGGGTTACTTTATCTTATATGTAACACCTATTAATGGACCCCAAGGTGAAGAATCAAGTATATGAAACCTTTTTATACAAGACCATCCAATCGTTTGCATGTTACCATATTTTATTAAATACCATTATGAAAGGTTATAAGAAATGACGTGATGGAAAGTAATATTAGGTGCATTTCAAAGCTCTGCTGCATGTTATACCTTAGCAATCTTGACCTGCATTTTTGGCAGAAAAATGATATTTTGTCTAGGATGGAAGTTGTACAATTGAATGCAAGTCTATGTCAAGTCATTCTGTTTCCAGATTTCTGAATGTTCCTAGGACCATTTCTAGCTCTTCTAATGCTTTTGTGGGTCTTGTTTAGTTGTTTTACCTTGTTTCTGAATACTATTTATGTATCAAACATCTTGTGCATTGACTTTCATATAAGAGTTTTGTAGAAGTTTCACAGAAAATCAGTTTGAAATTGACTTAAACTAGTATCTGCCACAGTGAAATATACTGCAACTTTTATTACAGTTGTTCAGGACTGTCTAATTCTGGGGATATTGTTGGAAGATTTCTTTTACTAAAATTTTATTCATGTTGCTCACTTATCGGGTGATTATTAGTATTGGAAGATATCTTTATTACAAGACTTGGAATGTTGAAACTTATATTAGGATAATTTTTTAATGTTTGATTCTTTCCTCTTTGGTTTTATTTAATTATGTTTAAATTTGTATTAAAATCACTATATGAGATGTTGGAGGATGATGCTTCTCTTTCTTACTTAAAAGTAACACTGCATTCCATCATGGCCTTGACCAATCTTGAGTAACAAAGCAGGTAACAGAGAAGTTCATTCTTTCTTAAAAGTAACACTGCATTCCATTACGGCCTTAACAAGGTAACAAGGCAGTTCATATATGCACTCACCCAAATGCACACTCTATTTCTGCATTTTTTTTCATCTTAATCAGTCCTAGTTTCTATTTTCTTTCATTTTTTCAACAATGTCTCTTTCTAAAAGATTTAGAGAATCAAAGTGCTCAGTGGTAACCTGAACTTCCTTCAAGCTGTGACCCATTGAACTAGAGGATTATTCTTTTCTTGTGATCCATTTCTCTTGCATCTTCATGTGCAATGCCATATTGTAAGGTACAGAATATCGGATTCACCTTATTAAATTTTGGTTGAACTTATTTTTTTTTTGGTTTTTATACTTAGGGTGTGCTTATGTTTATGTGGATGACAGAAATTGTTTTGGGAAATTCACATTTGTCAAGCTTGAAATAAAATTTAAGAATTGAGGCTTATCTTTAGCTCTCAATGGAGTATCCAAATATCAATTATTAATTTGGTGGGAATTATAAAAAAAAGACTAGTAATTGTGTTGAATATTTGTGAAACTACTGTAACTGGAATCTTGGAAGTAACTCAAGTTGTTTGGCTTGTTGTTTTGGTACATATGCTTAAGTAAGTTTTTCCCAATCCCAAGTTTCCTTAAGATGTTATTATAGTGCTCATAAATTGAAAGAGATGTATTTCCCACATGAACATGCAGAAACTTCACATAATTAAATTAAAAAAATGGTTTAAGAATGTGGAAAAGGTGATTGAGGTTGTGACTTTTTAGTTGGAGGAGTGACTATCTCGATGACATGCGTATCCTTTATAACATAAGTATTCTTGGTAATAACTTAATAACAAGCAAATATTGTTCACTATCTATCTTAAACTCACCTTTGCACAAATTATGATAGAGCTAAGACAATGGAGGTTTAGGATTAAGTGTTATTGTTTCTGAGATTTAGGGAGTTTAGGCTTAGGATTTACAGTCATCAATCGTGGTTACTTATATTTTTCCTTAAAATATTATCTTGCTAACTTTTATTGTGCCTGTTTTGTGTGCACCATATTATGCCTGGGAGTCTTGCATATAATGAACCGAAATGAAGAAAATAGAGAAACCATCTTGAATCATCAAGCCTACTTTGTACCAATTATGGTGATATCAATGTATATACAAGTTCAGAAGCCTTATGAATTGAATAGTAAACACCTAGTTAAAAATAATAGCAGCAGACAAAGTGGGAACGAAGCTTGTGTTTGTATATATATTGCTTTATACTATTCTAGTACTAGACCCACTTTTAAGGAAAAATAGTTAAATGTTATATAATGATTTCTGTTTGTAAGAGCTAAAAGGAAACCATAAAAACAATGTGTTACCAAACAAAGGCATCACCAATGTTTTAAGAACCAGACTGGACAAAACCTGATCACTCACCTAGTTCGTTTTGCTGAAAGGATCAGAAATGTATTGGATCCAATGTGACCGGATTGAAGCAACTGATTTTGTAGAAAATTGGTAACTGCAAAGACTAGAGGGCTGCCGCAGAAGTGAAGGGTTGAGGAGCAACAGAAGCTTGAGCAAAGGCTCGAGCTTGGTGATATGAGAAGAAATGATGGAGCCCAAATCCATATCCATCCCCATTTGGATCCCATAAATGAGCTTAACCCGATCACAGTTGATGTTAGAAGTGTGAGTAATGGGCATGAGGTTGCAGTAAGAGAAGGCATCCCAAGACTTTGTCAGAGTGGTCATGGATTCCCTAAGGATCCTCCATGGAGTGTTCTTGGAAGCTCAAATCCTTTGCCCGACATGTAAAGCTTGGTAGCCATCATCGTGTGATACTTGGTTCTGTTCAGCCACTAATAAAAAGGGGTGAGGAGAGCATCAGTGCTGGACATAGGTTGGAGGTTCATCGGGGTCTTCAAGAAGTTGTTCAGGGTGTGGACATCAAATTTCACAGTCTTGCTCCACACCTTGACCTTGGTAGGATAGGTCCCCTCTGTGTCCTAGGCGTTGGTATAAAACTCCATCACCAATGCCTCATCAATGTTGTCTTTGGCCAGGGTGGTCAACATTTGATCCCACTTATAGGGTCGAGCAGTGTGTTCCGAAATCCAAATCTTCCTCAAATATGGAGAATTTGATGCTATTAAGAATGAGTTGGAGCATTGTAAGTGGGATCAGATGTTGATCACCCTGCCAAGGACAACGTTGATGAGGCGTTGGTGATGTAGTTTTATACCAATGCTTATGATATGAAGGGGATCTATCCTACCAAGTTCAAGGTGTGGGGCAAGACTGTGAAATTTGATGCTTGCACCTTAAACACTTTTTTGAAGACTGATTGAGCATTTTTAGTTTAATATTTTTCTATTCTTCTTAGATTATTTTACTTCTCTTGAATTCTTATTTTTTTACTTTAACTTAGTTTTTGTCATAGACAAATAATTGGGTTTAATTGATAATTGTTGCTTATTTTCGAATTTTGTGTTTACTTGACCTATCTTCTTTGTGCAGGACTTATAGGATTCTACAAAATTTCAAATAGAGCATATGAGTAGTCCTTGGAAAGATAAGGAAAAGAACTACAATTTTGTCAGAGATAAATGTGGGTCATTTCTGTCATTTTGAGGGTCATTTTAGGCTTGAAAGTCAAAACCTCTGCACTTGAATTTTGGGTTGCGAAATTAGGCTTTGATTTGTGTAATTAGCTTAATTAGTAGTCACTCTATATTAGTATAGTTAGTTACTTCATTTTGTACAAACATAATTTCTAGTTTCTTGTGCAAGTTTTTAGGATCAAACTTTTTTTTTTCTTTTTCTCTCAATTGTTCTTCATTTTTTTTTTCATTTTTCTTCTTCTTTTCAATTATGCTCTTCTATTTTCTTACACAATCATGAAAGGTTAAACAATCAATCAATCCAAGTAAGGAGAATTTGAGTTCTAGTTTGGTATTTTAATTTTTGTATGAATGTTCATCTTCTTCAATCATATTTTTTATTTTCATGATTATAAATTGCTTATGATTGAAAATAATTTAGGTTATGAATTCATTTTCTAATTTCGAATTTTAATAATAGATTATTTGGATGATATCTTAATTTGATATGTGATTTTAATCGATTTAGGAATTAATTTGATTAAACTGCTTCTAATGACATTGAATGAACCTTCATAATATGATCATTATCTGAAGAACTATGATAATTCGAAAATTGGTTGGTTTGGTTAATTGAATTGATATTCTTGAATTTGTTTCACAACATCTTTCATCAATTCTTCCAGTTTCTGCAATTCCTGTTTGTGTTTTTGTAATTTTCATTCATTGCATGCAAACTATTCATTGAAATTCCTCTTGCTATTTATCAGTGAATTGAGTTACGAACCAAAGTGAATTGTATCTCTGAGTCGACCTAGGTTATTCTTGTAATGCATAATTATTCTAGTTTTATTTGTTTTGATAACGATTTGACAGTTGTTGTCAAAGACCCGGGTGAACCTCCAACCTATGCCTGACATGCTAGGCAAAGGATTTGAGCTCCCGAAGAACACTACAGGAGGATCCTTAGGGAGTCCATGACCACTCTAACCATGTCTTGAAGTGTCTTCTCTTACTACAACCTCATGCTCACTACTCACACTTGTGACATCAACTTCGATCTTGATCGGGTTGAACTCATTAATGGGATGAATATGGATTTGGGATCCATAATTTCTTCTCACATCACCCAACTGGTGTGGATAGACAATGAGGTGCTTGGATTCCCTACTTTGATTAGTAATCTCTGTTGCAGTCAAGGAGTGGGACAAGTTTCTCAAGTGTTGAAGCCTCTTGGAAAGGTTTTGGATCTAGGTTATTTCAAGAGATACCGTGAAGTTCTCGTAGACACTGCCACCGTCCTTCCAGATAATCCCACTAGAAGTCGAAAAAGGAATGTTGTTGCTGAGGTTATTTCTTCTAGCCAAGCATGGGCTCGTGCCAAGGATTTTGTTGCTCTTTAACACTTCACTTCTGAGGTGACCCTTAAGTCTTTGCACGTGGGAAAATAGTTGTTTCTTCAAAGCACCAAGCCTGGGCTCGTGCCCATGCTTTTGTTGCTCTTTAACACTTCACTTCTGAGGTGACCTTTAAGTCTTTGCACGTGGGACAATTGTTGTTTCTTCAAAGCATGCACCACCTCTTCTTGAACCAACCTTTGACTACACTCGAGACCTTCTATGACCGTGTGTCATGGGGTTAGGCTTACTTTTCTTTATTAGAAGTGTGTTGTAAACAGAGGCTGCTTGGGATGTCACTCATGATGATGCTGAAGATCAGGGAGGAGGTGGAGATAAAGGAGCAAGAGTTGGATTTGATCAGGAGATGGAAGAGGATCGAGATGGAGGACTTGGCTTCAACTGAGGCCATATTTAGGACTTGGCTTCAATTGATACTTTTTAATTCAGGATTTGGTTATGTTCAGTTTGGCTGACACTAATTTATGCATGTGTTAGTTGTTATTACTGTTTTGGGGGTATGAACTTGGATGTTGATTATTGTTTAGTTTGAGACATGATGCATGTTTTGTTGGAAAAAAAGTTGTTCGTGAAAATCGAGGTCTTGAGTGAATTTGCGTTTTGGTCCTTTGATGGTTTTATAACTTTTCTGCACATGAATGATCGAGGTTATCTTGCATGGCGTGAAGCGGTTTGAATTAAGTCTTAAATGTTTTACATTTACCTGTGTGAGCAATGTGCATCTGTTTGATGAGAGAACCATTAGTTTTGCCTGCCCGATTTTGAATGATTCTTTGATTTGTTTGAATGCACACATGAGATGGATATGATCAATACATTGTTTGTTTTAATTTTAGTTTCAGTCACTTAGCCAAAAAGTTAGTTGTGTGTGTATGAATGATGAATCCTTTGTCACCCCTTTGAGCCTAGTGTAATGAATGCATTTGTTCTTGAAACCCTGAACTGGATAAGAAACATAATATCTCCACCTTATCTTAAGGATAAGAGACAATATCATATGTTTTAAGGCAAATTTGTTCCAAATTTGAGGGAGGGTGATGTTTGTATTTGAGTGATAGATGAAATTTTTGGAATTAGCAGCACACACAAAGAGGCACATGCTAACTATTATATATATATATATATATATATATATATATATAAATCAGAAAATCAAAGTAAAGAAAAAAAATATTGTTGTTGTTTATGTAGTGGAAATAAATGACTAGCCAAAGGTTTGGTAACTGGCCTAACATCTACCATGTTAAATCTTTGCAAAACATGGTTGGTGTACTCTACATGATGTAATATCCCGGACGCTGATGAGGACGGGGAATGATCGCCGGTGCAGTGAGGCACAGACAAGGAGTGGCTCCTGGCAGGCTTCCAGCGGGAGGGGTACATGAATGAATCAAATACACACCCGAACGAGAGGGATCCAGAGGCTGTGCAGGTATGGGACTGTACAGTTAAGGATAACTTAAAGGATTTAATAGGTACTACTTATACCAACAAGGTGCATCTACTTTTCGGTAGCCCATAACATAAGAACTCCACAGTTAAGCATGCTTGACTTGGAGCAATCTTGGGATGGGTGACCTCCTGGGAAGTTTCTCAGGAAGTGTGTGAGTGAGGACAAAGCACACTGAAAAGTCTTGTGTTGGTATATAGGGACAGTCATTGATCCTGCAAGTGGCCGGGCGTTACACATGAGATAACTGCAAAACCCCTATTTGCTTATGTCTCGTGATTTGCATCCCAAGAATCTTCTTTGCTGGACTTAAATCCTTCATGTCTAATTCTTTTGACAGTTGCATCTTCAAATTTTTAATTTCATCCATATCTGAATCTGCTACTAGCATATCATCGACATAAAGTAACAAAATGATATAATTAGAGCTATATCTCTTGAAGAAACTACAGTGGTCGACATTGCACTTATGGTATCCTTCCTTGTGCATGAAGCCATCAAACTTCTTACACCATTTTCTTGGAGCTTGTTTCAGGCCATACAAGTTCTTCTTTAATTTGCACACCATATTCTTTTTCCCTTCATCTAAGAAACCTTCAAGTTGGTGCATGTAAATATCCTCATCTAAGTCTCCATGAAGAAATGCAATTTTCGCATCCAATTGCTCAAGGTAGAGCTCTTCACTAGCAACAATCCTTAAGACAGACCTAATAGTATTTGGTTTTAGAATTGGAGCAAAGATTTCAATGTAGTCAATTCCTTCCTTTGCTGAAATCCTTTGACAATTAGTCGTGTTTTGTATCTCTTGGAGCCATCATGATCCTTCTTCACCCGATAAACCCATTTGTTGTGAAGTGCCTTCTTTCCCATGGGTAAAGTAGCTAGTTCCCATGTTTGATTAGAGATTAATGACTTCATCTAATCTTTCATGGCAAGCTCCCACTTGCTAGCATCTATAGTTTGACATGTTTCTTCATAGTTTTCAGGCTCCCTTTCATCAATCAATAATATATAATTCATGTATTTCTTGTTAGGAACATGAGGTCGAGAAGTCCTTCGTAATATTGGAGTTGAAGTAGAATGCTCCGGTATGTCGAGTTGTTATTCACTGTTATCTTCCATTGATTCCTCTAGCTGAGGAATCTCAATTATAGGAGTTTCTGGGACATCATCCACCTCTACATGCATTGGCTCACTTTGTTTTGAGTTGTTATTGTTTATGTTATGTTTGTTCTTGTACATTACTCTTTCATTAAAAATCACATCTCTAGTACGAATAATCTTTTGGTTTTCGTTATCCCAAAGGAAGTAGCCAAACTTATCCTCACCATAACCATTGATAGTGAACTTCTTTGATCTGTATCAAGTTTATTTCTACCTTGATCACTAATATGCACATAAGCTACACAACCAAAAGCTTTAAAATGTGTAAGTCTTACCTCTTTCCGACTTCATACCTCTTCTGGTATTCTATGTTCCAATGGTACTGATGGACCTCAATTAATCAAGTAAGTTGTGTTGATAGTTTCTGCCCAAAAATGCTTTGGTAGGCCTAACTGTATATGCAAGCTTCTAGCTCTTTCGATCAATGTTTAGTTCGCACGCTCAGCTACACCATTATGTTGAGGAGTACCTAGTACAATCCTTTCCATTTTGATTTCATGCTCATAGCAAAACCTCTTAAATTTGATGTCTTCATATTCACCACCATTGTCAGTTCTGAGCTTTTTGATCTTCAACCCTATCACATTTTCAACCAAGGCTTTCCAGATCTTAAAAGCCTTAAATACTTCTGACTTATGTTATAGAAAGTAAACCTATACTTTCCTAGAATGATCATCTATAAAAGTCACAAATTATTGTTTCCCACCAACGTATGATACAAATTAATGTTAGTCCCCAAGCACCAGAGTGAACAAGCTTGAGTTTTCCTTCTTTGGGGTTCTTTTATTTGTCTAAAACCTAACTCTTTTATGATTTCCAAATATACAGTCTTCACACATGTCAATTTCAATTGATTGAAGTCCTGGTAATTTCCCCTTTGAGTGCATCATCTTCATCCTTTTCTCACTCATATGGCCAAGTCTCTAATGCCATAAATCAAGGTTTTCATTATTTGTTGCAACTACAAATAAATGATGAGCCCCAACTATCATGTAAAGAGTTCTATTCTTATTACCACGAGCAATCATTATTGCACCTTTTGAAATCTTCCAGTTATCACCTTAGAAGAATATTGTATAACTTTCACTGGCTAACTAGCCTACTAAGATTAAGTTTTTCTTTTCTTTTTAGATCGGGAATATGTCTGACACTCTTCATTTCCCAAACAAACCTATTTAACCTAATCTAACACCCAAGATTTTTCCTTGCTTTCTAAAGATCATATTAACACATCATGTCCTCTTGAGGTGGAGGTAACATTTGCCTCAGCATTCGCCCCTTAATTCTTTGATGCAATCTTGCACTGATTTTTGTAGCGCCCGATCTTTCCACAATTTCAACGCTTGATAGACTTCGAGTTATGGGAACTTCGATGATTCATGGATTTGGACCTCTTGTGGTCTTTTGATTTTCCACGTCTATATCCTCTGGTTGAATTTCTTCCTCTTGACTCTTTATGCAAAACTAAAGAGGTTGACAATTCAACCAACTCTCTCCACTAGATCTCTTCATTGAGAACCAAATCACGAATATCATTGAACTTCAACTTATTACTTCTCGATGAGCTACTCACACCTGTGTTAGTAGCATTCCAACTTTCTGGTAGAGAAGACAAAAATATCAATGCTCGTATACTTCTTCATCAAATTCAATTCCAACTAAACTCAATTGGGTTGTGACTATATTGAGTTCATTGAGATGTTGTGTTGCTGATGCGCCTTTTGTCATCCGCAAATTAAACAATCTCTTCATCAAATGAACTTTGTTTGAGGTTGACAGATTTTCATACACATTGGAAAGAGCCGCCATAAGACTCGCCATGGTTGTTTCTTTTGCAATGTTGAAAGCAACATTGGGAGATAACGTCAATTGAATAACCCCAAGGGATTATCTATCAAGAAGAGCTCAATCTTCATCCTTCATGCCCTCTGATTGATTTCCTGAGAGAGGTTGATACAACTTTTTCTGATATAAATAATCTTCGATCTGCATCTTCCAAAAGCCAAAGTCTACACCATCAAATTTGTCAATTTTCCCCTTTACTTCTTCTGCAACCATTACTCCCACTCAAATCTGACTCCCTTTGGATTGTTTATAATAATTGACAAAAATAGGGTTGCTGTAGACCTTTTATTGAAAGAGAAAATTATATGATAAGTGTAACGTCCGGCCACTTGCAGGATCAACGACTGTCCCTATATACCAACACAAGACTTTTCAGTGTGCTTTGTCCTCACTCACACACTTCCTGAGAAACTTCCCAGGAGGTCACCCATCCCAAGATTGCTCCAAGTCAAGCACGGTTAACTGTGGAGTTCTTATGTTATGGACTACCGAAAAGTAGATGCACCTTGTTGGTATAGGTAGTACCTATTAAATCATTTAAATTATCCTTAACTGTACAGTCCCATACCTGCACAGCCTTTGGATCCCTCTCGTTCGGGTGTGTATTCGATTCATTCATGTACCCCTCCCGCTGGAAGTCTGTCAGGAGCCGCTCCTTGTCCGTGCCTCACTGCACCGGCGATCACTCCCCGCCCTCGTCAGTGCCCGGGATGTTACAATAAGTGTTTACAAAACACTTAACTCACAACCCAATTACACCTAGAAAATATATAAATATTATTCTGTCTTTCTCTCTCTTTTCTTTTTTCTCTTATTGGAATTGATTGTATATTAGTTGTAGCAGGATGGTATTTATACATACACGGAGAAATTACATTTTACTCATTTCTTTTTCTGTTTTTATTCTATCCAATACTATAATGATTTTTCATTTTTTTCTCCATAAAAAAATGATATATGCTTCATTCATATTATTGGGTTGTATGACAAAGTCCAACACTACAATTGCAATTTTAGTTTAATTTAACTATCTATGTTGATGAAGGAGTTTATGCTAGTTCTTGTTTCAATTTTTAGTTGATTGGGTTTTTGAATTTCTTACCGTGTCTTACTTCTTGCAGTTGCACTAATTAGTTGCTCAAGTTCTTTGTCATAACTTATATAAGCTTCTAATTTCTTTGATGAGTTTGAGGAAGAAACAACACCTGAAGTTGGCCGAACTTTGATTTCTTGACCATAAATTCTGAATTTTTTCTATGTTATTTTTTGCAAACTTATGTTTATTTTAATTTAAAGAAATCAAATGTTGTTTATGTTTTGAACTTATTTATGGACTTGTATTGTTATTTGGAATATTAGATACTTTTTAATGAAAATCATTTTTTTAAATTTAAAATATTAAATGATTAAATTATGTTATATATATATATATATATATATATATATATACACACGCACCAATTTGATTCTTAAAATATTGGTTTATTCAATAAATTTTAGAGTATTACGAATATATATTATCACTATAAGCATATACTCTATTTAGATTCAAATGTGTAAATTATGAAATATTATGTAAAAAATGCACATATTTATTTTCTCAAGAGATATATCTATGTACTTGTGAACCGTTAAATAAAATACTTATAATTGAAAGTGATGCACAGTAATTTATCTATATACGTTTGTTTTCTTTCTCTCAGGTAGCAGCTGATTGGACGACGTCAACATTAGTCAATTTGCCGAGCTTTCAAGTTTCCACAAGTGAAAGAGAGAAAGATGGATAAAAAAGGAATAAATGTACTAGTATGATGACTGATATAATACATTCTTTAATATTTTTTTAAATTTTTTTATAAGTTAAATTTTTTTAATATACTTTCTAATAAACTCTTAATTAAATAAAGAACAAAATTAATGTAATTTTATGATTTTTAATAAATTTCAATGAATAATATAAAATGTGTTATAAAAAGTGTGTTAAACGAAAATATTATTAAATAATTTTGGATCTTTAGATATGTTTTGATTATAATTAATTTTTGTGTGATACATATCCAAATTTTTTAATTTATAAAAATTTAATAACATTCAATTAAGTATCATGTAAAAATTAATCAAAATCATAATGACTTTGAATTATCTAATAATTTGTCGTGTATTATTTAATATTTTTTAATAATAGAAGTATACTACATAATAAGAAACAATTGCAGGATTTTTTTTTTTTCTGAAACGAAAAGTATGTATACAAGGGAAAAGAAAAACTATTCAATAATCTCTGAAATCCACATGTCATAGTGGTAAAAGTCCACGTTGGACACAGAATCCAGCATGTCATGGTGCAGCAACAAATCATGGAGCATGATTGGCCAAGACCACATCCAACTTATCGAAGTGGAAAATAATGAGATAAGGCATTCTCATGATCACACACACACCAATCATGATCCCCCACACCAACACTTGTAGCCACAAAACCAAATAATATTTCATGCTTCTCTTTCACTCTTGTCAATTCCACAAAAACCAAGTACTATTAAAAGGGAAGAAAAACTTAGCTACTAAGGAAGGATCAAAGAGAATGGCTCAAGCAATGGCATCAATGGCTGGCTTACGTGGTTCCTCTCAAGCTGTGTTGGAAGGTAGCCTTCAGGTGAGTGGCTTCACACGCTTGAATGTGGGGAGTGGAAGCAGGGTGGCATCAGTCACACGTGCAGGGTTCACAGTAAGAGCACAACAACAAGAAGTGAGTGGTGAGGTACAAAGTAGCCGTAGGGCAGTGCTTTCACTTGTTGCTGCTGGTTTGGCCACTGGCTCTTTTGTTCAAGCTGTGCTTGCTGATGCCAAATCAATCAAAGTTGGACCACCTCCCCCACCTTCTGGTGGATTGCGTATGTCTCTCTCTCTCTCTCCCCCTCTCCTCTTACAATTCTATTAAATCCATTTTGAAGAAATGATGATTAGTTGAGAGTGTTAAAATCTTTACTGATAGTGCATGAAATTGATCTTTTTTTTTTTTTTTTTTGCTGATTTCTTTACAGAGCTTGGAAAACAATTTCTTTAAAACTGAACTTTTTCAAATTTGTATTTAATTTTGATTTGATTATTCATGTGATTGAATAGTTTAGATTAACGCCTTTTTGGCTTTTATCTCTTACTTGATGTAAATGTGTGCAAATGTCTATGCAATGATCATAACTTGTCTAGTGGAAATCATTAAAGGATCATGGATGTTGCATTAAATGAGAGGACTTGAGGGATGTAAAATGGAAATTGGGGTAGAGAAGTTTTGAGATAGAATTGAAATTGGTTTTAGAGGGAAAGATAGGAAACCAAGCAAAAATCAGAAAAAAGGGTGTGAAAATTTGTATATATGAATTTCCAGACATTGGCTTATGACAGCTACCTGACACCTATAAGAGCATGCCCCCCGTGGTTCGCGAGAAGGAAAAAGAAGGACTCATCCTTTGTTGCATCTGCCATAGTAGTAGTATTGTACCACGGGACAAGTTTTGAACAGAAAATAGGTCATGCATGTTGCATTAAATGATGAGAGAAGAAAAATAGAAATGGGGTAGAAAATTTTGAGGTAGAATTGAGTTTGATTTTAGTGATAGTTTTCATTTATGATAAAGGGTTAGAGGCAAAGACAACCAAAACAAAAGAAGAAAAGAAAGAATTCTTTAAGTGGGGTTGTCATTAGAGACATAAAGAATGTAGTTTGAAGATATTATAATTATAACCATGGTGGGTGTGCTATGGAATATGGCAGCTGGAACATTGAACTCAGATGAAGCAAGAGACCTTAAGCTGCCATTGAAAGATAGGTTCTTCATTCAGCCATTGTCTCCTACTGAGGCTGCACAAAGGGCAAAGGAATCAGCCAAGGAGATTGTTGGTGTTAAGAAGTTGATTGAAAAGAAGGCTTGGCCATATGTTCAGAATGATCTGCGTCTCAGGGCTGAGTATTTGCGCTTTGATCTCAACACTGTCATTGCTGGAAAGCCTAAGAATGAGAAGAAATCACTCAAGGAACTCACTGGCAAGCTCTTCCAGGATATCAGCAATGTAAGTCAAAACAGAGAGAAAACAAAAAGGATATAATTAATTAACCGCATAGTGCTTTAGGTAATTTTGGTCTGTTCTCCGATTAGAGTTGAAGTTTCTCCTTGGTAATCTACACAACAAAGTTAGCATTAAAGATAAACATAGATTATTAGGGTGAAATTCTAATTCTGATTGGAGAACAGTACCAAAAGTACTTAAGGAAGTGCATGCAAGTTTTGTCCTTATTAGTATGAGGTTAGAGTATTACTGAAAGTTGTTAATTTTTGTTTCACAGCTGGATCATGCAGCAAAAATTAAGAGCAGCCCAGAAGCAGAGAAGTACTATGCTGCTACTGTATCTTCTCTGAACGATGTCCTTGCCAAACTTGGTTAATGTGATTAATTTCTTGCTTTCTTGTGTAAGCTTTGTGCATGATTTTCTCAGGAGTTGTTGACTGATATTTTAAGAAAATCAAACGATGAGGGAAAATTTTCTATAAATAAGATCAGTATATCTAGACCACTTCTCTCCCGCCTGTCCAAAACTGGAAGGTAATTAAAGGGTAGTGTAATTGTAGAAGTTGGAAGTTTAATTATAATTTCCTGAGCACAAAACTAGAGTAGCTATAATGATACTATAATCTTAGTACACAGTATTTGGATCATAAGGTCCTATAGTCTTATTTTTTATTTGAAGAAGCAGTTTATTAATAAGCTTAGTTGGAACGCTAGGTGTGTCCACAATGAAGCCAACCTCGATATTACAAGAGTGTACAACATTCTTAAATGATAAATATAGATTGTGTTACAAATGATGGACCTGGTAAAACAACATTTTATAATGTCATACGTGCCCGCTACTCCCTCTTCAAGCTGTTAATCCTTCAGACTAAACATATTATCTTGCTCATCGATCAGCATATTGCATTGATTGTCCACGCAATATTGAAAGCCAGCAGAGTGACCCCAAAAACTGTTATGAATGATACAATTTTGAAAATCTGCATAATTAGCACAGACCCTTGTTATATAGCCCCTTTTACATCATTAGTAATGGCTTTAAAACACTCCAATGTTCCTGATGTAAGGCAGCTGTTCAGTATCCCATGCAATTCCTTTCAAATCCAAGTTGTACTGAACAATGATACAAGAAAAGGAAGTGATTAATTAAAGGGTTAATTAACTTTTTAATCCCTTGACTTTTTCATATTTCAATTTTTAGTCCTTCAAATTCTGTTGACAACTTTTATTGGATGCAATAGAAATAAACAATGGACTAAAAATGGGCAAACAAATTTAGAAGGACTAAAAATGTTGAAGAAAAATTAATGAAGGGTTAAAAGTTATCAAAAACTTTTAGGGATTGAAAATTAGAATCTGAAAAAGTCTAAAGACTAAACTTAATTAACCCTCAAATTAAAATACAACGACAAACAGTTCGGTGTTTTGGATGATAATTGGTAACACAAGAAAGTTGATAATAGCAAATAAGAAAATAACAACTCCTACAACAGTTGAGCTGAGTCTCCAAGGGTCACGGAAGTACACTGACCTTAGTAGTGATCATTGAGCTTCCTTGAGGTTTTGCAAAAGTAATTGTAATTCACCACAACATGCTTACAAAGACCATTTGTCAAGTTCATGGTGGCTGCCAAGTTCATGGACTATGATTTCTTTGTCAACCAACAACTCCACATCCTCTTATGTGTGAATCAGTGACTAAATTAGAGAAATGATATGCGCCTAGCATAGGACATTTCCAAGCTTAATTGAGTCATAATGTACCTTAGAATGAATGGTAATTGCTTCCAATTGATAGAATTGTTGTTAAATATTCCAAAAATGATGCATTCAATCAAATTATGTGTTTAGCAAGGGAAAAGAATCAAAAGGAATGAAGAAGCAAAGGAAGCAAACCTAGAGAAGACTCTGGCATGATCTGCGCCAGAGGCGGCGCTAGTCGCGCCAATCCCCCATCAGAAATCTGCTTCTGTACTAAGCAACGCGACCCGCGCCATTTGCGGCGCTAGCCACGCCAACAAGGCGTTGGAAAAGGGAACTTCACTGGATTCTAGCGCGAGTGAAGCGCCATCCGCGCCAGAACTACAAATGGTAGTTTCTCTGGATCCTGACACCATCAGCGTGGAGTCAGCACTATCCGCGCTAGAAGTGATTTACAAGACCTCATTCCAGACAATGTGATCAGCACTGGCTGTCGCGCAACTCGTGCCGGTGTAAAAGTCATCCACGTGATCAGCGCGGGAGTTGGCGCGATCAGCGTGGAGACTTGATCTCTGCAGAACCTAAAAGCTGTTAAGGGCAATTTGGGAGTTTTACTTCCCTAAATATAAATACCCAAGACCCACAGCTTTGAAGGGGACTTTTTGGCATGAAAACACTACTGAGAAGGGTCATTGAGAGAGCTTGGAGGTGCTTAGCTAGGGCTTGGGGATTGTGAGTGCAAGTGGGATTCTCTTCTCCTTCTTCATCTTCTCTTTACTTGTTCTTCAGCTGGGCATGCTTCTTTTTGATGTACCAAGGCCAACCATGATTACGTTTGGCTAGTTTTCAATTGTAGTTAGGGCCAACACTTGATGTAACTCCTTTTCAAGTTACTTCACTTTACCTTGCTTGTATGTGCATTATTATCTTGTTGGAACTGATCACTCTAGTAGGACATTGAGGGCTAGGGTTCACAATAAGAATATTGGGGTTCTATGCTTGGATTTGGGTAAAGTGACAACCCTCACATTGTCTAGGAATAGAAATGTATGTTTGCAAATCATTTTAGTGTATCAACTTAATGCTTGACCTCATGAAAGCTACTAAGGGATTAGAGTTTTTAAATGAGGTTAAAGGGTTCTTGTGACTAAGGCATTATAATTGAACCACCAATTTCATGAAGATGCATAATTTGAGTAACTTGTGATAAATGAATATAGTAAACAATCTATGCAAGAAGGTGAGAAGCATTGAGTGTGGGATGCCCTAACTACTATCGCCTTATTATCATTACACTAATAATTTACTTGTTCTTAAGCATTTAATGGTCATAGTTTTAGTCTTTAAATTCAATCATTTACACATACACAACACAAAACTTCCTTTAAAACATTTGCCATCCAACTTATAGATATTAGTTATAGTACAATTGGTGCATCAATTCTCGTGGGAACGACATCTTACTTATCAAGAAACATAGTTGCATATGAAAGGTTGGTTTGAATAGTGGCACTGCTCCAAGGCAATGAGGTTCTTAGGACACATTCTGTTGTTTGGAGTACTTTCAATTAAGGGATTTGCAAACGAGCATTGGCACATATGGAGCATGGTATGCTACAGCCTAAGCATAGAAACCAGCTCAAAACTGAATCCTGCTTAAACTTTATCTCTATCAAGCTCCTGTGATGCACTTTCTCAAAGCTAACCCTTGCCTCATTCAACTTTGTTGCAGTCTTAAGGACACATTCACTATTACCACAAGGGGTGAAATGTTCTGATGACATCCACTCCTTGCCATGAACTTTTTCCAGAAGGTAAAAAAGCCTTATCAAATCAGTGAAGTGCTTGCAAGATTTGCAATCTTAAGGATCACTTGTTGACTTGTGTAGATAGTAATCTTCAAACTAGTTAAATGCAAGCTCGAGAAAGCTAACACCGTTGTTTAGCTCACAAACCTTTCTATATAACTTATCCAAGACAAAAATTGGGGGTTGATTTTCAAGTAGTAACATGTCTCTCTTGATGCTCTTGTAAATCCAAGATGTGCTGAACATGTCATCATTTTTCTGTTCAGATTTTTCTGATTTTCTCAAAAACAGCTCCCAAAGGAAGACCTAGTCTAATAACAGGATCATGTCCACAAACTCATCATTACTGAGGCTATCGGGATAACTACGGCAAATCTTCTCAATGTTTTCATTGAGGAAGGCTTTGTATTTGGCCAAAGCCTTTTTGTTTGTCACACGTTCTCAGAAAGCAAGAAAATACCTTTGCTTCTGTTTATGAATTGGCTCTAGTTCTGCTTTGTTTGTGGTAAAAAGGGCATATTGAAATCAAATTGGTGCATAGGCTTCCCCATTATTCAACTTTCTGAGACTAGAAGGAACCTTGTAAATGCAGAACACATCATGCAATAAATCACTTGTTACTGATATAACTTTTTGTGCTCAATCTCTCTAGGAATGTCAATTATGTGCTCAATCCGGGGTTCTATTTCAGGTACTGCGGTGTAACTAGTAGCAGAAGAAGCCATTAATATTGAAACAACTTCCTTTTTTCCTATAGCAGTTTGATATACTGCAAGTATATAGTAGTTTTTAGGTTAGTTTTATTAGGACATAAGTAGAAAATATCAAATAAATACTAGAATAAAGCTAAAATTCAGTACTTATTATTAATTCTTTTTATTTTAATGTTTAGGGGCAATAAATAGAAGAAAAGAAGCAAAATAAAGAAGCAATTGGATCTGGAATCTCACACGGATCGCGCTAGGCCCACGCTGATCGCGCCATAGTTACTGGAAGCTGGCGCCAATCGTGTGGCCGTTATGAGAAATCTGAAACTGAATAAGATAAGATAATAACAAAAAGATACTAGGGTTTTGCAAGCTTGGCTATAAATAGGGAAGTAATGGGACGTTTTACACACACACCTAGAGGCAGAAACACCAAAAAGGAGGCACTGGAAGAAATCAAGAATCAAGAGGATCAAGAAGGAAGTCAAGATTGAGGGGTTTGATTACTCTTCTTCTTTGTATTCCTTTCTATTCTTTAGTATTATTGTATTGAGCTAGACATACCATGTCTGGCTAATCCTTCTTTGATTGTGGTAAGGCCAAAAGCCAATGTGAACTCTTGTGTTAATTGAATTGATGTTAATAAATTTTATTATAATTGTTTCACTTTATCTTGTTCTTAATTTCTGATTGCCATTAATAGACTTGATCAATCTATTAGGGTTCTAAGGGCTAGAATTCACAATAGGGATATTGGGATTTTAGATTCTGAAAGCGATAAAGTAACAATCCAACATTACCTAGGGATAGGGATGAAAGATTGCAAAGCATAATATGCCAACTTAAAGCTTAATCTGAAAAGGGGTTGCTAAGAGATTAGAATTCTTAACTAGGATTAAAGGGTTAAAATGACCGAGAAATCTGGGTTTAACTAATGATGTAAGGTATATCTTTGAACAATTATAGTAAGTAAAATTAATTATCAACTCAATTACATAAGTAGGGAACAAAGGTGATTGCGTTTTAACCACAATCCATCTTCATAAATTCTCAAATTATCATCAATATTATCTTTAATCATAATTGCAATTTAATTTCATTATTTTAATTCCTTTTATTCACAACACAATTCTTAAATTACTTATTCACAATTCATCAATTATTTTATTTTTATTCTTTCCAATTTAAAGATATTAATTACAAACAAATTAGTGCCTCAATCCTCGTAAAGACGATACTTTCTTATCATTGTATTACTTGTACGATCGGTACACTTGCCGTGAGTTAAGCATCAATTTATTGACGCAACAAGTTTTTGGCGCCGTTGCCGGGGATTGAGTACGCCAATTTATTTGCAATTTAATCTTTAATATTGGAATTTTGTTTTACTGATCTGTTTTCTTTATTTTATGCGAGGTTTAGTTGAACCTGAAACTTTACAGTTTGATCCAGAGATAGAGAAGACTGCAAGAAGAAACAGGAGGCTAGCTAAGCAAAAACAGAAAGCAGAGAACTCTAGTTCACAACCTGCAGTTGAATTAGAGATGGCTGAAAGAAATAATAACCAGCCGCGACCAGGAGATGAATTAATGGAGGACATCCTTGCTCCATTATTCACCGGACCAAATTCCAGTATCGTCAGACCACCGATAGAGGCGAACCACTTCGATATTCATCCATCATTAATCACTTTGGTGGAGAGAAGCCGGTTTGGTGGTGAAGATGACGAAGACCCCCATGATTTGGTGGACAGATTCTTATGGATTTGTGATACAATAAGGCACCAGGGGGTGAGTGATGATGCTATTAGATTGCGATTATTTCCTTTTGCAATTAAAGGAAATGCTTTCAGATGGTTAGACAGACAAATTCCTAACAGTATCACCACATGGGATGAGTTGGCTGCAAAGTTTTTTCTTAACATTTCTCTATGGAAAAATATAATAAATTAGTGAATGAAATCACTAATTTTACTCAACATAATAGAGAAACGCTGTGTGCAGCCTGGAATCGACGGGAAGAAGGTGAGAATTTTCTTCAATGGGATGACTAATGAATCAAGGATGATGGTTAACGTTGCAGCAGGAGGTTCAATCAAATCCAAAACAACAACTCAAACTTATGAGTTGATTGACTCCTTAGCAACAAATGAGAATGAGAGCATTGCAATTCAGCCAAAACATGAGATGATTCAGTTGGGGAGTAGCGATGCTATGTTAGCAGAGCAGAAGCTCTTGTCACAACAGCTTGCCAAGCTTAATGTAACGACTCAATTTTTTTTCGCTTATTTCCATTTTGTTTTCGCAAAGAAATTTTATCATTCTATATTTTTCTTCTAAACGAATCCTTTATCATCAAACATTTTTAAGTTCAAAATAAAATATTATACAGTCCAAGATACAGTTTGACATAATACAGTCCCAAAATACAGGCCAACAGACAAATCCAACATCTAATACAAATTACATAATATCAGAGTAGTCATAAGACAAAATACAGGCAAATCTTCTTCATAACCATCCATTGCTTATTCCTCACTGTTCCTCTGCTCGCCCAAATGAATTGGGGTCATCACAGGTGTCAACCACAGACACAAAATAGGGTAAGTTTATGATAAACACAGTTAGATAAAAAATACATCCTTAATTAACCATAATAACATTCATAAGTCAAGATGCATGATAGATGCATGATTCTTTGTTTAAATGATGCATGACTTTCTCAGATTTTCATCACATGGTGCCATAGTCAAGATAGCTCAACTCTCTCTTTGAATTGGATTGAACAGTCAGGGTAGGTCAGTGTTGCAAAAGGACTCACACCCACACTACATGTGATCATCATGGGTAGGTGATCTCCCCACTGTTATTACCCCCCCAGCTTAGACACCTTTTGTCTAAACGCTCGTCTCAATTCTAGCTATCTGACATACCCCCTCTTGAGGTAACGCGGCTTAACCCCCGCAGGGCAACACGGCTTAACCCCTGTAGGGTATATGCACATGAAACATGCATGAATGATTCTCTTTTCATCCCATTTTTATTCTTCACATCAATTTATATCTCATATTCTCATATGCTTAAACTTTACACTTTCAACCTTCATCTTTATAAATTCAATATAACAATCATGCTTTCAACATAATTCTAGCATAAAATTTAATAGACATGCTCAAGGATTTATAGAATACTTTTAACAATATACAACACACAAACTTTAGTAAAACATTCATTAAGTAACAATACACAAACTTTAGTAAAACATCCATTAAATAATTATAAATCAAATCAACTATATAGTTATAATACATAGAGATTTAAGTCACTTGGTCATTCACTTATTAAACTAGATTCAAGTTATTTATTCTAACAATTATTTCTTAAACTAATTTCAAGTCACTTATTCAAATCATCACTCATAACACCAACTTTATTTCTTTGAAGCATTTCATTAAACACATGGTAAGCAAAGCTTAATTCTTTATGGAAATAAATGAGAATTTTAGTATAATTAACATCTAAACCATACTTATCATAAAGCTTCCCCATACCTTGCTTTCTTATTGGAATTTTGGCAACTTCCTTCAACCACTTCCTAGCTTTTCAGGTGAACTTCTAAGGGTGTGGGCCTTGTTTTGTTTTTTAATTCAAAGTGAAAGAGATGGAAGATGAAAGTGGGTTGTACACGTGAACTAGCATCCATTTTTGGTCCCCACCATCCTTTTATATGCTTGTTGAATTGGCTTTTTCTACAAATATCTTCAAAGCTTATTATTACCTAGCTTTCCATTTGGTTTTCTTTCATTGGCTAGTAGTTTTCCACCTTACAAGTGTCCTAGTTCATGAAATTTCTACATCTTCCTCTTGCTTTCTTGCTTTGCACGTGGATTGGCCAAGCTAAGGTGCATTCCCTTTGGTTTCCTTCTTTCACGTGAGATAGCTAGGCATTTGTAGATTTTTATTACATTATCTCCAAAGCTATAATTGTTTACCTTTCCAAATGGTCCAATCACAAGGTTCTTAGTTTTTTAACCATACAAGTGTCCTATGTCTTGATTTTTCTCAAGCTTTCTCCATTCTTCTTGATTCTCACGGCCAAGCTTTGATTTGGAAGCAAATGTTTTTCAATTTTGCTTATTCACGTGGAATGGCTTTGGTTTAGGAAATTTTATGCTTTGTTTTACTTAACATATGTCTTTAAATTGAATCAAATTATTTCTATTATCTATGAAAGCCTAATTCTAATTGCTTTCTTAGGAATAAAATTCTAAAATTATTTAGAAACTAACTTAATTTTTAGTAGCATTTTTAGGATGTTATTTAAGCTTTCCTTCAATGGCTTTATCTAAATTCTTATTGGTTCATTTTGTTTTTAATTAGTAAAATGACTAAACTAACTTATTAAAGAATCTATTCCTCCTATAATTAAGAGAGAATTTCACAGATTGTCTCTTTCCTTTTTCTGTGTCTTTCTGAGACTTGAGTTAGTCTAGATTGAATTCTTTTCAAAATTTCTTCCAAAATTTCTAAAAATTCTAATTTATGGATTTCTCTATTAATAATGTCAGTAATTCATTGTCTAGGAGCATACTATACTTTTATCAGGTGCTTATAGCATTACTGAGGCTATCTGACCTTGTCAGGGCTAAAGGGTATTTTTGTCATTTTCAAAATGTCCAGGGGCATTTTCGTCATTTTATCTAGAAATGCATATTAATAATCTTATAAGAAAATTTACATATATGTATTGAAATATAAGGGTGTTACACTTAATGAGAGAATTGACGAACTTCAAATTTCTGCAGTACAAGCCACACTAAGTAGAGCTCCAGTATTCAATTGTGAATATTGCCAAGAGGACCATCAGACGAATGAATGTCCTACACTGATAGGAGCAGACCCAGTTCAGGTAAACGGTGTGTGGTATGACCAAAGACCCCAGCAAAACTTTCAGAGAAATCATAATTTTGCTATGGGTAATAAATTTCAGAGGAAATATCAAGGAGGAGGGTTAGATTATAAATCTAACAATTATTTGCAACCTCCACCCATTTCGCCTAAAGAAACCTCTGAGTTAGAAAAAGCCATGTTACAGTTGTCCAAGACTACTAATGAGCATATTCAGGTGACAAATGCATTCATTAAGGAGACAAATATGTTCATTACTAAGACCAGAGCCCACCACAAGAATCAAGATGCGTCTATTCGCAATGTTGAGAATCAATTTGGTCAGTTGTCAAGGCAGTTTTCAGAAAGACAGTCGCGGCAATTTCCTAGTGATACAGTGATCAATCCACGAGAACAAGTGAAAGCAATAACAACAAGAAGTGGGATTGTGATCACACCTCAAGAGAAGGCTGATAAAGTGCAGAACAAGGTTGGTGAGGAAGGTAAAACCAATCAAGATGAGAAGCAAGAAGCAGAGGAACAGACACAAACAGGTAATGGTAAGAATTCCACTGCTGCAAATTCTAAACAGGTATTGGATTTTTCACGTTTTGAAAAACCACCATATCCTATGAAACTTAAGCAACAAGCTCAAAAGAAACAATATGCTAAGTTCTTAGAAATGTTTAGAAAATTGCATGTTAACATACCTTTTGCTGAAGCTCTTGCTAACATGCCTAACTATGCTAAGTTTATGAAGGATTTATTATCTAGAAAGCATAAATTAGAGGAATGTGAAACAGTTGTGCTTACTGAAGAGTGCAGCGCTATAATTCAAAGGCGAGTTCCTCCTAAACTCAGAGATCCAGGAAGTTTCAACATTCCGATCGAGATAGGTAATGTAAAGGTAGGTAAGGCCTTATGTGATCTTGGAACGAGCATTAATCTAATGCCTCTCTCTATATGCAAATCATTGGGAATTTTTGAACTTAAACCTACCATGGTGTGTCTTCTATTGGCTGAAAGATCATTGAGAAAACCTAGTGGAGTCATTGAAGACATCTTGGTTAAGGTTGATAAGCTGATTTTTCCAGCTGATTTTATAGTTCTAGACATGGAGGAAAGTGAGATACCTATCCTCTGAGGTAGGCCATTCTTAGCCACAGCTAGAGCTTTAATTGATGTGGTTGACGGAAAGCTAGAACTTAGAATGTTTGATGAATCAATTATTTTTAACGTTCTTGATGCAATGAAAAATCCTATTGATAAAACTGACTGTTTTAGAATTGATATATTAGATATTCTAGTGCATACAGAGAATTCTAAAGAACAGGAGTTAGCCAAAGTGCTGGAAATCAGAAGTGAAGAGAATCCAATTGAAGACCGGGAAAGTGCAATGGAGGTGCTGGAAAAGAAAGAAGATGACATCACTAATGAAGCACCAAAATTAGAGCTGAAGGAATTGCCCGGTAATCTGAAATACGTGTTCTTGGGAGCAGAAAAGACATATCCTGTTATTATCAATAAAGGATTTTCTGAAGTTGAAGAAGAAAAATTGATTAAAGTACTCAAGGAACACAAGAGTGCAATCGGATGGTCCATATCTGATTTAAAGGGCATAAATCCATCTTTTTGCACTCATAAAATCTTGATGGAGGATGATATAAAACCAGTGAGACAACCTCAGAGAAGGCTAAATCCTACCATGAAAGAAGTAGTCAGAAAGGAAGTGGTCAAGCTGCTAGATGTTGGTATGATTTACCCAATCTCGGATACTCTATGGGTAAGTCCTGTGCAAACTGTGCCCAAGAAAGGTGGGATGACTGTAGTTCACAATGATAACAATGAACTAATTCCCACTAGGAAAATTACCGGTTGGAGGATGTGTGTGGATTATCGAAGACTGAATGATGCCACAAGAAAATACCATTTTCCGTTGCCATTTATGGATCAGATGTTAGAAAGATTGGCAGGACATGCTTTTTATTGCTTCCTTGATGGGTATTCTGGCTACAATCAAATTCCAGTAGCACCTGAAGATCAAGAGAAGACCGCCTTCACATGTCCCTTTGGAGTTTTCGCTTATAGAAGGATGTCATTCCACCTATGCAATGCGCCGGCAACTTTTCAAATGTGCATGCTGTCCATATTTTCTGACATGGTAGAAAAAGGTTTGGAAGTTTTTATGGATGACTTTTCCATTTTTTGTTCTTTTTTTGATACCTGTTTAATGAATTTATCTAAAGTATTGAAACGTTGCCAAGAAACGATCCTAGTTTTAAATTGGGAAAAATGTCATTTTATGGTTCGTGAGGGAATAGTTTTAGGACATAAAATTTCTGAAAAAGGTATAGAAGTTGATAAAGCGAAACTGATATTAATTGAAAAACTTCCACCACCAATTAATGTTAATGGGGTAAGAAGTTTCTTAGGACATGCAGGCTTTTATCGGTGGTTTATTAAAGATTTTTCTACAATAGCAAAGCCTCTTAGTCAACTTCTAGTAAAAGAAGCTGATTTTGTGTTTGATGAGCATTGTCTTGCTGCTTTTAATGTGTTAAAAGAAAAACTTACAACTGCACCTATCTTGACAGCACCTGACTGGACTTTGCCATTTGAACTGATGTGCGATGCAAGTGCATATGCCATTGGTGCTGTTCTTGGTCAGAGGAAGAATAAATTGTTGCATGTTATCTACTATGCTAGTAAAGTTTTGAATGAGGCACAAGTTAATTATGCCACTACTGAAAAAGAAATGCTAGCTGTAGTGTATGCATTAGATAAGTTTAGATCTTATTTGATAGGGTCTAAAGTTATTATTTATACTGACCATGCTGCAATTA
>PYAF01002533.1:0-10710 GCA_007407185.1 Glycine tomentella
ATGTATAAATATCGAAGTCTGTACAACACAAAAATTACACATAAAAGTAATACATAAATAGTAATATAAATGACTGGTGGGCTACTGGAGGCGCCTCCGCTGTGAATGTCGTGGTCCTCTCCCTCGGGTGTAGACAAGCCCGAAGTCCCTGACACTACGAGCTAGGACCAACATCTGTTGCGTCCTAGAGTATGCTTCGGAGCCCTCTGTAACCATCCCATCATCTATGAAGGATTGCAATTCCTGAGCCAACCGTTGGCAAACATCCTGCAATTACAATGACATAAACAACAAACATTACACAATGTAATAAAATCTGATAATGCACTGCATAAATTAATATAAATGTTCTTACCACCGCATGTGCTGGCTCAGAATCCGGTGCTGGATCAGAAACATGTGGTGAAGCGGGATCAACATCTGATGAAGGGGGAGGAGTAGGGTCAGAAGGACGACCTGGAGGATAAGGCGGCACAGATGGGGCCTGTGACCGGGCCTGTGCATACTGTGTCGGAGTGACAAATGGATGTGAGATCCGATAGAACCACTCTGAATATGCAGCAACACAGTGACTTGGATAATGTACCAAGTCACCGGTCGATATAAGGTAATCTGTGAAGTGGGCCCATCGGTCGTCAACATCGTCTGCAGAGGGGACTCCCGACACCGGCAAGTCTGGAATATGCTGAATCTATCCAAACTGCCTAACTACCCGGTCTGGCAAGTACCTAACCACGTGCGGACCCCATCTGATGAAACCTCGGAATAAACTGATCGGCTCAAAATCCCTAAGAGGTCGGTGCTCCGCATACGGTGTCCAGCATATGTCATCAGGTCTCAGCCTCTCTATGCGGGCACGGTAGGTCGTCAACGGCAATGCCTTCGCACTCTTCCAGCGACAGGCACGCGACTGGGTCTCATCATAAGTATCCTCTGCGATCCCGCCTCCTACAGTCGGAAAATGCTCGTATATCCAGCACTACAAATGAAAATCATGAAGGTCAGAAATAATTCAAAACATAAAAGCCCAGACGCACACAAAGAGTCCCTGACATTACCTGTAGTATAGTAATGTATCCGGCTAGATGTTTTCCATGGTGTTTTGATGCATAACTCAAATGCTCATACATATGCACCAAAGCACCAGCTCCCCATGCAAAGCCGGCAGCCTCATCGATGTCCCAGAAAGGCTCTAAAAACTGAACGCCTATATGTGTTGCACTCTTGTTGGCAAACAACGTGCAGCCAACAAGATGCAACAGATATGCCCTGGCTGCCAGTAGCCACTGCCTAGACTCGCACAGCCTGAAATAAATCTCTCGAAGCCAGGATAATCGGACATATGCCCCGTGGCACTGTGTGGTCTCGGCCTCAGCCTCAGCTACACTGACGTCCAACAAGTCAACCAGCAGAGTAATAGCCTCTCCGACATCTATCTGCTCATATGAATGGAAGACTCCCATGACAGGGATGTGCAGCAGGGAGGCAACGTCGTCCAAAGTAATAGTCATCTCGCCCACCGACAGATGAAATGAGGAAGTCTCAGCATGCCATCTCTCCACAAAGGCAGACAGCAGTCCCCGATCTCCTGTCTCCATAGAGCACCGGATAAGCGGACTAAGGCCAGTAGCGGCCACTAACCCCTCAATCTCAGCAGTCGGCTTCCCGAATTTAGTTACCTTACGTCCATGGGAAGCCAACTTTAGCTCTGGCCGTTCCTGCAAACCCATACATAAACCCGTTTTACAATTAATAAGAACCAAAGATATTATCATCAAGTACAGGTGGTTGTCTTATAATTACCTCTCCTGACCAAACGCGTACAGCCACATGGTCCGCATAAGCAGTCAACACGGAACAGTCTTCAGGACCTCCAGGAAAACCCTCAGCAAGTACATCCGTATGTATATGTGCTTCCTCTACTGGAGGATCCTGAATCAAAGGATCCTGAACTGGAGGATCCTGAACTGCAGGATCCTCAGGAACACTAGCACCCGCACCCGCCCGTTCTCGACGAACGGATGCTGTCGGCCTACGCCGCTCATCAGGTGCAGAAGCAGGCCGCTGCAAACCTCCTCTAGTCCTAGCCATAATTTAATCAAAGAATCCTATACCGGGTTCAAAAAGTAAGTTTCACATGCATCGTCACCTACCATGTCCAATTCTAATGAAAGGTTCGATTCACAGCCATAGAAACCAATCAACAACAATTATAGCAAAACAATCCTATACCGAGTTCCACAATTATCATTCAAAGCTTTACTGACCTATAAAGACCACTTCTAACAAAATCAACCCATTTCAGGTTAAAAAGGTTTGACTCACAGCCATAGAAACCAATCATGAAAAATTATAGCAAAACAATCCTATACCGGGTTCCACAATCATGATTCAAAGCGTTACTGACCTATAAAAATCACTTCTAACAAAATTATCCCACTTCGGGTTATAAAGGTTCGACTAACACCAACAGAAACCAATCAACAACAATTATAGCAAAACAATCTCATACCGGGTTCCACAATTATGATTCACATGTCCAACTCTAATGAAATGTTCGATTCACAGCCATAGAAACCAATCAACAACAATTATAGCAAAACAATCCTATACCAGGTTCCACAATTATCATTCAAAGCTTTACTGACCTATAAAGACCACTTCTAACAAAATCAACCCATTTCAGGTTAAAAAGGTTCGACTCACATCTATAGAAACTAATCAACAATAATTATAGCAAGCCATACAAATTACCAACAGGCATTTTACTTTAATAAAGGCTGTATTTGCCCACTATATAGGCAGGGTGCTCTCATTTCAAGTAACACTATTTTTTGTGGATTCACCTCAAAAGTATAATAATAATTTGACACCATAACTAACAATTCATTTCCAAACATTTTGGAGTACCATCAACATACAAATTTTACAAGGAAAGCTGAATAAAGAAGAAAGGAACACATTAATAGTGAGCATTAGAAAGGAACACCTTAACCACAAACTTGCAACAACCAGTCAATAGCAACAGCAACAACAATGTGAATTTGGGAAACCAATTTTAATCGCACTACATCAGCATTGCTTTCATTCACATTGTAAAGAACCAAATACAATGAACACCATATCACTATCAATGGACAACAATTCAAAAATCATGTTCCTAAATATTTAAAAACCATGTCATCATCAATAATTGGATATCAATTGAAAAATCATGCTCTGAATTATATCAAAAACCCTTTTTTTTTAAAAAAATTACACAATACGGATCAACGGATCCGTATAAGCTATACGGATCCGTAAATCCGAACAGGTCATACGGATTAGCTAATCCGTATAAGCTATACGGATCCGTTGATCCGCACGACACCCACAACCCCCTTTCAGCCCCAAAACCACCGCAACTAACCTCTTTCCGTCGACTTCACCGACCGCCTTCACTCTGACCACCACCAAACGA
The DNA here is from genome assembly GCA_007407185.1 of Glycine tomentella. Lineage (NCBI taxonomy): Eukaryota > Viridiplantae > Streptophyta > Magnoliopsida > Fabales > Fabaceae > Glycine > Glycine tomentella. Next base: position 3,461 of record PYAF01002533.1, read on the forward strand.
CCAGCCCCCAAATGCACACACAACCTGTTGCAAAATGCGAGAATCCGTAGCGAAGAGGCCGAATCCGAAGGGAGAAGAAGAAGCGCTGAGCGGGGAGAGAGAAGGAAATGAATAGTTTTTTAAATTTAATAGGTCAGGGGTATTTCGGGAAATCCACTGTTTTCTAATGGTGTATTAGAAATTACATATGGTGTATGAAGCGGGCCTCAGGAGATAATGAAGGCAAATTGTTTAACCTTTTTGTATTTCCCTTTTTATTTATACATTTTCTTTATGTACTTTTTTTTGTATTTTTTTCTCCAAAAAATATACTTATTTCAGAATTTAATTTTGTTCTTCTTTTCTGGTTCTAGCCTAAGGTATTGGAGCTGGCATTGGAACTGACACTGTTTTTTATTTTTTCTTTAAATATATGAATGAATGTTTATGTCTAACGCACTTCTTAAGATTTATCTGCTATTTTTATTTTGTCTTATTCATTCACTTTAATTAACCAGCGTCTCAGTTTTAATTTGCTGCTAATTACCTCAATTTTGTCATGTTCTTCATACCTGTTGGGTTAGGAATAGATGTAAAGAAATTGCCTTAACCTCTTCCATTTGCATGATAAACATTCTGCTCTGTTACACTGATTTGTAGCAGGCCAGGTTGTGCAAATTATTGAAACGCTCTTCCTCTGTGAAAGTGGTACAAATCAGATCATGAGGCTTCTTGTATTTGAATGGATGTCTTTGATATTTTAATTTTCTTTCTGCATCGTGTTAGAAGAAAAAAAATATTTGCAGGTGAGCTCATGCAAAAAAAAGTTACAATGGTTGTTGTATTGGGAGATAGGGGCAAAAAAATTAAAATATAATAATTTAAATAAAAAAATTACGAAAATAATCTAGTTTTCAAACTATTTACAAATGTATAGCAGTCAATCACGTTTCAGGCAGATGTGTTCAAACACGTCTAACCTAGGCGGGCGTGATTGGAGCTCAGTCACGTCCCTGGGAGACGCGATTCAGGAGGTGGCGACACGTGTCATTTTGCAACGCGATGTATTCAAACTTCGGAAGATCATAACTTTTGATTGGAATATCTGATTGAAGCGAAACTGATGGCCACGTGCTCGAAATTAAGAGGAGTAGCCACTGGCAAGTTCTCGTTGGGACTTGGTCAAATTTTTTTCCCAAAAGAGGCCTCTAAGTACCTCAAAATTGCGATGTAATCTTCGATGACCCAAAAAATTTCTTATTTTCTATTTTTTTATTCAATTATTGAATTGCATACTATTTTTTATTTGTCTAATTACTTCTCTTATTTTCGAGCATTTTGACAGAAAATACGCCTCTATTGGACATTTCTATCACTACCTACCGTTTAATGTTTTTTTTGGTATGTTTATTTATCAAAATTATATTGTAGATTTTTAAACGATTTCAGTTTAACAAATTAAAAAATGACAATATTGTAGTCACAACACTAATTTTTTCAAAATTATACAGTAAAATTGGTGATGCATATAGAAATGTCCGATGGAGGCGTATTTTGTGTCAAAATGCTCAAAAATAAGAGAAGTAATTAGACAAATAAAAAATAGCATGCAATTCAATAATTGAATAAAAAATAGAAAACAATAAATTTTTTGGGTTATCGAAGATTACATCGCAATTTTGAGGCACTTAGAGGCCTCTTTTGGGAAAAAAATTTGACCAAGTCCCAACGAGAACTTGCCAGTGGCTACTCCTCTTAATTTTGAGCACGTGGCCACCAGTTTCGCTTCAATCAGATATTCCAATCAAAAGTTATGATCTTCCGAAGTTTGAATACATCGCGCCGCAAAATGACACGTGTCGCCACCTCCTGAGTTGCGTCTCCCATGGGACGTGACTGAGCTCCAATCACGCCTAGGTTAGACGTGTTTGAACACATCTGCCTGAAACGTGATTGACTGCTATACATTTGTAAATAGTTTGAAAACTAGATTATTTTCGTAATTTTTTTATTTAAATTATTATATTTTAATTTTTTTCCGATAGATAGGTTTGTAGATTTAGTCACTGTGCAGAATCAAAATTCTAATACAAAGATTTGCAGTAGGAGATTATCTTAATCGTCAATTAGCGAGAATGAATGACTAGAAAATGCTAAAAAAAAATTCATGTATGTTTGAACATTAACATCATTAGTTGAATTAACATCAGAAAACGCAAAAGCCGAAGAAGAAAAGACTTTGGTACCTGTAAAAGAGTTTTATATCCTACAACTTGCTTTGTACGATGCATAGTAGTTTTTTTTTTCAAGCAAGTTTTTGGTATCTCAACATGACCATGTTAACATTGAGTTTTATATCTGAATTCTTTCGACTAGCAAACAAGCACCGAACATTGTCAAATGGTTAAAAGTACCAAATCTTAAAAGTACAATAAATTTCCCTTTAATTTATACGCTTCTGTTCATGATTTGAGTTGCTTGCAAGTGTATCTCTTTGATTAGATGCAAAAGAAAAAAGTTATGAACAGCATTGCAAGCCTTAAGCAAGTGCCTGGATTGAAATTTAAACAAATAATTCTAATAAATCTTCTTGTTCATGAGACAAGAAATGTATAAACTATTAAGTGTGTCCACGTTACTACTACTACAAGTACAAATTATAAGTATAAACATAAACAACAGAAAGATTCGGTGGGTTGAGCATGTCATGTGGATTCACTATTGAACATTAAACAAGAATAATTAAATATAAAAAATTATAAATCGGGGTCAGATTACGCAACCTACCTGTTAAATATATTAATTTCGATGTTAACATCGCCACTAGGAAGAAAAGAGGGAGATCATTCATCAGCGGAGTAGTGACGCCATTAAAGGTTAATAACTTCTCAGATTCTCAATCCCATCACCAATTCACCATCCTCTACATATTTAAGGTACGTTTTGCAAGTTTAGCTGAAATGCTAGTTCAAAATCTGTAAATTAATTTAATAAATTAGAAGAGTATTTTAACAAAATGAAATAATTATAATTGTTATAAAATGAAATAAAAAGATATATTTATATCATTTTTATTTTGCAAAAAAAATCTAATTAATTATAATTTTATATTTTAATTAATTTTAAATCCATGTTGGTTTTTTAAAAATAAAATATTTTATTATAAATTAAAATTATAAAAATGTATTAAAATAAAAGGTAACATATAAAAGATTAAGAAAAATAAATAAAAATTGAATTAATAATAAATCAATAGCTTGTGAAATATACTCATGTTTGTCAAACACCTTCATTTGATCAAAACATATTTATAAAATGGTCAAATAAACTAAACTATCTTATTTGACCTACTAATGAACTATGCCACCGTAGAGAGACAACGATGTGAAAGAAGTAAGTGAATGAAGTTTTCCAATACCCAGAAAGAAAACAGATTATGATTTACAATTTTTATTTTATTTTTTACTTGTTCCGGTTCAGAATCCCGTGGAAATCACTACAGTGAGTTTTACACGTCCCAATATGGAAACACAAATTTAAAAAATAGTGGCCCGTGTTACCCGTTAACAAGCAAGAACACATTCCAAAACAGCAGGACTAAGATGAAAATTACAAAGCCAGAACAAAATAAAAAACTAAACACAATCTAATTTGCTGGCAAACACACGGAGTTTACAAACAACCAACTAGTCCACCACTGAGAAACACAGCACAACGATGTGAAAGAAGAGGTAACTAATTAAGGACGTGAAAGCGGTTTTCCCCATAGAAAGAAAACAGATCATATTTACAATTTTTCTCTTTTTCATTTTTTTTAGGTTTCCGGTTAAAAAAAATACCACGGAAATCACTACAGCGTGCTTCAAAAATACTTGCCCATGTTGCCCGTTAACAAGCATAAAACCACTCCCCAAAAAGCGCCATGATAAAAATTACAAAGCCAGAACAAAATGAAAAATATCCAAGAGATAGAAGAAGCCTAGGTATATGAACATAAATAAGCTTAGGGCATGGACATATAGGAATAATAATAATGATATTGCATCATCAATCCTTGTTTCGATGCCACAATTAACTACAAGGCAACCACGGTTTCGCCTTTAGTATTAGTAGTAACTTGAGACCCAGAATTAGGCTTTGCCGCAACTTGTTTCTTTGATGATGCCACACGACACTTATCTTTTCTCTCATCATGCTTCATCTGCTGTTCACGGCACTCTGAACTGCAGAAAGCACTATCACCTCTGCAATAATTTTCATTTTAAACAATTTCAATTAATAATAAAAATTGCATAGACATCAAAACCAAGCTTATGTTCAATATCAACAAACAAAAAGTTAAAGCTATATCGACAGAGAAGGGTAAAAAAGAGAAATTACTTGTACATGAAGATGTCACGGCCGGGTACTAAACGGCGTTTGCAGAGAAAGCAAACGCGCAAGAAGTCAGGGGTATCCTCGGAATATTGCCTTCTATGGTGGTTTCTGGGTGAGACCATGGCCCAAACCCTGTTCTGATCTAAACCGTTGAGCCCAACAGGAGGCCCATCTCCTCCTGGTCCCTTCACGGAGTTGTTCGGATCATCGTCCAAGGTCGTGTTCAGATCGAAGGTTATTTCCGACATGCTTGTTGTTCTCTTCATAATTGGAGGACGAGGTCTCTTCCCCAACAACATCTTTTCCTTCAAATTTTCTTTTTGATTCACCCAAGGTTTGATGATGACGATGATGCTACTCTGCTACTACTAGAGACTAGAGTAGCGTTTTGTGTGAGAGGGTGGGGAAGAAAAAGTCGAAGGTTGGGGTAGATAAATAAAACAAGAACCTAAAACCGAGGAGTGAATCGGGGCCGTTGATTATGAGATGAATTAGACTGATGTTCATCATTAACGAGAAATGAAATCCCACGTCAACCTTTCCTTTTCAGTTGCCATCATTTTTTTAAATTATTGGACCTGTATTATTATTATTATAAATAAATTTTGCTTTTTAATTCCCAATTGGCAATTGGAATAGGAACTTCGGATTCTTTCGAGTCTCCCAAAAAAAAAATCACTTAGGACGAGTATCATTGGCCAACCAAAATGTTCACATCATTGTAGGAAAGATTGGATTCCACTGCATTTAGTAACTCCGTATCTTTCAAATGTCAGTTATGCTCCTCTTTTTTCCCGGAATTACGATTCAATCTCCCTTAAAATCAAACTATTTTTACTCAGTTTAGTTTTTTTCTTTTATTATATATATATATATATATACATATGATAAATATTTTCCTGTAACCTGAGGGCATTGGTAATTAAGAGATTAAAAAGGATTTTTTTAGTTTATATATTTTGATAGAGACCAATCTACTTCATTTCATTCAAAAGAACATAGATGAATATGATAGAAGTCATTGATATTACCAAAGGATAATGATGTCGTTGCAAGAGAATGAAGAACATCATTAGCTTGTTTCTTAACAAAATTTACTTTCGGATTTGAAAAATTGAACAATAAATATCTACACCTATTGAGAATGGAATTCACGTTTGTTATTTTGTCTGGTCTGCTGTAAAAATCATCGACCACAAATTTGTTGTCTACTTCAATACAAATATTTGTGATATCCCAACTCTTAAATCCAAAGCAGACTTTAGAGAAGGGCCCAAGCTATTCCTTGGGAAGAGGAATACCATGTTTCCAGTGTGTTTTTGCTTGTAGAAATGTTCTTTTATCATCACTAATGCAGAGTCTAACACCAAAGCAAGAATGTTGTTGAACATTTAATTTTAACATACCAGATTGAGATGGATTCCATGTGAGAGTGTCTTGACTTGGTGAATGAGAGTAAGATGGGAGTAAGCCTTGTCAAGCATGCTTCCCATCCAACCACAATTGATTTGCCAAAGTGATTGATATTTGCAGTGATATATCAATAGAGTCCCAAATTTTTTTATTTCGGCATTTCCATGTTGCCCACAATGTGACTGTCATCTTCTCCTTTGCTTCTTTCGGAAGTGTAGATAAAAGGTTGAAAAGTAGCTCCTTGATTCCATGTTGAAAAGGTTTATTTTTTTTATTAGAATGTACAAAATTGTATTTTATATGATTTTCTTTTATATTCATTTTTTACATTAAATATTTTAGTTTTTTAATTAATGCTCTAAAAATACTGATTAATAAGAACATATACATATATATTCGATAAGTTACTTTGTTACTATAATTTTATTTTATTAATGAAATATGATTGACCTTGATTTTAGTGTTAATAGTTTGAGTCTAAGTGTTATATTTAATAGAGATGATAGAAATAGAAAAATATTTAAATTAAAAATAGACTCTAATAAGCGTGGAACCCATATAAAATTCACATTATTTTTTTCTATTTTCCTCCTACCAAACGGGAAATAAATTTGTTAGCAATTGACTTTAAACCTAAATAAAGAAAAAATAGTTATTGAAATTAAACATTTGAAATAATGAGACTTTAGTGAAATAGAATAGGAGAGCGTAAATTGTACAATATTTTTATATTGAAATGGTTACTTAATTGAAATAAGGATTTAATTTCAGAAAGAAAAAAGAAAAAGAACAATAATTGATTGCAGTATTTGATCATTTGCTTTTCAAAACTTTGGCCAAAAGGGTAAATCATATTCCATGAATGAAGCAAATGAAAATCATGTAAAACATGAGGAGTTCTTGTTGATGATGTGGTTGTTAAGATTTGTTTTCTTTGCTAGCTAGATTACATAAATTGAAAAGAGTTTTGTCTGCAGCCATACATCCACCTCCAGTGACTAAAATAAATCTGGCACTTGTTGTATTAACAAGTATTCATAGAATTTGTGTACATTGATGAACAACAAAATTAAAATTATCACAAAAGTTGATTATTTATTACTTTTTTTATTAAAAAGATATGTTATACTTAGCTGTATTTAGTAGGAGAATTTTTGTCATGCTTTGAAATCATAATTCCTGAGAATTTTGAATCCCAGAAACAAGTAAATTATGTGTGATTGGGCATCAAAAATATTTTGTTAAATTTTCTATAAATTAAAGAGTTAATAATATTTTTAACCGTTATTTTAATTATTTAGCACCTTAATAATTGGCTATAGTAAAAGAAAATTAAGCTAGGAAAGGTAAGGTTTTCATATTCTATAATGGAAAAATTTTAGTAAGAAATTTGTTAAAAAACATTCATGGAAAATATTGTTTATTAGGAATCTTTTTTTTTATATATAAAAAAAAAAAACTGATACCAAACATAAGAAATT
>PYAF01002533.1:48950-60289 GCA_007407185.1 Glycine tomentella
GTTTTCAAAACATCATAACAATAAATATGATGAGCTAATAATAAAGTGATCAAATTTTATTAAATGTCAGTACATCAATTAATCTCTTTAATATTACAAAAAGAAACCTCACACACAATTTGAATGCAATTCATTATGTATAAAATATGAATTTATTGTCTATGTACAGATAATTTAAAACAGTTTTTATAATATTATTTATTTATAAATTACTGTTTGAATTATTTTAAGATAACTATTTAAAAAGTGAATAAATTTATTATATTATAATTGAATGAATATATAGTTATTTTTACACCGTATAACCTTTCTTCTCTAAAAACATTTAGAAAAATCATCTAAATTATGCGGAAGATGGAACTCCATTCCTCATCTGGTAGAGGAGGAATATGGGTGATTGAAGGCAGGCGCAGAATGCGAGGGCATATTCCATTGCAGCCACCGGAAGCGATGTGGTAGTTGTTGACAATTGACATTGTTGATTGTTGTTTGTTGTATGTAACACGTGATCATGGTTAATCTATTTTTTCTAGCCTTTGAAAATTTCAATGTCAAGGCCATTGATCTCATCGTTGAAATGTTGAATTAAAACAGTGATATTAGCAAAGGGTGGGTAGGTGGGAGCGACAGCCTTTGTCATGTTTGGTCTTCAAAGAACGTTTGTGTGTGATGACATAATCATAAACACGTGCCATTTCTGTGTCAACTACCAAGCCCACCATATAGAGAAGATCAATGTGCACTTGTGCACTGCACTGGTCTTGCTGTTTGGTGACGTTTATTTCACTTCACCCGTTTAAGGCTTGCTTTCTTATTTTGGGCCTCTTTTTAATAAATCCCTTATCGAAAGGTTCTAAAGAATTTATTTTCGTAGACTTGGCATTGCATTAAAATAAAACAGTAATTTATTTCGGGTGAAGTTAATATTGCAACTTCTTTTTTATCCGTTTTGCTTTTTCTTTGATATGTTATTGCAACTTATTTTAATAGTAATTTCAGTTTTTCACTTAATACTATTTCCTCTCTTTTCTTTTATTAAAATATAAATTCCTTATTCTTTAAAAATAAATTTTTTTCTAAATAAGTTTGACCAAATTTATTTTTTTTATGATAAAATTAAAATAGGTCAAATTTAATGATACCATAATGTTAGACTCTCACCTCACTCCCGCTATTCTTTTTCCCTTTTGAATACAATCTCACTCGAGCAAGGGATATAAAATTCTTTGACATTGTCACCATATTTGACACCTTACAAGAAGAGAAAGAGATAAAGAGCAATAATGAAGATTGATTAAGTGTACAGAATAATGGAATATCCCAAATATCATTACTTAATTTATTATTTGTAATAATCTATGGAAAAATTGAAGTACAGCGAAAAGAAAAGAAAAACAGAATTTAGTTTGGAAGATTTTATGAATGCGAATGGCAATATGCTGGGACGTGGCAGTCTTTTGGTTTTTGTCCAACAACCTATACCCTTTCTTTTTTGTACACAACAAACAAACAAACCTACCACCGTTTGTTCTGGTATTTCTATGCTGTGTCAATTTGTCGTGCCAGTTGAGACTCTTGACAATTAAAACTACCTTAGACATTACCTTTGCTTCTGTTCTGTATTTCCATCATCGTCTCCTTCTTCCTTACATTCTATCATCATCATAATAAACTCATTCTACGCACTCTTGCATTGCCTCCACCTCGTTTTCCTCACTGCGTCTATTATATAAACCTGGTATATTAATGTCATTATATTCTCTTTCACATTTGTCTTGCTTCTTCGTTTAGCTCTTTTCTTTGATTACTTGCATCTGGGGTTCGCTGATTCCATTTGTTTTCGTGGTTTTTGACTTAATACTTTTTGTAATTTTTTTTTTTTTAAAAAAAAAGAACTTTCTCATTATTTTTCTATTTACGTATCAAACTTCTATGTGGGATTTCTCTTGTTTCGTTGCTATATTCCTTTTATAGATCTGCTATCTCTTAATTTGAAACCATTTTTCTAATTTCCCTATGGCTATGATGATTTAGATAGTGATGTAAGGTAGTTTTTTTTTTTTTTTTTTTCTGGCATTGAACATTCTTCTAAGCAAGTAAGTATGCTTTTGTTGTTTCCTTGATTCAAATATTTGAGGGTACGTCATGATACTAAATAAACCTACATGTTAGCTGCATCTCTTGTGCACCACAGCACAGCAACCTATCATTGTTGCCCTGTTCCTGAATTGTCAACTCTAAAGTGGTTTTGTCTTACTCAGCTGTTTGTTTTCAATTTTCAGATAATGGCTGCGGAAGTATATTACCAGGCTATTGGCACTTTGCAGTCCCATTCTTATCTGAATAATTTAAATAATCACCAAAAGCATCAAAACAATTTAGTAAGATTGGTGGCTAGGGATTTTATCAGCAGTAATGGCTTGTCAATGAGAAGAAGTAACCGCTCTGGCCAAATGAATTGTTGTGTTATTCGATCTCTAGCTTCGCAAACATCAGTGGTTGATCCAGTGTTGTCCCCTTCAAGAAGCAACGCTGATAACACACACAAGAAATCAAGTAAGATAAATGCTCATGTCAATTATACTTATTGCTGGATGACCTTCTTTGTGGATGTGTCCATGTTTATTGCTTTCTTGAAGTTGGATTCACCAAGTTTGAGGTGGTTGCAACATTCAGGCAGTTCAAGTTGTCGGTTGGGTGTTATCTAACTGTTGTTAAATATGTTCTGACTCAGATGAAGCAGCTTTAATCCTTATTCGGCATGGTGAGTCGTTATGGAATGAGAAGAACTTATTCACAGGGTGTGTTGATGTCCCTCTCAGCAAGAAGGGTATAGATGAGGCAATTGAAGCTGGAAAAAGAATTAGCAGCATTCCTGTTGATATTATATTTACATCGGCTTTGATTCGTGCACAAATGACAGCCATGCTTGCCATGACCCAGCACCGTCGTGGGAAGGTAACACAAACGGATACCTTTTTTCTGCCGTCAACACTGACACAATATGCAACTAATATTTCCTTAGAAAGCTTAGGTCATATTAATAAGCATACCACATATTAACAAGCATACCATATTCCAAATCTCTAGTGCTTAACTGAAAAGACAGGAATTTTGATCTATTTATACTGACACCACAATCCAGAAAATTGGTTAATGCAAAAATTGAAAGGTTTTGCTATGCTTGTTGCTGATTACATACATAAACTCTATTCTAGACCATTTTGATCTATAGTATTCAAATGTTATTTCCTAAATCCTCAACTTCCCAGCAGGTCCCTATCTTTATGCATAATGAGAGTGAACAAGCAAGGTCATGGAGTCAAGTGTTTAGTGAAGATACAAAAAAACAGTCTATTCCAGTCATAGCAGCTTGGCAACTAAATGAAAGAATGTAGTAATCTTTTTCCTTCTTCCAGTGTTTGAAATTTCTGTTTTACAATGTCATGAATAACATTAACATACTATTCGTATAACATAATTGCTATCCTTTCAGGTATGGGGAGCTGCAGGGTCTCAATAAGCAAGAAACAGCAGACAGATATGGGAAAGAACAAGTCCATAAGTGGCGACGAAGTTATGACATACCTCCTCCAAATGGTGAAAGTTTGGAAATGTGTGCTGAAAGAGCAGTTGCCTATTTCAGAGATCAAGTAAGTGGAAATTTAGTTTTTTCATTTTTGTTTCATTTTTTTAAAAGAATTCTCATTAGTAAATTACATCCACCCTCCCCTCCTCATTTTCCTGTGTTAAATTTGATGTTCAAGTTTTCTAGACAAATGTGGTGAATCTTTAAACTAGGTGTTCCTCTCAACTCTGTAACTCTGCTTTAGTTCAGTTATGTATTTGCTATATGTTTTATGTTTTATGGTACTAATGTAGCTTCAAGCCTGTATATGCTGGAGAGGAAGTATGTAGTAATTTGATGTATGTTGTATGGCCAAATTTCTTATATGGTTGAAGTCATCATATAACACTGATAAAGGACTGATGCTACTGACATCAATTCTGCAGATTGAACCTCAACTTTTATCTGGAAAGAATGTTATGATTTCAGCCCATGGGAATTCATTGAGATCCATTATCATGTACCTTGATAAATTAACTTCCCAAGAGGTGACTGGAGTATTCAGAATTATTGTGGCTCATAAGTTTGCATAATGCATATCGTACATAGTTATGATTTTTCACCTTTCATCAGATCATTAGTTTGGAACTGTCAACTGGAATTCCCATGCTTTACATTTTCAAAGAGGGAAGATTCATTAGGAGGGGGAGTCCCGTAGGACCTTCCGAAGCTGGAGTGTATGCCTATACTAGGGTATGATGTTTATAGCCCTTTTAAGTCACTTCTCTTTTTTAATGAAATGTTTAACAATAGATATTGTTTGGGTTAAAGGTGTTGTTGATGATGATGTTTAACAATAGATATTATTTGTCTGGAAGACTGCAATGGAACTTGCAGTCCTCTACCAATAGATTGAATAGAACATAAAAATGGTTTTGCTTGTGAAATTATTTGTCGCGTGTCTCTATGCGCTATGTTACTACTTATTTTGATTGTTATTGTTATGTGTTCTTCTTGTTAAACTAAGAAAGCTTTTCACTGTTACTCTCGTCTGGGAGGAATTGTTATTTAAATCTTTCCTTTGATTCCAACTAGTCTGGTTGATTAGCATCGGCAACACATAACTGAAAACAAGCAGTGATTAGTTTCTGATAACAAACTCAATTATATGCGAATTTCTAGACTGCTTTTGATACCAACAAAAAAGTGGCATTTGTTCCTCAAATTTCTGACTGCACTTTGGTACAGAGCACAAAAATTAAATGTATACGGATGATGTTGGCACTTTCTGGCAGCTCTGATCTATTATTACTCATTAATCATCTGTTACTTGGATTGATGCTCTATTAGTCATTAATTTGGCAAGGCACTGACAACTCTACTTTTTCCCAGCGTTTGGCTCTTTACAAGCAGAAGTTGGATGACATGTTCCAATGATATGTTATTTCGGTAACACTCACTGATTCTTTTCTTCTTCTTCTTTTGCTACTATATTAATATGCTAAATTGCATTTTCTCACTGTTTCAGGAAATACATTCACATTTAATCAGGAATGTCACAGTTGAATCACAAAGGGGGAAGATGTTTTCAGTGGCACTGTGTTAGGTACATAGAATATTAGCACTTGTCCTAAAGCTAGGTTGTTTTTGATGTGTGAGTACAGTGTTGAATCAGTATAGCTAGAGATGAATTCACATTTTTTATGTATATTTATCTCATATGGTGAGCAAGTATTTCCAAGAACTTGTTGATGCATCTTATAAATGTGGAAACGCTGTACACTTGCAGTTCAGGTTCATTATTATAATTGTAATTGTAAATCAATTCTATTGTGGATTTTACTGGATATTTAAAGTTTTATTATAGAAACTCCCTACATTCCCACTTTTCCTTGAATACTCTTGTACATCTCATTTTCTCCCTCCTTTCATATGCATTGAAGATAAGAAAACTTATGTTGATAGTAGGTTTTATTTATTTGTTTTTAGTTTTTTAAAATTACTTAAAATTTATCCCTGTTTATGAGGAAAAATATTGTCAATCACATGAGAAGCTGACGCATAAGGTTGCATTTCTTGCTTGTTTCAAAACTCAACCTTCAAGGCACAAGACAAAATTATTTATCATCATAAATCATACATGAAGTTAACACTAGGTGTCTTGAATCTAGGTTTCAAACTAGAATATATTTCATAGCATCTTGCTGCATTACAGTTGAATCAACACTGATTTAGGTATGTAATTTCTCATTCCACAATGCCACGGCATTTCTGTCCCTTTGAGCAACCAAGATGTATTGATCAATTAGGAACAGGGGAATAGTCTATTTTCCCAGTGTTAGAAGCATCAGAAACTGCATCTAACCTGATTGAGTCTAAAGGAGCAGTGTGTGCAACTGATGACATAGACTTGGCCTGTGTATAGAAAGAATGCTTCTTATTGTCATCCTCTTTCATTCTCTCAGCATATTTATTTATGTCAACTCCTGTGTTACCATTCCCACCAAATGCAGATTCAAGATTATCCTTATCAAACAAATCCTCCATAATCTTCTTTGTGTTGTGGTCGTTCGAATAGCCAAACTTTACTTTATTAAGAGTCTCAGTCTCTAAAAAGGGCTTTAACATCTGCAGCAATTCACTCTCACATTACAAATGGTCCTAGATTCATAATCACCCTTATATAGCAGCTAACATCACAATTTAAAGATCAACAATGTATACACACACACACACACACACACACTAACAAAAATAATCTTTTCAAAAAAAAAAAAGTGCACCAGTTAGGAGAATAAATCCCCCAGTGTCATCCAAAGTAGTCAGCATACACTCATCATTAACTTTGCAAGCTGCATTTAACACTTCACCAAGTCGATGCAGATATATCATATATTGATACCAAAGCAGCATGTATATATAAACCCCATATAGAAGATAAAAGTGTTGTGATGAAAAGCCTTTTATTTAGTTACCGAGAAAAATGGTTGGAAGATCATAGGTGCATTGTACAGTATTATTAAACCCAGCCGCTTTGGATAATACTCTTGTAGAATATGGGCAGATTCACGTGCCACCTTGAATGATATATCTGACAGCTTGAAACCCTGGTAATCTACCAGCCAGACCATCTGTTCCTGGTGTGGTGGAAGGTTTAAAACGGCATGCTCCATGCTGTATACAAAATACTTAACTTGTGCTTGTGTTGACGATGACTTCTGCAGTGTACAAATGAAGACAAATGAAATTAGAAATGAAAACATGGATGACGTTACTCTAAAAAAAATGTTAATAAACCGTGTTTGTGGATTATCAAAGTTTCTTGCTGCAAAGGCTCCAACTAATCAAAATATAGCATATAATGGAAAACTAAGGTACTGTAATACATCTCTTATTCTCATTATCACATTTTAATTCATTCCAAGCGCTGAGTCTGACTTTTATACGATTACATCCTTATTAATTAAATAAGATAAACATAACTGTACCAAAACAAAAAGATAGATATTGAAAGTGATTCTCAGAAGAAACCTGGCGACAAGGTCTCATTATAAGCACTGATCTCCCATATTTGTCATGATAATTTGGTTGATACATCATCCCTGTCTCTGCTTCCTCTGCAACCTCTTCCTGCATTAAGGACAAATCCATGTGAAATAACATTTCACAGAATAAAATATCACTGCATGAAAATTGACACAAGTCTAAAGCATGCCAGATCACACATTCCACGTGAGACAATAATATGTTAACAAAATCAGTTACTGGCAGTTTATCTAGAATATTGCTAGATATAGCCAAAACAAAACAAGGTAAGTAGTCATAGATATGGCTGAGCTATGAACACTTCTTTCGCAGTTTACTCTGTCATTCTCTCAGGTCCTCTTAAAAATTAAAATTCATCAAAAAAATTTGAAGGCAATTAGCAACCTACCCAGCGAATCTCTTCAGGTTTGTATTCTTTTCTCCATTTGAGGCTCTGTTTCAACATTTGAGCTGCCTTCTTGACATTCTGATTTCGAGACCTTAAATACCTTGAGATGGAAGCATCAGAACAGTACACAGACTCCATATCAGATAGTGGCCCTATCAACCTTCTCACCTCATTGATCTGGAAGGAAGCAAATTATTATACATTGTTGCTTGATATTTTCAGCTCACATGCAACAAGAGTAAAAGTATATTTGTTAATATACAAAAAATGCAAATTAATTGGACATACCTTTGCCTGCTGTTCTTGAGATATTACCAATTTCTCATGACCGTTGGAGGCAGTTTTTTTCAGCTCCTGACTCATACTGTTCAGTATAGAAACACAAAAAATTAACAATGAACAGTTGAACAACAATGGCATAGTGTTACATTTTTATACACCACCTCATTATGCGGACTCGTCTGCAATTTCCTATATAACTACAAACTATATTAGTATTGTTACCTTAAACAAAACCTATGTGGTCCACCGACGTAACGCAAGCTAAACTTTGAGGGAACCAAAGTGAATTCTGGGATATTGTTAATTTTGGTTTCATCATTGAAATGTGGCATTCCTTTTATAGCCACTTACTTATGTTAAATTATATTACCAGAGTTAGTGGTTAACTCAAAGTAGTTGGCACAATTTTGTTAGCAAGTTTATTTCATTTGTTAGGAGTAGTTACGGGCTTACAGTCTTCTATTATGTCATGTTGTATATAAACTTAACTTCCTTCATATACTATTTCCATGCACGTTCTCACTTTCAGATAATGAATTTTTCTTATATTTTCTCCCAACCTTTTCTTCTCCAATATGTTTTCCAACAGTTTATTTATTTTTTAAGAATAAGAACATGTGTTGATTATAAAAGTTTGGTTTTAATAGCTTCAAAAAAAATAGTTTGGTTTTAATCATACCAAGAAGAAAGTTATGCAATCCATGTAATCGATCTTATCTGGTGAGATTTGTTGTTATTGATTATAAAAGTAAGACAAGAGAATTTTTAAATTAAGATAAAATTTAGAGATAATGAGGAATAAGAGTTGTAAACCCATAGCAGAGCATGACAAAACAAAACATAATGACAATTAAGCTTCACTGTAGTCGGCAAGTAGAAAGCTAAATAAAAAAGCACAACAAACACGCGTACACATACAAGACAAGTCAATACCACTTGGAAATGACATCAAATTGAATAAACTTTAGATTATTTGTGCATCTTAAGTCTTAACATTTTATTTACATTTCACATTCACTTTTTTTTTCTTCTTCTCAAAGGTAGCACACCCTTTGCAAAGTACGGTATCATTCCAAACCATTTGGAAATGATATCAAATTGAATCATTTTAAAATTACTTGTGCATCTTGACATGTCATTTACATTTCACATTCACTTTGTTTCTAATAGGTAACGTATACCCTTTGCAACGTAAGGCCCACGGGGTAAAAAAAAAAACTTAACTAAGAAGAAAATGAAGAGCGATTAAACTCACAAAAACGAACCGACAGTCATAAGACAATATACACACGAAATACATCATAACCATAGTTCAGAGGAAATGCAAAGAAGAAGAAAAGAACAAGATAAGATTAACGTAATATTTAAGAAAATGGAAATAAATAAATGGTACTAGCTTGTAGCTAAGATGAACACCTCACCTGAACATGATATCGCTGCAATATTGAGAAGATGGATATGCCAGAAAACAATAAACAAGCAAACAATTAACCTTATGCGTGCTCGCCGAACTAGTTCAAGTGTGGATTCAGGTTCTGCTTCTGCTCCTGCTTCTTTATAAATGCATCCTGCCACTGTGTGACAGTTAAACTTACCAGTTTTAATTTAATGTGGCCCAAATAAGGCGGTGTGCATGCTAAAAAAACAAAAACATTGTTACATGAATATTTTTTAAGAGGATAATAGAAATCACAATTTGTATAACAAATCAACAAATTTAATATATATATATATATATATATATATATATATATAAGTGATAGTTTGTGATTAAATAAGAATGTATTTTTTTCTTTTACATTGTATTAGTTGTCTCATTCTTTAGTACATATTAAAAAAAAATTACATGATCTTTTAATGATAAAATCATTATTTTTATAAAAATATATTTACTAAGAGAGCTAAAAATGTAATTTATGAATCTATTTAAAATTTTATATTATCATATACATATAAATTATCATTAGTATGATCTTAAAATAATTATTATAAAAGCCAACTAATTTATCATTTATTTATTTTTATGATTTGTGACAACTAAAAATATAGATTTTTGCAGCTAAAAATTATCACAAATGACAATTCTTACAACTAAAAAAATTGTTTTGACTATGTGGGCTACAAACAATTTTGGACAAGTTAAAAATTTTATTAAATAATAATAATTTGTGATTAGATGATAATATAATATTATTTTATATTGTTAGCACATAATTTTTTTAAAAAAATATTAAGGTAAAATATGCGTAAATTAAGATATCATTAAAAATAACTAATGTATATTTTTTTAAAATAAGAAACGTTTTGAAATAAACTAAAATACTTAAAGTTACAATATATCTTTCTACATGCATGTCTCATACGATACTAATTTTTTTAAAAAAAATATCTATCTTTTTTTATAGATTATAAATATATTTTTTTTATTGAAAGTAATTATATTTGAATTAGATACTATCATTATGAATATTCCTACAAATATTTAACACAACTCTGTATCTGGGAATCCAACATTTACCTTATCCTTTAGTGTAAATTATGACAGTTTATACAATTTAAATAAGGTTAATAACAAATAACAAACTAACTGTCCATATCAATCGACATGTACGTACTGTGGTGGTTGTATGCAGTCGTAATACTCATTTAATATGATGGTGTTAGAAGGTATATATATAAACACGTAAAACATGTATTTAATGCAAAAGTGTTTGTTTTAAGAGAAGAACCACATGTAGTCAATGTTTAATTTTATTTTTTGGTACAAATATATGATCAAGATTCAAAAAACATTTAAGGATATAAATATTTAAAATTTCAGAAATTTGTTTTAAAAACGAAAATTTATATATGACGTGTGTTTAATATTAACCATTTATTTAATCATTAATATTTATTTTTCTTATTCTCAAATAATAAAAACTTTAATCAATGGGTGTTATTTAATTAGCAACACAAACACAAGTTGAGTTTATAAAAAAAATTAAGTTTAATTTCCACAATATATTTTTGGAAAAGAACTGGCATAATATATTTCTTAAGAGTGCGAAAAATTTCAAGTGTGATTAAATATCAAATTATTGATTAATCTTATATTGGATTTAAATAAGCTTGTGGGTTTCTTGGAGTGGAAACCAAGAAACCAAAAGTTATTGATTATTAATTACAGGTATATGATCAAAATTAAAATTACAGGTTACAGGTATATGATCAAAATTAAAAACTTATTGATTAGTAATCACATAAAGTTCGCATGTATGTTTTTTAGTTTAATCTTAACTATCATGGTTTCCTATATAAAAATATAATAAAACTATCATTGTTCTCATTTTTTATGATAATAAAGTGTTCTTACTTAAATAAGTTTCATTAGTACATATTAAAAATTAAGATGGATGATTTTATAAAATTAAATATTATATTTGTAACAAAAAATATAGTTTTAATTTTTAAACCATCATCTTCGAGGAAATGACAAAACCATACTTTATAAATAATAAATATAATGGTAAATGTTAATACACACTCAAATGATGTGCATTAGCATTCAACACA
>PYAF01002533.1:69398-100555 GCA_007407185.1 Glycine tomentella
AAAATATATTATTAATAAAATAGTTAATTATCATAAAATTTAGTACCTAAAACATATACTAAAAATGTATTTTTATTATTATTAATATAAATTATAACAAAAATTGTTAGAATATTTAGTTTTATAACATGCATTGAATTTTTTTTTTCAAAAATCTCTTTATTAAATTAGTTTTATGTGTAACCAAATAAAAAACTTAGTTTTATACTCTTTATTCGGTTAAAGCTATAATAAAGAAATCTGCACCATAAAAAAAAAGGTGAATATATTTTTTTCCCTCAACTATTTTAGATTTTTGTTTTTAGTTCCTTAATTAAATGTTGACTGGTCTTAGTTTCTAAATTATTTTTCTGTGTATTTTTTGGTTCCTACTGTTAACGTTCTCTTCTTAAATAATGATGTGTCAATTAGCTGGTGACATTTTTCTTTTTTGCCGTTAAATATTTTACAGAATTATTTAAATTTTGATTAATTATTTTCTGCCGCTAAAAATCAGCAGAAATTGCTTTTATTTTACTTTAACATCAACGACAAAAGTATCTATACTAGAAGATATGAAGAATATCTAATGGGGAAGAAGAATTTAAACAAGTTTCCAACTTCATTATAAGGATCAAGTCATCAAGACAAAAGACAAGGAACATCAAAATAGAAACTGAAAAAAGAAAAGTAAGCAATAGGTTTTCTTATTTGAAGGAGAAAAAATGAGTTGAGACTTGAGAGAATGCATTAGTACTTTATGTTAGTTGATATCAAGACAATTGGAATATTACTTTTCGTTCAAAATATTTGTTGAGAAACTTACTATTGACAAATTGAAAATTAGTATTGAGAGAAATGGAAAATTCCGAGTGAATTTCTTGATGGATATCAATTCCAATAAAATCAACTATAACCATATCAATATTTCTAGAACTGAAGTTCCAATAGTAGTACACCTTATAATTGGAGGTGAATTTTGTAGCGAACGCCAAATACACTTGAAGACATTTAGTGCACATCATCTTACATGTGGATGAAGAGAATCACGATTCTAGGTCATGGTAACAAAGGATCAAAGTTTTGAGTGAGAATGCATGTAATTGTGAGATTGAGTGTTCATATTGATGTAGTGGAGGAGGAAAAGAACTCTACCATCGTCATGCAAAGAGCCCTTACAACCATTGAATCTCACCCTCTTTAATTATAAAGATTTTGGGCCATTGAGCGTCTATCACACCATAAAAAACGCTTGTTAGTAGTTGGGCTTCAGAAAGTGTTCAGTCCAGTTCAAGAAAGAAGGAGAAAAAAAATATACACACATTCTTAACAATCATTTATGAAATATTATTAGGTAGTCTTTTACTACACGGTAGATATTAATCTCCACATGACATGTTACTGGTGGGACACATTCAGTTTTACAGTTTTACCTTTTCTGTTATATTGTTAGGGTGGGTTCCCTTTGTAGAATATTGTTGTTATATAAGGTAGTATAAAAAGGGAATATATTAGAGGTAGTTAGAGAGTGTGCTGGGTTAAGTTTTCATGAGTCTTGATAGAGAGATTACTGAGAGGGGGAGAAGATCTGAGTGTGTTATTTGGGTGCCTCGGTTGTAATTGGGAATCAAGGGGAAAACATATGAACCTTTAGAGCTGCAATGTCTTTGCACTTTTCTCTCTAAATAAGATCAGTCTTGGCTGCAATTTGATTGTGCTCTTTTCTGCTGTGTCTTCTTTTCTGGTTTAAAGATGGTTATAACATGTAATCAAGTATTATTAATTTTTAACCTTCAAAAACAGTAATTTTTATTTGTAAATTGAAAAACTTAGTTAATGGACAATTGAACTCTAGTGTCGTGGAATGTATTCCACGATTATTTGTAAACATACATATTAAGCATTCTCTAGAAGCGAAGAAAGAAAGAAAAAACACACTATCAGATGATGCATACAATTCAATTTAGTGACCAGGTTTATCCCGATCAATAATCAACGAGCCCAACTTTTACATGCAACATACTCAAATAGTTCTTCGTTCATCTGAATTTCAGATGCAAATACCATGGAGCCAGGAATAAAAATCAAATTATAGTACATTTCTTGGTCTCATAATCCCAAAATGCAGCGTGTTTCAGAGACATGTTCGCTAAAATTATCTTGACATTGTTGAAGAATAAATCTGTAGCATCAAACATATATATCTATTGGATGCTCTTGATCATCCACAAGCAACATACGAGACCCTTCTTCTATTATCATTGCACCAGCCTCATTTGCTCTACTAAGATGCTCACAAGGGCTTACCTCAAATCCAACATGAGCCATTTCCCCTGCATCAAGCATAACACTCTCGAAACCCACCAACTGTTTCACAGGACTTCCATTTTTCTGTTTTTTAGGCCTAATAAACAGCAATACAGGATGCTTCCCCACCATGCTTCCATGATTTTGAACTCTCACTGTGACTGAGAGTGACATGCTTTGGCAGGTTTGTTCATCCAACTCCGAAACTAGTTTGTACCTTATGGTTTCGGAATTTTCAACCATCAAATGAGTGGATGATTGGTTGAAGTGAAGCTTGTCATGTGTGACAGAAACAAACTCATAAGAATACTTTGAGTAGCTTAGTCCATAGCCAAACTCATACACCTTTGGACCCTTGTAAAACCGGTAAGTTCTCCCGGGATAGCCAGTTGAAGGATCAGCTCGCATCCTCATGTCTGTCATTGGTACTTTGATGTAATCTTTTGGGTACCAAGTAGTTGGTAGTCTCCCTCCTACATTGTATTTATGACACCATTTCAGTAATAAACTTGTAAATTTATGAACTTTTAGGCCATTTTGTTTCTTTGTTCATTACTTCATCAATACAATACTAGTAAATCTTCACTTTAGTCCTTCTTGAGATTACAACTGTTAGTATCTTTAATCCATGTAAAATGTTGCAAAATATGATTTACCTTGGACCTGAATTCAATTGAAAAAATATAGTCAAACAGGACTATAGTGAATGATATTTTGATTAAAAGTAAAAAAAAAAAAAAAAAAAATGAAAGTCGGGGACTCAAGTTAAAGATGCTTACTATATCTAAGACATTTATTCATAATCAAATACAAATGAAAAATCACCTGGATTGTGGTCACCAAAGATAATCTGAGCAAGTGCAATGCCTCCAAGTTCCCCTGGATAACCAGCCCAGAGAATTCCTCCAATTTTGTGGTTATACTTGGCTGAAGTGATATCTAAAGGCCCTCCACTAAGAAGCACCAAAACAACTGGTTTCTTAGAAGCTTCAGCAACGCTGTTAATGAGTTCAAGTTGCTTGCCCGGCAAGTCAAGATGAACGCGATCGCGTTCTTCCCTCTCTACAGTTTGATCCAATCCCATAACCAGCACCACATAATCCACTTTCTTTGCAACTTCCACTGCCTGGTCTATTTGAGCCGAAGAACACTTGGGTCCACCATCACAGCCGGGATGATAAAACGCGTTCTTTACATAGTGCCGAAAGCCTTGCAGTATTGTCACGTGTTTGCAAGGAGGGCCAGCATAGTTCCCTAGAAGAGTTAGCGGAGAAGAATTGGCATTGGGACCTATCACTGCTAAGGAAAGGCTAGGGCTTGTTTTTGGAAGTGGGAGAAGTGTGGGAGAGTTTTTTAAGAGGACTATGCCATTTCTTGCAGCTTCAAGAGCCAGATATTGGTGCTCTTTGGAACATACATGATTGGAGCCAATCAAGCCAAATGAGAGCCTTGTTGGATTTCCATCAAATAGGCCTAGCCTCATTCTAATAGAGAACAGATTGTGAAGGGCACGGTCTATTTGAGACATGGGTAATTTTTTCTGCAACACTGCTGATTTAGCGTGATATGTCAAATAAGAACCACATTCCAAATCCATCCCTGCAAATTTTAAAAACAAAATCGTTGAAATCCATCTAACTAAATTCAGGAATTAGTCCTTTCTTTTTGTTACAATGCATTTTCCCTCTTCAAAAGTTCTTATGGAAAAGACACATAATCCCTCCTCCACTGAATATTTATTTAATTCTTAATTTTTTATTATTAATATCTTGGATTTTTATTAATCTTTATATATAATTTACATTAAAACGTAATTAATAATTTAATATAAGATCTATTTAAAAATATATAAATAAATTAATGATTAATCATTCCGTCTGGACTCACGAGTAAAGTTCGGACCCAATTTTAATTAGGCTAGTTTCAAGCGTGGGAGTCTTCTCTGCCAGAAAGTTTGCAAATGGATAAATCATGGAAAGCCCAACACTTGGCCCAAACATTTGAAAAAAATGGTAAAAAAAAGTACTTTCGAATCGGGCCCAAAGTTGACTCATGACTACTTCTCGGTTCGGTTGTTTTAGTTTTTCTTGTGTACGTATTGTCATGTATAATTGTAAACCGACAAAAGACAAGTGAACAGAAGCTTTAGTATGATTTTATGTATAAGGAACATGCGATTTAGGTACTTACAGTCTGAACTTTAATGCTTTCAATTATTAGAAAAAAAAACAAAGATAAGCGATCTAGAAAGAGTGTTGGGTCCGAACATACCAGCCCGAAGAACATCGGCTACAACATCCTCTGGCGATTTTGCATACCCTTGCCTGTCGTGTATGAACCCCACTGCTCCACAGTCCGACGTGATATACCTGATAGTTTCGTTTCCACCCAAAAATTCAATTTTTAACAAATTAAACCCGTTGGTCTAAAAAGACATAGGCAAGAAAAAGAAGCAATTAATGAACAATCACCCATGGAAATCCCATTGATTTCTGGCGGTTTGGGTTAACAGACTGTAATCCGCACAGTTGGGAACTCCATTGACACGGTTGTAAGCACACATTATCCCACTGGCTCGTCCTTGCTGCACGCAACTCTGAAACGGAGGCTGGTATGTGTCCGCTAAATCTTGCAAAGATACCTGAAATAATAATAATGATAATAAGGTATATGAGAAAAAGAGAGAAAAAGACAGTAAGTAGAGTGAATATATACATACGCGAGCATCGAAGACAAAGCGATCGACGCCCTTCCAATTGTCCAAATCATAAGCGGTGAAATGCTTGCAACAAGCAGAAGCTTGAAGATGGCCTCTGAACTTGGCTCCGTTAAAGGAATCCCCTTGAAGGCCTCTGACAAAGGAAACCGCATAGCGAGAAGTGAGGAGAGGGTCTTCGCCAGCAGTCTCTTGGCCTCTGCCCCATCTTGGGTCCCTAAAGATGTTAATATTAGGAGCCCAGAAGGTGAGGCCCTTGGCTTGGCCAGCATTGAAGATTGCTCTAGCTTCGATGCCGATGGCGTGGCCGATTCGGTACCAGAGGCGGGAGTCGAAGGCGGCGGCGGTGAGGATGACCTGAGGGAAGCTGGTGGCTGAGGAGATGGAGGCGTTGTTGTCGAAGAGGATGCCGGGGCCGACACCTGCGACGCCGTGGAGGGCTTCGCTCCACCACTGGTAGGCGGGGATGCCGAGGCGGGGAATGGGAGGGGCGGTGTTAACCAGCTGGGAGAGCTTTTCGTCCAATGTGAGACGGGAGAGAAGGTCTTTGGTTCTTTGGGGAATGGGGAGCTTTGGGTTGCAGAATGGGTAGGATCTGGAGGAAGGGTTGGAGAAGTCGCAAGCAAAAGCTGCTTCTGCTTCAGATGACTCAAAAGTCACACTGAGGAGACTCAGGTAAAAAAGGATGGTTGCAAATGTCAAGCCTGCTGGGACGGGGAGGGCCATTCTTTGCTCTGGAGGAAGAAAAACTATAGCGTCATCTTACACTCCTGTTTCTCAATTATTCTTACTTGTTACTTGTTACCTGCATTTTATACCAAGTTTTCACTCACTTGTCAAATAATAATTATGTCTTTTCAAGAAAATCAATTCTCACGTTTTATTTGAAGAAAATTACTTGATAAAATTCCCTCTAGTTTTACTTTAAATTTTATTCATTTTAATTAATATCTTTTTTTAAGGTTTTCATCTTTCGTAATAAAGGAAGGAATAATTGAGCTTGAAATGTCCAAGAAAGCAATCAAAATAAAGTATTTCAATTCCTAGTAGAGTGTCAAGCATCATGGATAATTACTTCTTGCACCTCCATATCCATGATTGTTTCTTGCTCCTAATTTAAAATATAAAATTACATTTTGGAAAGATCTTTTCGGAATGTTTTTTTTTTTTTTTTACGTTTTTTAAAGGTCTTTTTCATAATGTAATTTCACATTTCAGATTAGGTTTTCCAGAAGCTTAAAAAAATTCAGGAAGCAAAAATAGAGGTCCAGGAAGTAATTGTCCAACTCGTGTCAGATGTTGGGCTCCCAAATCTTAATGTTGGACGCCCAAAATTTTGAAAAACCAGTGCCAACTGCCAAGCATCCCAACCCTCAACTAGAGCATTCTTTTTTCTTTTTTTTTTAATATAGCATAAAGCGTTCTTGATTGCGTATAAAAATAGCTTTTCAAATTGTTTTTAATATCTTTTGGACATTTCTCAAGAGATATGTTTTGAATTTTTCTGTTTTCTCTCTTGAAAATCTATAGATACAAGAAGACAAGAGTAGTATATGAAGTTTTAATTCTCCTCCCCTTCTCTTCATTGCGTCTTTAATATGATAATTTAAAATCAATTAGGAAAATAATCTAGTTTTTAAAAAAATGATTTTACATATTTATTGGCTAGAACTTAGCTTCTTTAAAATTGATATTATTGGTAGATTAAATTAAAAAAATATTATTTTAATTTTATTTTATTTATTAATGAGAGAAATAATTAAAGAATTTCTGTCAAACTGAATTTCCTAACAATATATCAACCAAGAACAAAATTAAAGATTTATTTTAAATAATATCATGCTTATTTTATTTTTCATATTACAAACTATTTTATTTTATTCATTATTTTAATGCTTTGAGAACTTCTTCACATAAGTACCAAGACATGAAAGGTGGCTACCTCTTTTAAGTTAAACTAAAATATTGACGCGTTCTTATCTAAATCTAACCATTAGAATTTAGAAACCTAGCCAGCCTTCTTTACGATAAAAATAAAATATGAATGTTAATCAATTTAGACTATTGATGGAACCTGAACTTCCAGCACTTATTTGAAAATTCAAACAGTTGAACAGTTTTGAGACAAACTTGTATGACATGACATCTTTAAGGTGTGTTTGTTTAGATAAAAATAAAGTAAAAAAGAGTATAAAGAGATTCATATTTTTATATTATTTTAATTTTAATTTTTTTATTTTAATTTTTTATATTTCTTTCTACTCTCGAACGGATTCTAAAACTAACATATTATTCAAAATTACCTGTCCCGATAATTTATAAAATTAATTGAATAAAATAATTCCTCCAATTTGCAATGGCTCGTTCCCAGTTAGTAATTAAGACTAAAGTAAGTAGTTGCCTCTATGTGCAATATGTCACATCGGCGCTAGATTAATTAAAATACCTTATCTAATGAAAGTCTTTTTCATTACCTTATCTAATTAAGCAGTCGGCAGTGCTTTCGAGTGTTCGTTATTAAAACGTAGTAACAAATTATAGCAAGTAACCTTTTTGTACTTGTAAGTTGAATATATCATATAGTCATTTTTGGTGGAAAAGAAAAAGTATATATTACTATATTTATAGTAATGCATACATTATTTACACTTTGCAGGAAAAAAAATATATGAATTCCAAGCATTTTGATTTCGCAAATTACGCGAACTGATAGTTAACTTAGGGCATGAAATTTTTTGAGTTTTGAGTATTGAAATTTTTAAAATAATAAGTAATTTTTAGTTTTAGTTTTAAAAAATAAATCAGATTCTAAATATGATTAATTTTAAATAATTTTTAAAAAAATTATATTTTATTAAAATTAGTTTAAGAATGTTTTTGTATAGTGATAATGACAATGATGATGGTGATGATGTCAACAGCAGCGACAACGATAGAGATATCAGTGGTGATCATGGTGGCAATAGTGATAGTGCTAGAGGTGGCATTGGTGGTGGTGACGACGGCATTGATGGTAGTGATAATGACATATGGTATTGATGGTGGTGGTTGTAACAATGTCAATAATGTTGATAATAATGGTGGGGCTGTTGCTGTTAGTGGTGGCGATGACAGAGGTGGTATTATTGGTGGCGGTGATAGCAATGTTGGTGGCAACAGTGGTGGTAGTTGATGGTGGTGTTAGTGGTGTAACACCAAGTGGTGACAATGTAGTGATTGCAACAACATTGATGATGATTGTGGTGACAATAATGGAGGTGGTGGCACTAATGGAGATAGTGGTAACAATGTGGGTGGTGATGGTGATGTTTGTGATGACAATGGTGTTGTTCAAGAGCGAACCCATGTAGAAAGGAGAGGGCCCTTGCACCCTTCCCCCCATCCCCCCAATTTTTTTACAATTTTAAAAAATAATAAATTAGTATTTCATTTATATTTTTTTTAAAAAGAAATTTGATTTTTATTAAGTAAATAAATATAATTTGAAATTGAATATTATATTTTTTGAAAAATTTAAATTATTATATAATTAGTTTTTATCTCTTAACATTATGATTATTTTTGTGACACATAAGAAATATGATGTATTTTTTTGTGATGAGACATTATGTGTTTTGATAGATTATTTATGTAATTTAACGTACTGGAACATCAAATTATAAATATTTTGTATAAAATTTAGTCATATATAATTGTTGGATGGAATTTTAATTTTTTGTGATTAGTCCCCCCTCTCATCCTAGTTTTGGTTCATCCTTGGTGGTTGTGGTAGTGATAGTGCTAGCGATGCTTGTGATCGTGGTGGTGGCAGCTAGTTTTGGTGATGATAATGGTGGTGTGGTGGTGGCAATGGCAGAGTAGTATTGGTGTTGGTGGCGATGAAGATGGTGATGGTGTTAACGATGGTGGAAGTAAAAGGTTGAATTGATTTATGCCTTGGCTTGACTATTTTTTTAAAGAAACATTGAGTTTTATAGTTTTTTTTTGTCTTAGGTCAGAAATTACATGTGTCTCCAAAATCACTAGATTAGAGACTAATCTCACTCGCGATGTGTGGTTACCGCTAGTCCAAAAAAAATTTGCACACGATGGGTGTTAGTGATTTTCCATGTGATAAAGTGAAACCACAATTTTTGAAATAGTAATAGGACTTTCATCCAAGTTGTCTCCCAAAGTATTATTGTTTATCCAAACAATTCTAATTAAACAACTAAAGTTTTGTTAAAGGTATTTTCTCAAAAAGGGGTATTTGGAACAATTTAGAAAACAATGAACATAAAAATAAATAAATAAAAAGCAACTGTAAGAACAATAGTAATGTGAAATGGAGTGGCAGAGTGTTGTTGTGAGAATTAAGAGGTTTGAACTATCGGGATTGAACTTGGTTTCTTTTAATTCAATGTAATAACTACAAATAATCTAAATCGGGGTTGAACTTGGTTTCTTTTAATTCAATGTAATAACCACAAATAATCTAATCATTCATGCAATTTTACCCCAATTCACAAATATATTATAAACCTATTGTCTTAAGTGAAAAAACATAAATTATTGGGATTAATTCCAAATGTCTTGGCAAATTAATCTAAATAATCAGCGTTATCGATTAAGAATTATTGAAGCCTAATTGATATTGACTTGTGTCTAGTGGAAATCCCAATTAGGTACTATTCTCAGTTCAGGAAACAAAAGAGTGTCTCTCAACTAAACTAAGGTTCCTATGATCAAGCTAGAACAAACATTAAGAATAGAAGAAGAATAACAAACAATTGTATTAAAAGTGAGAATTACATAAAGTTAAGTAAGTTGTTCCAACCCTGATAGACAAGGAGATTAACTATTCATAACTTGATTACAATTCTCAAAAGAATTCATACAAAGTGTAATGAATAATAAGTTAAAAGTTTAAGAATGATTTACTCTCTCATGGAATAACTGCTCCAATTCGTACTAAAATCCTTCCTTTGCACACTAGGTTTTTATAAATTGCAGTGGACTTGGGCCTGAGGCAACTCCCTCGCAAGCACGGATAATTCCTCACTTAAGCGAGGTATGCCAGTACGCAGCTTCTTCCTTAAATATGCTTTGGCTCGCTTAAGCGACTAAAAGTCTACTTGTGATTTATGTCTAATTACATGCAAAATTTCACAAAAACATCAAGAAATCCTAATTGATTAACATCCTAAGGTATCTAAGTGTAATTTCTTATTTAATCGTAACTTTGAGTTGAAACAAATCTCAATCTCAATGTATCAAAAATGTTATATAATCGCCTCAAACAATTTGTAGATTTTAAATATATTTGACGATTATCCCATTATCCGTAGGAGTCGAACATAGATTCTAAATATATACAAAAATAATCGTTTTCATGCTTTCAATTTATCAACATCCATTATTCATGTATTTTTTGTTTTGCTCCGTTTCTGTTTTTTTTCCTGTGTTATTCTTTGCATGGATGTTCGTGCATTAAGATATTTTCAATATGTCAAACAAAAAGAGACATTTTTAAGAATTTAATTTAATACAATAAAAATATAAAAAAATATTGGTATTTTATCATTCAATCATACATTATTATGCGTGATAAATTTATGTGTGATTTTTTATTGATTGATCATGTTAATTTTTTTACATTGATAATACATTAAAGTTAATCTTATTTTTCTAATAAATAGATATGGATTAATTAAAAAACATACGATTCGTCAAAGTGTGTTTTATTTTATATTTTTTTTATGCACGTGATCCGGAATTAAAGCATTTCTTTATGTGTATAAATAAAAAAAACATATATTGTTTAACATATTGGAAAGAGTCAATTACATACAAGTTATTTATCTAAAACCTAAAGCCAACGATTTAACTAATGTATCACGGTTCGTCGGTTTGACATATAACTTTATAATTTTTTTATTCTTGAGAATATTTTTTCATGTTATTCTCGGTTATTATTAAAAATATATTTGGTCAATTATTTAAATTGGTTAGGATTCCTTTTTATGTTTCTGGGAATGATTAAAACATACGGTTAATTGAGATTTTTTTTTCTTTCTGAAAAATATGTATTATTATTAAAATATTTTTATCAAAAAAATCTGGTTATATCTTTTATTTTTTTCTATGTGTTTCTCGATTATGATAATTGAAAGAAGAAAAGATTATCTATTAAAAAGAGTATTGAAGGAAAATGAAAAATTATTATAAAATATAGAAATGAAATCTACAATAAATTAAATTATGGAAACATTAATTTGACAAGTGAGATAATGATCAGCAAGAGAATATATATGAATTTTTATTCAAAAAAATATTCATATCTCATGAAAACAATTTTTCTTCACTTTTCTGACAAAACTAAATATTGAAAGAATGTGATATTATATTTTCTTAAAAATAAAATATATTCATAATTAATTTTTCTATTACCTCGTAACAAAGATAATATTTTTCAATCTAGTATTCTTAAAAAATAACAAAATACTCCGTGAAATAAATGTCTTCTAAATTTTATTAGTTCTACATCAACCTTTCATCCATCTACCCCGTAACCCGTTAACCGTGCATGCCCTTAAACCGGTGACATATTCAGGGTTTTGGTTCCACAGACCATTAGTCATATATAGTTATATACAGTGAAATGCACTATGCGTCTTAATTTATATATTCTTTCAGTTTCAACATTTTTTTTAATTTGTTCATATTTAGTAAGGTAGAATCTTTACCATATTGTCATTGAAAGAAAAGAAAATTTATATCTGATATTTTATTTCTTATATGTTTTTATATTTTAATTTCTTTAATTTAAAAAAAATTAATGTACAGAAAAATTATTAGTAAAAGCGTTTGCAAAGGGCTATTAAGATATAAAAAATTATACGAAAATAATTATCATTATTTATATGAAACGTATAAAATTTATTTCTGCCTTTTTTATTATATCATAATATTAATAAATAATATGACAGCATAAAAACAAAAAAACTTTTATTCGTGGAGATTAACTTCGGAAGCGTTGTTGCAGTTTTCGTGCAGGTGTGTACGTTTCATTGATTGTGATTTGAAATGGTATGATCCCAATCTGCCCATCCAGTCAAGAATGCAATGTCCTAAATTAAGAAGTGTGGGAAAATAACTATGTTTTTATAATGAAAAACTAAATAGAAATTAAGATGATGTATGTGATGAAAATAGATAAAAAAATAATATTTAAAATGCAAATATATGAAGAATAATACTTAAATAAATATATTTTATAGTAAATTAATAATTAATAATACAATATTATTGTAATGTTTCCTTATGTATTTTGAAGCGTGGCGTCTCTTTTCTTTGTTGTTGACATAAACGACAATCCAGTGATGTTTTACTTTAGTATAGCTGTTGGAGTATTTAATGCTTGACGTCGCTCACGGCAAACGCTACCACATTCCATTACAGACAAGTTTTATTTTTTATGTTGAAAACATCATCTACGTTGGTTGGACTTGTACACGATACAACTCTTAACCTTTTCTGAATCTGAATTATCCCCAGTACCCACCATTCTTCTCCTTGTTCGCAATACTTCGCATTACCCTTCTAGCCTCCTCCATTTTATTCTCTTGTTAAGGATTAAGAAAAAAAAAATCAATAGTATTTTTTTGACAGTTAGAGTAACCCAATCTAGTTTATATTTCTCTCTAAAAAAGAAATAAGTCTATCATTAAATAAAATAAAACACTAAATTTCATTATTTAAACTATATAAAATATAATTTTATATTGATCTATTCATTTTGTTTCTCAAAGAAACACAGGTGAAATTGAAAATACTGTACCAATTGGGATGAGGCGGTGAAACTAAGGTTTTACCATGACTCAAACGAAACCCGCGTCCTGACTCGTGAGTGTACCTCAACTCAAGTCAACGACTTAACCAAACGAATCATGGTTAAACTAACGCTGACCAAACGGTGTTAGCTATTGTGGAAATCAAAGTATGTGGGCCAGTCCTTGGGCACAAGCCACGTGGTGGAACCACCGATTGCCAGGCTTCGTGAACTTTCCTCTCAGCCAGCCACGTGGACTTCGCAAATCACTACTTGTGGATTGTATTTCTCCTTCCGAAGCAACCATTGGTTCAAGAGGGACAACGCTTCCATTTTTATTTTTCTTTGGAAAATGCATTCCTCATAATACATAATTTAATTTCACAGAGAATTTTTATGTCAATTAAATTAATTTCAAACAATATTTTTATCTTATAAATATACTTTTTTATTGGAAGAGAAAATTAGTTTTCAATAAAACTAAATTGAATATAAAATATAAATGTGATTTTTTTTTTGTTGAAATGCTTTTTAAATAGGTTTAAGTGTGAAATTTTTCTTAAAGATCAATTCAAATTATTTAAATATGAATATACATAGAAGAAGTAATTAATAAATATTAAAATTTATAAACAAGTAATTTTGTAAATCATTGCTTGTTTGTTTGGATAGAAATAGAATGGAAAAAGAAGGAAAGGATAGAAATACTAAACTTTTATTATTTGTTTGAGAGGAGAAATAGTATAAAAATTTCTATGGAATGAAATAAAAAAATTGATTTCCCCTAAATTGGAATTAAATGAGTAGACATGATCACTCTCTTTTTTTCATTTTCTTGGTTTATTTTTCATAATTATTTATAACGTAGTTTTTTTTCCATAAAATAATAACTAATTTTATGCTAAGAAAAAAATAGATTTAAAAAATACATTTTATTAATTATAATTTTTTTATATAATTCATTTATTTTGTATGCTACTTTTTTATTTCATTTAAATAGATAAAAAGAAATCCTTAATTTTTTTACTTTCTATTTTTTATAGAATCCAACAGTATATCGTATTTATCCTCTATTTTTATTATTTTTATTTCATTCTACTTAAAATAAAGTATAATTAAAAAATAAAGAATAATATTTTTAAACG
The DNA here is from genome assembly GCA_007407185.1 of Glycine tomentella. Taxonomy (NCBI): domain Eukaryota; kingdom Viridiplantae; phylum Streptophyta; class Magnoliopsida; order Fabales; family Fabaceae; genus Glycine; species Glycine tomentella. The sequence goes on from PYAF01002533.1 coordinate 83,356, forward strand.
TAAATTGTAAAATAAAGTTAAATTGGTCCGTGAGTTTCTATATTTTTATCAAATTTTTAATTAGGTATCTATTTTATTTAAAAAAATAGTCTCTGAATTTTTTTAATTTGATCATTTCCGTTGATTATTATTATAAAAAATTAATCACATACATTTAATTAAAGGTACAGAAAGTGAAATGATCCATATATCTAACTAGTGTCTACGGTTCATGTTTGATAAAGATAATTAGACAAGATAATCTAATTTTAAAAAATAAAAATATAAGACTCAATTAAAATAAAAGAAAAATTCTGGAACTTAATTTAAAATTTGATAAAAATATGAAAACACGGGAATTCAATTAAACTAAAAAAAAAAATTGGTGTCAGAACCGTTATAGCAGAGTTGTCCGTCACCAATGAAAAGAAAAGCCTCTCCGGCGCTGGTTTGAGGATAGTTTATTAGTAAACGGCAGAGACAGCAAAGTAACGGGCGGTTGAATGGAGCCCACGGTGGGTCCCACTCCCATCAACCTCCTTTCTACTTCCCCTGCTCCCTCTATAAGTACATCACCACCAGCCTTTCTCCGTCTCAGCACTTTCATTTTTTTTCTTCCCTCTCAACCATGGAGCACTTCAACAACGACGATCTCGAATACATCATCGACGACTACTACGACTTCCAAGCCCAAGACACAACCTCCGACATTGTTCCCCAACCAACCTCCGATATTGACTCCGACTTCGAAGACGATTTTCCAACGGTAATCTAAACTTCCTTCTCAATCACTTCTTTATTTCTAACGCCGTCGTTTCATTTAATCGATCATTGAATTAGAGCTGGTTGCTTCGGTTTTTGCGACAACAGAGTAATACGAAGACTGATACCACTTCTTCGGAAGCCAGAAACGGGAAAGATATTCAGGGAATCCCGTGGGAGAGGCTTAATTTTAGCAGAGACAAATACCGCGAGACCAGACTCAAGCAATACAAAAATTACGAGAACTTCTCTCGCTCTCGTCACGACCTGGACAAGGTTACTCACTCTTTTGGCTCCAAATAAAATAAATGAATAGTTGAATACCACTTCATAGCGTTTTTTTCTAAACCTTTCTTTCTCATTTTTTGTTCGCAGGAGTGTTTGGAAGTGCAGAAGGGGGAAACTTTCTATGACTTCTTCTTCAATACCAGGCTTGTCAAATCTACAATTGTGCACTTTCAGGTAAAGACTTCGTTCATCCACGCTTATTATTATGTTGTAGATTCCGGAACATTCGGGGGTATTGGGGTCATTCATTTGCGATGTTATGCCTTTTACTGTTACATGTCGGGTATTATTATAATTTAATAACTTCAAACCATAAGCATGCGTTCATTGATCTGACATATTATCGTCTTTATTTTACTTTTTCTAATTTTTATAATAATTTTTTATTCTGTTTTTTATGAACTATTTTCATCATCAGATAAATGGGTTATACCGGCAGGGAGTTCTTACTGTTGTTCGCAGCCATACTGGCTGAGAGTTATCTGACTGAAAAGTTTTGTTATGCATAATTTTGCTTTTCTAGTTTTGCAGGGCTATGTATTTTGTATTGTTCCTTTACACACGGATGGAATTAAAGGCCACCTCCTTTATATGAGGATTAAATGATTGATAAAGTGTCTCTGGTATTTTATATGTACAAATTCTCAACCAAAGTTATGTGAAAACCTTTTTCTTCCGCAGGAACATAATATATTATGTCAATAACTATTTTAGACAACTCTGTTCTGGGTTAAATTTATGCAATGTCTAGATTTTGTATTTTATTTTTAGAAAAATAAATGAATCTTCTTGATGAAAAATTCTTGATAAAGATGCTTCGGCAGTTTCCTTATAATTTGCTGAAGGCTTTTATGCCAGAATTTTATTCACCAAATCCTCATACTTTTGGGTAAATGTTTTGCAAGGATGCTTTTTTCTATCCGTTTTCACTTTGGTTGTTATTCAACTTTCTTTCTTAAAAAACAAAGGGAGTCAAATTTTCAAAAGAATTATCTCCAATAGACACCAGATATTATTTTCTACAGACAAGACAGTTTCATGCCAATTTTACGGATATGGATGCATCAAGGCTATGGTATGACTTGACATTCATAAAATTTGGTGATTTCCTGTGAACAGATTTTGTTCCATCTGTATTAATGTGCTTACTTGCAACATAATCACGGTGCACACACAGCACCACATGCAACAGTTTGGATTAGACGAGCAGAGCTTTTTTATTGACTTTGTTCCATCTTTTCCCAGAACTAAAATCATTCTGTGTAATATTATACCAATACTGTTTCAAAGTGTAACTAGCAGAGTCTTACACTATTAAGGTTAGGTCACCTTAGATTAATTTTCTTTAAATAAGCAATCTGTTTTGGATTTTGAAGCCAAATATTTTAGTTCTGGGTTTTCTTGTTGAATTCCCGGAGAGGAAAGCTTACATTGTTGACAGATTGTCTTGTATTCTCCTTTTACTTTTGACAATGCAATTAGCTTTCTTATTTACTACTAGGACTATAATATTGGTAAGTTCTGTACTAATACAGTTGCAGAATATCCATTACAACTGCAACATTGCAATTACAATTGTTTACTAATTCTTAAGCTAAGGTGTGAATCTGTACCGTATTCTGCACCTTTAAGGCTTGAATAATCTTTAACAATTCCATGTTTGTTTCACATTAATGTTTCCTACTTTTCATGTATGATCAATCCCTTACCCTTATACAAGCATGCATTCTTCTTTGTTATTTGTGTCAGTAGTGGCTGTAACATTATTATTTTTCCTGTAATTTAATTTATTGCTTAACCTGTTTTTGCATTTGGGCCCTCTATGTCAGCTTCTAAAGCAGGTGGAATATGAGCAGCTTGGCAGGACCTTATATTATGGTATGATAGGAAAATATCTGACCAGAGGGCTCTACAATATCCGTTATTAGTTAGTGTTGATCTTGTCCATGTCAAGAGAGGCCTTGCCTCTTCATGCTTCATGCCTAGCTGTATATTTCTAGGATCTTCTTGTCTATAGAATATTTATCATTTAATCACTTTACTTTATGCAAAGTCTTTTTCCTACTTTGATAGTCTATTATCTGACTACTGGTGTAGAAGTTACATTTAGCATTTATATGAAGATAACAAATACTGCATGGAACTGTGCTTGTTTGATAAATTCTGTAGTATTTTAGAGAAATTGCAATTCCACATCATCATCATAAAGCACTTACTTTTATTTGTTATAAACATGTATGATCAAGTTTTCTTCAGAAGTTTTGTATTTTGCCGGCCTTTCTATTGGAGATCATGAACCGTGCATACACCAGTGATTGTTGATTTCCATGAAATTGCACGATTCATTGTGTAACAATCATTGTGGTGTTTACACATGATTATAACCATAGCCTTTTTTAGTTCTCTGCCTTTGTCGTCCTTGTTATCCCCTCCAGAAATCAGAGTTATCATCTGTAGTTTGGCCACTGGCATGCATTATGCCCGTCTTTTAACACCCCAACAGTTGACTTCTACCTCTTGCAAGAAAGGAAATGACAAAGATAGAAGGCTTTTTCTACTATCTAGAATTCTGTGCTTTAAGTCCAATGTTATCTGCCACAAATACAATTCCTGTCATTTAAGTTCAGAAAATAGCACTACAGTAACTTCTGAGTGCATCATTTGCGTAACTCAGTAGAGTATAGAGTGCTGAAATTTTAGGGATAATTATGGAAATGGTAAAAGAGAATTTCTTGCACTTAAGACTGACCTTATACTATTTAAACTAATATAGGTCATGTACAAATGTAGACATACAAAAGACTCAATAACAATCACAGTATACTAAAACAAAATAATGCCACAATACTCTGACATGGTACACCGTATACCCTACTACTCTCTTAGTTCTAACAATTACATTAATTGTTATTTGATAGAAATATTTCTAATTAAAGGGTCATGTTCAATTCTGGACCTTGGTGCTTAGACTGAAATTGGTGGCTTGTTTACCACATCATATCTTTCTCTTTCATTTTCCCTGTTGGTTGTTGATATTAATGTCATCAATTCTTGTCTGTGCAGCTGAGGAATTTGTTGTGGGCAACTTCAAAGCATGATGTATACCTTATGCAAAATTATTCAGCAATGCACTGGTCCACATTACTACGAAGAAGTAAAGAAGTGCTTAACGTTGCCAAACCAATGATTCCAACCCTTGTACGTAGCCATTTAGTTAATCAGATGGGTTTCTTTTGTACTCAATGCATTTGGATATGAGTGTTCTTCTGTTCTTATGTAGACGCATCCTGGATTCTTAGCTCAGCCTGTCTCGAGAGTGCAAATAAGCACCATGACTGTTAAGGAAAATCTGATGGTGGCAGGTGGTTTCCAGGGTGAGCTTATATGCAAGGTAGGATTGATCATTATTTCATATTTTCATTCAATCTAATAATTAACTATAAGAAAGCCCCCTTTTTTAATGCGTGTGAATTATTTGTGGACCAGAATTTGAAACATCCTGGAGTTCTATTCTGTGGTAAAATAACTACAGATGATAATGCCATAACCAATGCCGTGGATGTTTACCACAATCCAGGGTAAGCAGCTAAATGCAGAACTTTTATGTTTGAAATTTTTGTTTTTTGGTTTAGTTTGTAACTGAACCTTCACTTTGCAGTGGGTCGTTGAGGGTAATCACAGCAAATAATGATTCCCAAGTTCGGGTTTTTGATGCAGAGAATTTTGCTTCTCTGGGTTGTTTCAAGTATGATTGGTCTGTTAATGTGAGTGTCATCAACTGATAAATGTTCCTTTTACTATAGTCTTCAACTCTTCATCTCTTACAACACTTTTTGGAAAATAGCAGTTATATTATGTTTACATATTGGCCTTTGCAGAACACTTCTGTTAGTCCGGATGGAAGGTTGTTAGCTGTTCTTGGGGACAGTACTGAGTGCTTGATAGCTGATGCTAACTCAGGAAAGGTATCTTCAATTTGCAATTGTTTGTAAGGTTTTATCTTCCTTAATGTTTAATATGATTTCTGATTTTATATATATCTTATGGTATCGCCCAGATTACTGGGAGCCTAAAGGGGCACTTGGACTACTCTTTTTCATCAGCTTGGCACCCAAATGGACAAATATTGGCCACTGGGAATCAGGACAAAACATGCAGATTGTGGGACATAAGAAATCTTTCACAATCTATGGCTGTGTTAAAGGGAAGAATGGGTGCAATAAGAGCACTAAGATTCACTTCGGATGGACGATTTTTGGCCATGGCTGAACCTGCAGACTTCGTCCATATTTTTGACTCACATTCTGGTTATGAACAAGGTCAAGAGATTGATCTATTTGGCGAGATTGCTGGCATATCCTTTAGCCCAGACACTGAAGCTCTATTTGTGGGTATTGCTGACCGAACCTATGGTAGCTTGTTAGAGTTCAACAGAAAACGTCACTATAATTACTTAGACTCGTTTTGATGGAGTAGAGGGCCTCAAGATGTACAGCAATCTACTCCATGCGCATATCCACCAGTGGATTTCTAAAATAGGTTTAAAATATATATGGTGAAGTGTTTTTCTAGGGTTATTTTTCTGTTGAATTTAGTGGAGAATCAAGTTGTAAATTTTGGCTCTAGGAAGCTATTTTTGTTTCTTTAATTTCAATTTTATTAGCGATAGAATAGCTGATTGGTCTTGCCTTTGTAAAAATTTCCTTGCTTGCTATTGTATATTAAAAACAATAGCAATATATTGCTTTAAACTTATTTTTCCCATATGATCTTCCTGTTCTCTGAATGTCTCGCGTTATAATTTTCTCAGTTAAGAATTTAATGTGTATTGGAATACTGACAAGGGATGGGCTATTGATTTTTTTATATAATATTATTAATTATTTCTACTTTTCATTTTCTAACTTTACTTCTATTTACATATTGTTGTTTTGTGACAAAAGGAAGGGTGTTGCCGGGTTGTGTCTATGTAAGAGGGACTAATTAATGTGAAACTTTACAATTTTAAAAGGCTTCTTTATTATAATCATAAAGAGAGTTTTGTGTTCTCGTTAATTTAATTACAATAAAAAATAAAGTTATGAGAACCATCTGATGAAAGTTATAATTATTTATAAATTACAATAAATATCGAGATTTAAAGCAATTCTGTAAACTTAAAAAAAAAAAGCAATTCTGTAAAAGATCGAGAAAAGATTGTCAATATATAGAATATTTTATATACATAAATTAAACTCTAAAATTATTTTAATATCATCTTAAAGTATTAATTACGAAGACATTATGTTTGACAGGATTTCTCGTTGTCTACAAAACCTTAATTTTCGACATTTTCGATGAGTGTTTATTTTTTCTAAAATAATTTTTATTTTAAAATCTTTAAGATTTAAAAAACATATTTTATCCTTATTTTTATTTTTTAAAAATAAAAAACACTCAAATCAAAAGTTCACCTAATAATCCCAAGTAATTAAACTTGTGTGTCATCATCACTCGTCAGCCTCTCGGCAGTTGCACACTTGCATGCATGTCCCAAATTAACCATCAAGCGAACTTGTCGGTGTGCGTCCATTGCCCCTGCGTGCGACCTATTCGTTTTTTTTTTTTTCTCCCGGGTGACCTAGATTTCTTCTTGAGTTCTTGTCATATTTTATTTAAGTAATCAGAGATTGATTAAAATCATTTTGACCAAAAACATAGAAAATTAAACAGATTGATTTGAATAGTAGTACATTCGAAGCGTGTAATACAAGGCATGCATGCGGTAGATGGAGAAGGAAACAGATGCAGTGCCATTATGCTCATTTTAAATATCTATAATCTATGCTACACATACACATATTACGCCTGGACTGTTCTAAAGCTAAATAAAGACGACGAGTTGAGTTTGGTGTCCAAATATTAAAAGAATCATTATTTTACTACCGACCAAACACAACACAAATGAAGATTTGACGTTCATTCGATCGATAACGTACGTTGAGGTCCCACTCCCCATCCACATAACATATACAAAACAAAATTAACTCATGCAAGAAACCCCCCTTACCCCTGGATTTAATATTTACTTGTTCGCTTTTACTTTTGCTTTTTATGTCCCATATTCAATTCTATGATGTTATACCAAAAATTTTGGTTTACTGCAAACTGTACATTATTAAATTAAATTGATCAAATGGAAAATGTTGTTAAGTGTGATCGTGTACACATACACAGGAGATAGAAAGAGTGAGGAAAATGCCATGGAATACGAAAAATCGTGGTTTACTGCAATCTGTATGCAACATGCACGTATCCTGAAAGTGTCCCACAAAAGCTTTGCCTGTGTTTGCGTAACAAGTTCCCAATTTCATACGCTGGCTACCACTCTATTTTTTTTAAAATTTTTTTGGCACCAAAGTCTACATCATCATTATTAAATACAACCTGCTTATTTTTCTTGAGAGATTATGTGTTAGAATTTGATCATCTCCGTTAAGTTGGGTGTGATGGTTAATTAAAGATCTGAATCTGTTCAACGGTCATAGCAGATAGCAAGTTATGTAAAAACAGTGACAGGTTAATTGTTCAGTTGAGCCACTTCTGAAACCGACTCAATAACATGTAGGTGGTCGTCATTTTCTAGAGATGGATACGCGAGAAGATGGCAAAATATTCAAAGTTGGGATTTATAGGAATCCTGCAATGCCATTGGAAAGCTCCGAATGACAACAATTAAATGGAAGAGTCGTTAGTTTACTTGTATTCCATCTTGATTAATTTATCGATTTGAAGATTTTTTTTCTTTTTTGCCACTTTAAAATCTAATTGTACTTGCTACGATGATGTGATCCATCATTCGTTTATGTTTTTTAAGAATTAATATAGCTTATATATTTTTAGAATTAAATAAATTTAGGTTTTTTTGCTAACTTATAATTAAAATTTTCATATTCTCATTTTTTTTATCTAAATATTTGAAGGGTTTAGGATGAATTTTACACATGAAATCATTTTTAAAATATAAGTTAGAAATATAGTAAAAATAATGAAGGATTTATAAGAGCAAAATTAGGATTTTAAAAATAAATAAAAAAGTTATATTTTTTTACATAAAATTTAATATTGTAGCTAGTGCGCTTTGAGTAGTAGAAGATTTAAAATAGTTTAATTAATTCAATTTACAAAAAATTAAGTAAAAAATGACATTTTGATGTATTAAAGTAAAAGAGAATCAAGGAAGGATTGAATTTTCTGAATGACGAGTTGAGAACGAAAACTTCTTTCTATTGTTTAATTTTCTTATAAAAAAAAAACACACAAAATAGGCTTTTGTTGTGTTAACTTTTTTAAAAAAATTTAACAATACGTTGGATTAAATATTTTACAAATTTTTTTTAAAGAAAATTGACATAACAAAAACAGGTTTTTTACTATGTCGAGTTCACAACGGAAACGAATTTCTATCAAAAGTATTTTTGTAAAAAAAAAAAATAGAAAATAGTTGTGGTGTGAATTTAGAGATAAGGGTACGAAATTAACGAGACCCATAAGACATTGGGTTCTTCGTCCCCCTACACCACAATTGAGGCAATTGCTTTCTGCACTCGCCGAATTGATTCCTGGAGTAATATAGAAAGTGCTGAAGCAATTTGGGAAGTGCATAAAAAAAACACCCCCAATTGATTGTTAGGCCCATTAGCAATAGGTCTTGGCTCTTTAGGTGCAGAGTTTCCAAGATGGGCTCATGGACCTGAGATTTAAGAAGTCGCTCTTGCTAAATACATCTCCCTGTGTGCTAAGTAAGCCCTCTTTCTTTCTCATTAAAATTATTATTAGTCATTATATCCTTTTTAATCCTATTTCTACACACCCCCACAATTGTATTATTCTTTAAACTTTTTTGACACCCTATCTTTATGTTATATTTAAAGTGATCTATAATAAATTATAATGTATGATTAATTCCATTAAATTATTATTCACACTAATTTAAACTATAAGAGTTTAAAATGGCATTTCAATTTCTCCCCTATTCCCAATTTCTTTCCACCTCTCACACCACCCACTCCAACCTACTTTTACTATTAAATTTCAAATTTAATTTTTAATTTCTTCAATTCCCAATGTTTTTCCCAGTTCAACGTGACATCTTCTTCACTCGAGAGTCACGAGACACACAACAGAAGCTTCATCTTCTCTCATCTCAGCCTTCTCAAGCAGTCATCTTTTTGTTATCTTTCTCTCCCAATCGCACATATCAACTTCTAATTGATGAGCACATCCCGCAATCTATGAAGATCGAATCAAGCCATAGAAGGAAGAAAGAGATTTATGGCTTCTGCAGTGATGCATCGAAGGAAAAGAGCATAGAACGGAGGCTAAACACTGAACGATGTTAGACTCTAGGAAGAACACAATCGTTGGGGACTTGGGGGTATCGAAATAGGGTAAAAAGGATATAATGGGTAATAACAATTTTAATTAGAAGAAATGAGGGCTTGCTTAGCAAACAGGGAGACATATTTAGCAAGAGCTTAAGAAGTTGTACATTTAGCGGTTAGCACATGGGGAAGTTTCTTGTATTAGCCAGCCATAAATAGCTCTTCTAATTCTAACGAAACTAATATTATTGGAGCGAGGAATGAAACCCTAATAAGCAGATGCATTGGTTTAGTACCCTCGTTAGTAAAAACTGGGAGAATTAAATTAAATTTGGCCAGTACAATTTTGCATTGTTAATGATCATAAACTTCATTTCATTAGCTAATCTTCATACATGCACTCTATTATTAACCGTGATTATCGACGGTATATCTTCTCAATATGAATTACACAAATAAGAAGAGAATGGATCAATTGATCCTTCCTAGTTTATGAATGATGGAGTTTATTACTTAAGCATAGTAAAGCTAGAGGCTACTTCACCGTGACTGCTTTATAGTTCAACTTCCCGATATGGAAATCGATAGCATGTTCCTTCCACTTGGTTTCATCCAGATAAACCTCATAAAAGCTTGCTTCCCCACTTGATCTTACGGTTAATGCAGCACTACTCCTGGTGCCATATAGACCCTGTATTGTATTGATGGATTGATTAGTAATAAGTCAAAGGTTGTGCATTCCATGATTATGATCGGAATAATAATTAATATGGGTGCAATTCTTAAATTACCAGTGGTGTTTCTACTTCAACAAAAATGGAGCTCAGATTGAATTCCCAATCAAGTGAGCAAATACGAGGTAGTGAGCTTTTGTCAGCTTTAACTTTGTCCTTCATTAGCTTTTGAATCACCTCCTTCACAGGTATCTCACCTTCCCCATATTTGGCTACATGTTCTTTGAAACTGAATTCTAGGCGCAGAGCCTGCAAAAGGGGTAAAACTAAAATTAGGATTGCTTTGATAGAGAATATTTCAAAACATAGCATACACAAGAAATAATTAATATTTCTAGTTGCCTTCGCAGGACGTAAAAAGCTGATATAATAGCATTGATATTTTGCCGTGACAAACTGTAATTATAGTGTCACCGTTAAAATCTTAAACTAGCTGGTTAACAAATCTACCAAGGTATTGTTTTCCTGTCCAGATGTATTACAAATGAAACATGGAAAAAAAAAAAAAAACTATTCTCTTTAAATGAAAAATGTTAGCAATACACTCTTTAATATACTCTTTTAAACACACTATTTATTATTGAATAAAAATTCATTAAAAATCACATTTTTTATTATAAGTCTCTTAATCTGTATCCTGATTTCTTAGCTTATATCCAGAATTTATGTTTGGATTATTAAAAAATATAGAATTTAAACAAGAATATAGTACTGTGTATTAGAAGGACTGAAGGAATAAGTTAGACAGTGTATTTTTAATATAACAATACGTAATGTAATAACTATATTAACTAACCTTATGCCACGGCGAATCTAACTTATCATTTGAAAGTACATGCAGGCCTGGTGGAATCTCTTGAATGGTAATAGGTTGTCCCTTGGGCCTGTTGGAGATGTACACCATTGATTTCGACACAATATCGGCCACGATTAAGTTGAACCCGTTGTAATAATGAGCCTCTGATTTTAGGCTTTCCGCAAATTCTTTCGGTTTCTTGCTGCTCTGCCATTGTTCATCAACATGAATACAAGAAGCAAAAACGAATTAGTGAGGAAATATGAACAATCACTTTGGAAGTTAAATTGACCAATTTATACTTATGCATAATATGGAAATTGGAAAAGAATTCGGGTGTCTTAAGAAGTAAAACAAAATGTTCCTTCCCTGATAGTAGTAATCATCATTCTTATTCTTTGTGCTTGAAAGGGAAAAACTGATGCTATAGTTCTGTTAAAAGTGCAAATTGATAGTTTTATTTTTTAAATCCCTGGTATCATACAATTATTTTTAAACGGGAAACATGCGTGGTTCATTTAAGCGAGTTAAAAATTTGGATTGAGGTGATTAGCTTGCTCAATAGACAAATACAATAACTAATAATACACGTCATCACTTTAAGTATAAAACAATAACATGTGAGACAAATTTATAACATTGGTTGGCTTAAACTTATTGTAATTTAGGCATACACAAAATCATGACAGTTGGAGTTTAGGACAGTGATGCTTTGATGTACGAAACGTGACTGAGAGAATTAGATCCTCACTTATTCTGTCTCTTTCTCTGCTATTAAACATGCTTATCTCATTTCTTTTAATTTCTCTGCTGTTAGCCAGACAGTGAAGTTACAAAATCCTGAGTCCAAGAAACGTTATTTGTATAACAATTCATGCAACATATTAATGAAATTATACAAGTACTATGAAGAAAGAGAGTGAAATATTATGAGATGTAACAAATGATGCTGTGAAAAAAGATAAACTCAAAGTGTTGTATGAATTATTGTATGAATAACACAACTGGTACTAAATATACCTTGAGAAATAGTACGGGTAGGTCTCCACGACTTTTGGCCTCAGGGAGGGTATGAAGCTCCAAAACATTGGTGAGAAAAGCCACCCTTCCTTGTGTGGAACAAGCCAACCATGTTCCCATTGCTATTTCGTCCCTTCCTGCCAAAATATCACAATCTTCCCACCAAGACACTGGCTTCGTAGGCCTTCATCCAAATAATGATTATGTAAAAGATAATTATTATGCAAGTGCATGCATATATTGCACAAGTCAACAAGTACCAAAACTTTGTTAAACAAAAAAAACTCAGGAAGAAGAAATTAAAGCTTGCCTATTGTGATATTCATCTCTGTTATTCAAAAGAAGAAAAGGGTACAGTGGGTGGCATTGCCAAAGAAACAAAGCTATACACATTGTTCAGAATTGTTGAGTTGAATGCAGCACTGACCAAACAGGCAATGTATCTTACTCTCTAAGCTTCCAGCAATATAGCAACAACGTATATTGGTAGTTTTGTAAGTGACAGAATGAATGGCTTTATAGGCTAACAAGCTAAGTTGGCAATTTTGATTTATCCATTTTTTTCCATTAAAGCACGTAGCTAATTTTAACACAGCACCGTTACACAACTAATGCTAGCATTAATTATGATCGAGGTGGAAGCATAAAAAGGAATTGTCTATTGTAAACAACCGATTAGTTTGGTTACATCTTATAATTCTTCAATTAAAATCGTAATCTTTATTTGCTAGTTGCTGCTTTATGTCCTTGCCCCAAGCTGTGAACTCTACAAGTTAGGATGTTAGGTTCAAAAGAAAATGTGGGGGCTCAAAAGGAGATCATTAAGTGTGCAAAAATTAAATCATTCAAAATTAATTCCCGAAAACTTGCAAGCTTTTTCAACCTTATCTTGTGAAATGAGTCGTTCCAGTTACACGCTCTCTAACGTTGAAGCATAGAAAATGACACCGTAACTGTACACGCTACTATGCTGGTATGTTAGTAGCATTGATACAATTCAAACTTAATAAGTTTGGGAAAAAATTGGTGGACCCTCCTTGATCATAGACAATGAGATAAGGAAAGGAGAAATAAGCGATGTGATACAATAAAAAGAGAAAAAATTGGTGTTAGTAGTTAGTACTATTAGAGTGTCTAAATTAAAATTTGAGGTTCTTAGTTTTGGTCTATCTTCATTCAAAATCGAAGTCTTTTGCTTTGTTAGGTCGTTTGAGACCTTCAGTACTCTGATGGGGCAATAGGATAGTTCCTTTTTTGTGTCCAAGGAAAGCATAGGAATGGAGCGAATTAAAAGCCATAAAACCTGCATTATAAGATTTTATTGAATTGGTGGTGGATGATGTACATACTTGACCCAGCAAAAGGTTCATAATTCGTTGGTTTAATTTAGCCGCTGAGAAGAGCATGTTGAATTTAATACAACTATAATTAGGACAGCTTTTCACTCCTACTTCTAATATGATGTTTCGGCTAGTCCTATAATAAGCCACCGTATTCGGAAGAAGTTCCTAATCAAATGGTCACATGCTAGGTTTTTATTTTTTATTTTTTTTAATAATGGTGATGAGGTTCAAATCACTTCATATATAAATTACTCAAACTCTGCTATTATGTGGACTCAATTATTATCATTTTTTTAACCCAAGATATCCCTACATCAAAAATATCAATTTTTTTTTATCCTATGAGATACTGAAATTCATTTAAAAATTTGGATTTTTCTAACAACTTTTTTTCTATACTATGAACTATATTTAAAAGGAAGTTATTTATCAACTATACCTTACTGTGTTAATAGACCTAATTAAAATTCAATGAAAGTGGATCTTACTCTTAATCAGGGAAATCTTAATCAACCTAAACGAAATGATTTGATGAAGCTTATTTCTTCAAATTTAAACTTTAAATAAAAGCATTATTTTAATTATTACTGTATCATACATTAATTTGGACAGCTTTTAGGCTAATAGATGTCTAACAAAATCTCTTTAAAATATAATAATGCAGTATTTATTAAAGTAATAAAATTATTGATCTATATAACATTTAGATTATAGGCCTTTATCACACTTAATTCATTCCTTATATACACTCACATTGTTTCCAACTTTCCATTTCATTTATGGTGAAAATTATTAATAAAATATTTATAGATGTTTAAATTTTAGTAAACAATTTTTTTAATGATTCACTCAATAATGATATTAAATGATTATTTTTTAAAAACAAATATGCACAAAATTATTATCATAAAAAAAATTTGTTTATTATATATGTTGTTAAGTATTTTTATTTCTTTTATTTGCAAATAACATTATTTTGGAAAAATAAATAAATTATCATCAAAGTATATAATCATCAACATTATGTAAAATGGTTAGTAATATCTTGTCTCTTAATTATGTGATCAGAGATTCTTTCACTAATTCATAATTATGAAAAAATATTTGTTGAAAAAGATCAATCCCTTAAATCAATTTCAATATCTCGAGAGATTATTCATTAACTCTCGGTTGAGAGATACCTGGGTTCACAAAAAAAAAGTATCTAACTCAACCCATTTTTTGTTGGATAAAAAATTTGATAGCTTAAAATTTACTATTAAATGATGAGAGGGATCTATCAAACTTAATGATTTTCAACAATTTTCGAACAATCAAAGAGATTATTGGAGAAGGGAGTATGAAAAGAAGGTGTTGATAATATTTCTTAATTTATTAAATAACTTTCTTAATTATTAAGAAAGTTAGTTAATTTTACTTTTGTTTGAGTCTTGAGGGAGTATCATTTAATTTTACTAATTATATTAAAAAAGTAATTTTTACCCTAATTTAAATTTTTCATTCATTAGAATTTGATATTTAAAAATAAAAAATCATTGGAAATATAATATTAATTTAATGAAAATTATTTTAGAGATGATTTTATTAAATATGGTAAAATTAATTAAAACATACAGTACTTATATTTTATAATTTATAGCGCTAGTTTTGGTGGTGAAAAAGGTATTTTCATGGTAACATTCCAAATGTCAAACACCATCTTAATTTCCAAATTAATGTACAAGTGACTTATTTAATCCTTCAATTAATGATGACATTTACTCTGTCCTTCAATGCTGAAAATAACATTTTAATTGTTTTTTTTACGTACAAATTATCATAAAACTTCATTGATGAAAATTCAAAACAGGTACTATTAATTAATTTACTGTTATTAGTTTTCTGAAATTTTTAAAAAATAATGATTTATTCAATTATGTAGTTGGTGTTGAACTTCTTGTAAGTAAATCATTTGAGTAACCATGTATTAGCTTAGCTTAATTATGAGTTGAATACTATCAGCTCTCAAAATACTGAGATGTATGATGTGACGAATGAGCCTCTTACAAACAGAGAGGTTAGGTAAAGGATCTCCTTCAGAGACATGGAGCTTAATTCCAAGATCCATTGGTAAACTACGGCTTAAAGGTCATGAAACCTTTCAAGCAATGAAAATATAGTTTTATTTTTCACTTGCTAACAAAAGTTTTTTTTTTTTTTTTAATAAAAAAATACTCTCCTTGCGAGGTTTGTTTTTAAAAGAATCTACAACAAATCTCTACTCCTACTATAATCATGGTCGATTCAATATTTTAATTCATTGGTTTTGAAAATTATGGTGGATGGTTTATTAATAATTACTAATCCAATCAATTAAACTTTATCTTTATAAGTGAGGTGTTTTGCTTAAATTTATAATGAGTGGATTGAATGATTAGTGAATAAAAAGATGTAATATCACTCACCCTATGTTTGAATTGATAGAAAGAGATGAAAAAGAATAGAGCGAATTAAAATAAAACAAAGATAAATACAACATAATGAAATAAAAACATCAATTTCATTATTTGAATGTGTAATGATAAAATGAAATGGTTTTCTTTTAATCTCATTCCTCCTAAATTAGAAAGATAAATATAGAATAAAATAGAATAAGATTGATTAGTTTGTACTATATTTCATCCTTACTTTATCAACTCAGAAAATAAAACATAATATTATTGTATTTCATTCCCCTTGATTTTATTCTTTTCCACCTATTCATACATAACCCTGCTCCAAATGACACACTCGACAACTAAACAAAATATTCGCACTTATCGCTTCAAACATGTAAAAATAACAGGGAAAAGAATTCGGGCTATTCAGGCCCGTTCCTTCCTCCTAGTCCAACCCCCTTCCCTTTGCAGTTTAATGATGTGATTGATGAGCCCAGCCCAATGCAATTACAACACTATGTTATCAGAAACCCAAAATAGTAGTATTTAGTTTAAACTTCATGGGGACGTTAGGAGCTTTCGTCCAGAAAAAATATACATATAAGGATTTAATTGTGGTGAAGGGTTGGGTCACGCCTTATCCTTTATTTGGGAGAAGGATTTTAGAACGGAAGACAAAGATTTAGGTGATGACATCTTCTTGTTTGAGAGTTTTAATTTTTGAGAAAAAAAATTTGAAGATTTTTAAAACTCTTCTAAAATTCTCCAAATCATTAAAATTATTGTTCCCTCCAATTTTGAAGTTTTTAGATAGAAAAGTAATAAAATTATTATATCTTACCCCAGTTACAAATTCAAAATTAAGTTTTATTTGTAAAATATAAAATTTATTAATTTTTGAAGTAAGGACAACATTATAAAAATATCTTATTAACTCTTTATTTCTCTCTCTTAATATATTTTTAATTCTTAAATAAGGAAAAAAAACTTCTCTTATTTTTTTTCCATTCCTTCTCCATCCTAATTTCTAAACAAAGCCTTGGATTCCACTTTGATGGTGTTAGTGAGAGCGGTATTGGGAATTAAGCGTCGGCAGCCGGAACTTGTAAACCCCTCGTAATCCTATCTATGGTCCCACCATTAATGTTCCTCAAGCTTGACCAAATATTCTTTTTATATCTAAAAACAGTACTGAATTCTACAAACAACTTGTTTCAAGCCCACAAGTTTTACCAACCTAATATATTATCACCTCAAAACTCAAATATTCGATAAGATCTAGTGATATACCAAAATTAATTTATCTTTTTTTTTAAAACAAAAATTAATTTGTCTTGGTCTGTTGTTTATCCGAAACAACCAAATATTCTTAAAAGTTTGGATGTGTTTTTTTTAAAAAAAAAACGTTGATATTTAAGCATAGTTCACTTATCCCTCTGTATATATAAATACGTAAAACCATATAAAATTATTTGTTTTTTCAGATCTTCATTCTCTT
>PYAF01002533.1:100655-120843 GCA_007407185.1 Glycine tomentella
GGGGGGGGGGGGGGGGGGGGGGGGAATCTACCCTTGTATGAAGAAAACATGTATCTTTTGTTTTTTTTTCTTCTGAATGGAAACACTTGTATCCTCCTGATCACTCTTATATGATTGTATAATCTAAATTTATACTTTTCGTTCATCACAATAATTATGAATTATTAGTTAATATGGTCACTGATGTTATATTTAAGTATTGCTATACAAGTATGAGATAATCTAATTGTGTTAATCATGACTTAGAGGATTATGCTATTCAATTAAACCAATGAACCAATAAATAAAAATAGTACTTTTTTTTTTGCAATAATAAATAATTTTGCAGTTTAAAAATTCAGTTTGTCCGACGAGCAATATTGGTATTTGGTTTGCATACAAGATTAAATTTTGAAGTTGGTCATCAACAATCAAATTGTTGTTGCAACTTTGGAAGTAAGACAAAACGTAAAGTTTCTTTTTTATTATTATTTCAAACAATTAAAACAAGTTTTCCTCACGTCTTTTGATTGTGAAACTAATCTTTCACGTGATACTGAAATTGCCTTTAATAATTCAGAAACTCGTCAATCGCTAATTCTGGATTAACTAATTAACCACTTATCCCATATGCCACAGCCACTCATTATGGGTACAGTTTCGTAAGGGGAGTCTTTGATGTCAAGTACCCGATTGGCACAAATAAATTAGACAAAAAAGGCTTGCATTTCTCTGTGAAACAGCGAAAGGCAAAGAAAAAAGCTGTGGTGAAAAGAGGTGAATGGCACAAAAGAGAGAGCACTTTAGGCGCATGCAACTTGCTCTCTCTTGAGAAACATTCCAACCATGGCCCTCAATTCATTATTAAAATATCCATTAGCCTTCAATGGGCTTAGTGTCCTATGTGTGAATCCATAATTCCAACAAGTTAAATAAATAAATATTAAAAACCATTTAATAAGAGCTCCTCTTCCTAAGGCTTTTGAGAGCTTACTAGAGGGAATATAAAAGAATGGTGGAAGGTATTGGACATGATATGATTATCCTGAAGCATGTGCAGTGCCGTGAAAAAGTTGAAATTGGAGTAACTTGCGCCCCCACCAAATCCGATCGAAATATCTCTGGCAGTGACTTGAAAACGACGGTTACATGGATTGGTTACTCCATTTGCAGAATGGTCCGCACAATTCAATGCCCTATGCTTCTCAACAACGCATACCACTCTAATCAATTGAGACCCCATTACTCTATCTTACCACCTTTCCAGCTCAAATTGTTGAAAATCGGGGTGCAATGTGACAAAGTCAATTAATTCTTCATTAGAAACGTTACATTTCCATCAATTGGACTTTCTGACCTGACTTGGGCTACCTGCTTTCGTTTAATTTTCGCTTCCAATTAATTTTCGGCCTTATTTGTGGTTGCGAAACAGTACTAACGCTGTGTCCTAAAATTCAATCAACTTGTCCCTTGTGAGTATTACTAATAAATTTGACAACACTCAACACTGGTCATGGAATATGAGTCCCGGCTCGATATAGTGAATCACATAAATGATAAATCTCTTCTGTCTTCTAAATTTGTACATCAAAATCGAGCTCGACTAGCTAGGTGTTGCCTTGAAAGGAAAACTCGAGATTTTGGGGCAAAAACTTCTTATAATTCAGCGGGGTTTTGTATTGACATTATTTTTTTCAGAGGGACATGGTAATCGAACGACGGAGTTTGGTCGTAATCCATGATTATCGGTACAATTATTAATAAGATTAAGAGCCGTTATATTTTTGTGGAGTGGAGTAATTTACCGTGACAAGCAAGTAACATGTTTCAAGAAAGATGCGTTAGAATGTGAATGGCCCAAATTTAGCGTTTCTTGATCAGTCACTATTGTTCACCGTAGATACTATATGGTGAACATGTGCGAAGCAAAGCTTGAGTGACATAGGACCAGAAGAAAGTGATTTTGGAGATAGACGAACTTGGATAATTTTCTCATGAGTATATTTATATGATAAGAAAATAAATAGTTTCTCTAAAACTTATTTTATTTATCTTCTTAATTTCTTCTTCTATAGAATAAAATAAGTATACATATGAAAAGAAAACAATTTGTGGTAGCTTATCGTCTGCCACAAAAAATTTTAAAAATAAAAAATATAGAAAACTGAAAAGTAGAATCGTGTTTCAAAAGACTTTTTTTATATGAAATCCGATTTGTCCATATTTTGTTTTGGAAATCTACTCATTTTAATTATTTATTTGAAAATCGCCCTATTTTGATTTTAAAAAAACTCTCATATTTAAGTTTAAAAACTACGTCTAACGATATTTTCAAATTTTCCTGTTAATTTGAAGAAAATGATTTTACAATCATTAGCTTGAAATGTGATTTTATTAATTTAAGAATTAGGTTTATTCAAGCTCGAAATATTATCACTGAAATATGTAAACTAGACTTATTTGGCCCCCGAAAATATTTTCCACCGTTGAACAACTAACAAAACAAGTTAATTATTCTAACTATTGTATCCGTTTATCTATATTCATTTATTAAAATAAATTTTTATTTTAATAAAATAAACAATTTTTTATTTTTAAATATGTTTGTTAAATTACTTTTAAGTAACAACATATTTTATTTTATTTTAAGAAATAAATTTTATTTGTTCCCTTAAAAATGTTTATATGAAAATATTTATTTTAAAAAATATTCATAAAAATTAAATATAATATCACAATATTTACAATATTCACAATATATTCAATCAACTAAATTAACATTATATTTTCATAATTTTTTTAATTTAAACAAACTCACCTATTACATCTAATTCCATTTAAACTATAACACAGAAGCATGATAAATATGAAAGGAATCTATCTAATTTAGCCAACAGTAGAAAAGTGGACTATGCCGCATTTATTCTTTCTAGATATGGGAATATGTGAGGGAAAAAAAGTAATTCAAAGTTGAAATCCCACTAAACTTCTGCAACTAATGTACCAAAAGAAAACTTGTACAACTATATAAATTAAAAATAATTAAATAATATTATTTTAACTTTTAATCATATAAGTATTGTTAAACAAAAAATACATATTTATAATTTTACGATGTTAAAATTAAACTGGTTAAATCAATTTTATATCAAATCTTCACGATGTACCAACAAAATTATAAATTCTTCACAAAGTCAATTTTTAGAATTAAATGAACTATTTCAGTATCGCGTTTCTGATCCAAGTAATCCGACTAACAACTATATATAAAGAAAGAGTTTGAGAATAAAACAAAAAACGTATAAGATAAAATGATTGTCAAATGAAAGAGATAAAAATAGATTATAAAAATATATTGCATTATAATATACGCTAAAATATATTTTGGGTTTTATTTTAATTTTTACTATGTTTATTTTATTAAACTAAATTGTTTCTCTTGTCAATTTTTTAGACAAACTAAATTAACTTTGATTAACATAACAAACGCTCATATGATATAATATCTCTTAAAATTTGTTATGTATTGCTAAGTTCACGAGGTTATTTTGTAATAATATGAATTGAAATATAAATATTTATTTTACTTATCGCGGTTGAAAATTGAAACGCACAAAAAATGCGTGGAATCCAAGATTCCATTCCATGTCAGCCACGCACCTACTGGCGCCGCATTTCAAGAGTTTGCCTCACTCCCACGTGCCGCACGCATGTTCTATTATCATTGCTTCAATCCTACGCCGTCTATACCCAACCACAGTCAACGCGCAAATTTAACCATGGTTAAACATGCGGCACTGGCAGTCCACTCCATCCACTACCGTTGGTAATCACTAATCAGTGAGTGAAGTGACCCTTTTATCCTCCCTGGCCCCGCCGGTTTCTATCTGCCAGGTCGTCAACAATAATTAGTCACCCCTTTCTGGGCCCCACTCCGGTAACAGTCACGATCTTTTCTATGTAACCATGACATCATTGTCTCGCAATAGTTTCATCTTGACCACTTCTGAATAACCAACGGCTCTGATTCCACGCCCACGTAGCCTACTCATTCTAGGGACTTGTCTACTGTCTAGGTTTTAATACAATTATTGACCGCGAATTAACCTAATAAACAACTTTTTCTTTTGGGGTACATTACATATACCAGTACCAGTTTTTCTTTACTAATTACATGACCTCCTATTAATACTAGTATTGCTTTGAACATAGGTCGCGGGAAAAATATTTAATGGTACTGCAGTAATTTATTTCTTACTATGTTTTAATTTATCTGTCGTTTAAAGTTTTTTAAATTTATTTTTAAGTACTTACATTTTGAAAATCATGAATATGATATTTGTTTTTATTATATTTTTATCTATGACAAATATAAACCATTATCCTTAAAAGTAATTAATAAATAAAGACTAAATAAGTATTATTAAAAATATTATTAATACACTTCAAAATGATTTTTGATATAAACTTTATACTATTGATTCTATAACCTTGAGATACTAATTAATAAAATTCTTTGTTTTTAACAATAAAATTATTTTTTATTACTATATTACAGTCTAATTATTTAATTAATTCACTAAAATTTAACTCTTTAATAAAAATATTTTAATTAAATGTTTTATTGTAGTATTTAATATAATAATAATTTTTAAAAATAGTAATCCATTTTTCCACAGTAAATATGTAGTGCTAATAGAAAAAATAAGCTCCAAAATACGTATCATTTTAACTTTTTATCACAATGTTAATTATTTGTTCCATTTACAATTCATAATATATATATTTTTTGGAATGTTGCTGTTGTGCTGCATTATTTCTAACAAAGAAAATTAATTTCAAAAAATTATTTTATTCTTTCATCAATTTAATAACTTCTCTCAGATTTAAAAAGAATTATGAGGATAAATATTGAAATTGTGCTGGTGGATGATAGCATGTATATTTGCTGGGTAGGCTTGACCCCCGTCATTCATTTTCTGCGTCTAGGACTCTAGGCTCTTCATTCTTCAGTTTTTCTGTTTTGGTTCATCAGAAATTCTGTACTATATATGACCTAATTTTAGTCCTACTTACCACCTACTACAAAGAGAAAACTTTCCAGTCTGATCTACGACATTAGTTGGTTCAATTATTTATTTATTAAACACGCAATACTAACTGATACATATAAAATTAAATTTATAAACTGACCATCCATTATCTTGGCCATAAACAAAAGAGGAAACGGCTCTCCACTTCTGAAATGTGACACTGACGCCCCTCCTCATAAGATATACATTATCTTCTGATTACTTATTTAAAAAATCACTTAAAGAATGAATTAGTCGTTTGTTTCTTTAACTTGGACTGATAGTTATTTTCATAAAAACAACTAACCTATGCAGAAGCTCAAACTTCTAAGCTAATTAAATTAAATTGAATAATAAAGTAAACGTACAACGGAGGCAATAGGAAAAAAGAGGAATTGAAGGATGCATTAGAAATTTAGAATTCAAAACTATTGAGGATAAGTAGTTGGTCTGAACGCGCTCTAAATACGGTCAACACGCTTAAGACAATCCAAAGAAAATGACAACGTAAAAGACACCGACACCTGCCGGTTTGGAGCGGGCACGTGTCCATTATCCAACGTTATAGGAACACGTGTTGCTAATTGATTGGTTGGTACCTTAATCAATGAGGGGGTGTGTCTTGCGTCATGGACTGCAATTAGCTGAAAAACCAGTGGTTACGACAGCGATAATTAGGGGATTGATTAAGTGATTAAAAATAGTAATCAAGGTGATAGGGTGCTATATAACAGGGAGAGACTCCGAAAGCCAAAACCAAGAGTGGCGAGAGGTACTTATTCACAGATATTTTTTTTTTTTTTGTCTCCATCATTTTTCTCGAGAGCTTTCAGTTTGTGTGGTTGATCTTTCTTCTCCTTCCCTTCCCCCCTCTGTAACACCCCGCTTCTCTGAATCCCTTTCTGTTAATCATCTGCCTTTCAAGCTAAGATTTTCGGGTTTGTCTTTTAATTCACCAAGAAGCAAACTTAGAAGTATTTTTCGAAAGCCAGGTGTTTTCAGAAACGAGATCCAGGTTTTATTGTCAAATTTCGCTAGTCAAATTAATTTTCATAATTTTTTTTTCTTTGAAACCAGCCAAGAGGGTTATTTTTGATCCCTCAAAGCTAATTTCTGTTGTTTTTTCCGGGACTGAAGAGGGTTGTCTATTTGAAATCTCCTTCATCCTTTCCTTTCTTGTAGAAAACTTTTTAATTTTTTTTGTCAGTGGGTGTTTTAATTAACCACCTGTTCTTCAAGTTTTAGAAAGACGCAGGTTGAATTAATTAATATCATGGCAGCTTTGATGGATTTTTACAGCAGCAGCAGAGAGTTTGAACTTCACTCAGATCCGTTCAGGGGTGAACTAATGGAAGTTCTTGAACCTTTTATGAAAAGTCGTTCCTCAACCCCTCCTTCTACATCATATTCTCCGTCTCCCAACTATTTCCCTTCCTCCCCCTCCCTGCCTAATTTTTACTCAACCGGGTTATCCAGCAACACCCAAAGCTTGTTTGGCTTCGGGCAAGGGCAACCCACATCTCTTGTGGGCCTGAACCACCTAACCCCATCTCAGATCTCTCAGATCCAAGCCCAAATCCAGATCCAGGCCCAGCAGCAGCAGAATCACAGCAACACCCTGAGCTTCCTTGGGCCGAAGCCCATCCCCATGAAGCACGTGGGCATGCCTCCGAAGCCCACGAAGCTTTACAGAGGGGTGAGACAGAGGCACTGGGGAAAGTGGGTGGCTGAGATCAGACTTCCCAAGAACCGGACCAGGCTGTGGCTGGGAACCTTCGACACCGCCGAGGAAGCCGCTCTGGCGTACGACAGGGCCGCGTACAAGCTCCGAGGTGACTTCGCCAGGCTCAACTTCCCAAACCTCCGACACCAGGGTTCCTCCGTCGGTGGTGATTTCGGGGAGTACAAGCCTCTTCATTCCGCTGTTGACGCCAAGCTTCAGGCCATTTGCGAAGGCCTGCCTGAGCTGCAGAAACAGGGGAAGACCGAGAAGCCTCCGAGAAAGTCGCGTTCCAAACTCGCTCCTACGCCGGAGAAGGTTGTTTCCGACAAGGAGAACAACAACTCTTGTAAGGTCGAAGCTGCTTCCTCGTCGTCTCCGGAGAGCGAGGGGTCTGAAGGTTCTTCGCCGCTTTCGGATCTGACGTTTGCTGACGTCAGCGAGCCGCAGTGGGAAGGTGATTCGGATAATTTTAATCTCCAGAAGTACCCCTCTTATGAGATCGACTGGGATTCTCTGTGAAGCCGTGTTTTCGAAGTGTCCTATGTTATTGTTATTATTATGTATGGTCTAGTCTAGGTCTTAGTGTCTCTTAGGTGGCTGCTACTGCAATGGAGTTTTTGGCAATTGCGGGGCTAGTCTTAGTTAATTACTAGTACTATTCTCTGTATAATCTCTCTACCTTGGGTCACAGCTGGTTTTTTTCTTGCTTGACCAGGGAGAATTAGTCCGCTTAATATGCTTTCAAGTGCATCGCTGTAATCTACTTGAATTTCATCGTCTTATAAAATATATATATATGGATAATATTATTGTACTATGTGTGGTCTGTTACCCGTACGTTTCAGTTCAAGGCTTTCGTGATCGCTATCTATGTACGTGCGACAAAAGCCCACGTTTAATAAATCGTCTTAACAAAAATCTTGTTAGTTTTTAAGCATAATTAAGTTTCAAATTTAATGTTGATTCCATTCTAACATTACTGGACTCAGAAAATCTTCTAAAGCTACCCCAAGCCCTAAACGTGCTTGTTAGGTAAGAACACATGCAGATGAGATGGACCTTCATCCATGTGGCTCCTTCCTTCAGGCAAAGGAACCATTATTAAACCATGGAAAACGCGCGTACAAGTCGGAGTTATAATAATAATTAACGTGCACGCAATCAGAAGCAGTAGATTATTACCGGCTCTTGAGATAATTAATATCTACTCCAACGAGTAAATTAATACTGGAAAATCAATTCTGAAATTTTAATTTCCCTTGCTCTGACAGACTATATATTGTTTAACACTTCTGAATTAATATATACACTCTTGATTCTTGAACATAGCATGCGGGTCTATACGATGCGTGTACAGGAAATACACTGTTGAACAGGTGACATTCAATGAGCTAGATGACGTCGGTGACTTCTCTACGATGTTAATCTTTTTTCCCTCTATAAGTGATTCGTGAGCACTGAGTAGCCATACAGAAATATTTTTTTTTATAACTAATTTTATTTTTATTGATAAATATTAATTATTAGTATCGTTGATTTTTGTTAACTAATTTTGAAAACTAGTTAACAAAGTGTTCCCACGAAAAATTGGAAACACGACACTAGGGCTTGTAGTTGAGAATCCAAGGAAGTGAAGTATAATTCATTTTCGATATTCCATTCAATTTATGAATCTCTTGGGCTATAGCAAAAACCCATTTCCAGTGATGAGTGATCGAGAACAAGTATCATGATTGTTCACAAACTTATTAGTTATATTAATAATATTTTTTTTATAACTTTAGTCTTTTCAAACTGTCACAACATATATCATATTTCACATTTCTATCTTCTCTTCCTGTATCTCGTTTTTTATTCTACAAAATGAATTAATAATTCATTTTTCTTTTAAACCAAATAACTTTATAATTTTATTTTCACTTTATTTCTTACTTTATTTCTTTTTTCTTTTTTCACCTATCTATTTTCATTCCATTTATTTCCTTTATCTTTTCCAAACATAGTATTAATGTTAGACATGACTTTTTTATGAAAAAAAAAAACAATTTTCCACGTCATTTCTTAATGTCTGATGATTTTAAATGTTAGTATTTCTCTAGACTCCAGCACATTTTTTATTTTAAATATTTTTAATTTTTTGGTTAAAATTTGGGAAAAGTGAAAATTGAATATAATATCAGAAATTTATAATAGGCATACATCCTGTTTAACTATTTGAGATAGACCCTTAGTAGATAGGTCCCATTCGAATAAACTGAAACGCACACCATAATTAAATTCGTGTAAATATTGGCCAACAAAAAGGGTCACATAATAAGCTGTATGTTACGTTGTGTGTGAATTGAGTTCAGTTGTAATTTGACTTCAGATTAATTCTAATCAATATTGTCTGCCCAATCTTATCTCATGTGATAGGGGGGTGACCGATTTCTTAAAATTTATTTACTTCATTCAATGAGACACATCCCCTAATTCTTATTATCCTTGACTCTGACTATAATAATCCGTCGGTAATGCCTCCCTCATAAATTCACCTATGGTGTAGTTAGGAAGACATGTTCTCCTTTGCTTTTTTAGACCTGGGAGAATTTATTCCTGTGCTGGTTCCGGTTCGGACGCTGAGAATCTTGCATGAACATTAATATTTCTTGTTACTAAATCATTAGTTAAATTTCTCTACTTTGCCATCGTTTGTAAGATGTGTTAAAATTTAATTTTATTTTCAAACCGAAGCAATACCATGGATTACATTTATTATAAAAACTAAATTTCTTTCTCTCCATTTTTTTCTGGGTAAGGCTTATCTTTCATCTTTCATCTTTCATCTTTCAATGCACAAATACTAGAACGTTATCTGGTCAGTGAAGCAGAACCATTGCACTATCAAATCCAGAGATCTTAGAAGATAGTGCTAGTAGAGCGAGTTAAGCCAGGATAAAATCTCGTTAAGAAAAAAAAGAAAATCATACTTGCAATTTGCTTATCTTTGTTTCTTTTTATTCTTTTTGACACATAGTATTTGTTCTTTTATCGACGTAACGTCTCATTGTTGACGGTGATGCCGATGCAGCCAACGTTAACATGCCAATAAATATAATAGAGAAAGTATAACAACTTATCACTCTGCCAAGATAAAGATAATTTCATCCTAATGCTGAAACCTTGGTTAATTAAAATTTCAATTTTTGTTTAATTTATTTTTTCTCCTCTTGTTTTAAGTTCTTAAGAGGAAGAGTTAAAGTTGTGTCTCGATGATTTGTTAGTCATGCGTATAATATCTCTTTCCCTTATGTGTAATCTTCGAGCATTGTGGTAAGTAGTTTTTGTTTTTGTTTTTTTTTTTTTTTAAGTTCTTTAAGTTGATAAGTAAATTCAGTAATAATTTTGATAAGGTTCCTTTAGAATAAAAATGAGCATTTACCCCAAGTCTCAACAAAATGATCCGACAAAAGGGAGAGAATCGATCTCCAACTTATTGTATGTAAGTAGATATCGTGAATTTAAAATATTACAAAAGTATGTTTTCTTTTATAACTCAGATTTCAAAGGGTGAGATCTAGAAATGATATGAAATGTTTTAATTTTAAATAATAAAATATTTTATCAGGGCTAAATCTACATATCTTCTATATTAAGTATTAACCGAGAAACTAACAGTACAATGAAAAAACAAATTTATAATAAGTTTTAAAATATAATGACTGCTTTTAGATTATTACAAATAATTTTTTTACAATGAGTTCGAAAATACAATTCAAGTCAAATCTATCCTATAGTAAGTTGGCTGATGTTTCAAGACATAATAATTACTTTTAGATCAATATAAATTCTTATTTTTATGATGAGTTTGTAATAAAAGAACAACTATGACGAGTTCAAAACGTGCTATTTGACTTTTAAACCAAATTAAATCCAATTGATTTATTTCTAAATTTTAACGATTACAGAATCAGTTATTTAAGTTTTGATTTCTGTTTGAAATTATTTGAAGTAGCAGCGCCTATAATTGTAGCATGCAAATATAATCTTTAAGACTCATGCAAATGCTCGTTAACCTCAATTTATGTAACACGAGTACAAATAATTAAATCCATAAAGACCTAGCTTAAATTACTAATAATACTTCAGTAAAAAAAATACTAATAATACAAACCACAACAATGCCATGATGCAAATTTAAAAATTCTTAGACTTTAAATATTATCCAATAGTACAAAAACACATCAAACTACAACAATTAATCCAAACCCTCTAAGGGATCTAACTCTCGATTGACCTGGAATAAAAAAAAAAAATCAAATCCAAATATAAATGGCCACAAACATTGAGTTATCCCACACTAATATAAAACATATCAATCTAAAATATTCAACAGAAAATGACAGCAAACCTAAATCAAGAAAGTAAATGAAACAAAATTATGAAACCTCCTAGAAACAAAGCATATATAATAAATTTTATTTGAAAAAAAATACTTTCATTCTGTTCTATTAAACTTTTATTCCCATCCTACACTTTGTTCTAAGAATAAACACCCGTATATAATAATATTATTAAAAAATGTAATATTATGAACAAAATATTGTAAATAAAAGTTAGGCGGGAATTGATACTAATTAATTGAATTGTAGGCAGATTTATACAGATACTTAGATTTGGGCTTTGTCTGTCGGACATGCTATTTGGGCTTTATCATTATTTGCCTTTCCGTCCAGTTTGGATAAAGTTTTAGGCCTCCGAATGTAACATTATCTTAATCTCACTGAAAATTTTGTTTTTAGAGGGTGGTATATCACACTATTAACAATCATAGCTCCAATATAGGATTTTTTTTTCCTTTTGTGCAATGTTAGGCTGTTTTTTCCCCTTAAATAAATAAACTTCTCTTAATTAAATGTGTTTGCTTCATTTCATTTCTTTTTTAGAGGAATATGTAATTGGCCTGTTGAAGAATCATACCCCGTCATATCGTTACAAACTCATAGCAAATTAAATGAACTACAACCTGCTACAACCTGCTTGACGGATGATACCATATAATTTTGGGATTCATTTTCTACGGTTTTGCTATGATCTTCACCATCATCCATATATAGGTCTCTATTTCATTTTTCCAATTCTGTAGAAATTGGCTAAAGTAGAACAAATATAATTAAAACCTCTAATTATCTATCTACCTATGGATGCACCTTTGTGTAATTGACACAGTTGTCCCGTTCATAGTGGAACATCTCCACACACGACTCATTTAGAACCAAAAAATCTGACCCATTTTTCTCTCTCAATCACAAATTACCCCCCTCTCACGCGTAGTGCATACACTAACGCCACTTTGACGCCCCCATGCAAACCACGCACCTCTTTACCTCTCTCGTTAATAACGTTCCCACATTATTGCAACACCCTTTTTCCTGTCTCTTCCTCACCGCTCCTCATACTCTCATGGAGGAGCGGGTGTCATCGTCGCTGCTGTCGCCACCACCGCCACCTCTTGAAAAGAACCATAGTACCGACAAACTCAAGCTACCAGACTTAGACCCTGTCACTTACGTTGTGCAGGTCCCCAAGGACCAAGTCTACCATGTTCCGCCGCCGGAAAACGCCCAAATCGCCGAGAGCCATAAGAAATCTACTCCCAACAAGGAAGCAAAAATGTCACGCTGCTGCTTGTGTTGCGTGTTATTCTTCCTTTTATTCTTGGTCCTTCTAATTCTTCTCGGAGCCGTTCTAGGTGGTTTTTTTTCCATGTTACTCACACCAGAGGACCCTAAGTTTTCCATCACAAGCTTTAAGGTCGTGGAGACCAAGCCACACCCTAAATACGACGTCACTTTGGAAGTCCACAATCCAAATTCCGACGTGGGAATTTTGTATAAAGGCAAAGGCCATGTCTCCCTCTCTCTAAGGCGACAAGAGAATATTGCTTCAGGAGCATACCCTAATTTCCATCAAGACTCTCAGGATATGACGACGTTTGGGCTAACTTTTGTTGGCGCCAATTCCTCCTTAATTGGAGGAGTCAATGTTCAACGCGGGCCACCGAAAGAAAAAGAAAAAGAAACGCAGATTGAAGAAAAAGCAAAGGAAGAAAGGAAGAGGAACGCGTTCGGTGCGGCGAGATTTACGGATCGGTACGCGTAAGAATTTCCTATAAATAGGGGATTCATTTCTTCAGTTCTGCAGATCAGAAATTAGAGAAAAACCTGAGAGAAAAAGTTCCTCAGAGAGAAAAGAGTGATCCACTAATTTTAGTGAGAGTAGAAATCCTCCCAGTGAGAGATAAAAATAGTGTGAGCCATCCTTAGTGGGTGAAGAAATTTTGTGAGTAAGCCTCTAGTCTGATACTAGAGAGATCATCTTTGTAATCCTACTTTTATAGTGGAAGTTTTTCTGGGCCAGTGCCCCGTGGTTTTTACTTCTCACATTGAGGAGGTTTTCCACGTTAAAAATTGTTGTGTGTTCTCTGGGTGATATTTTTCTGCTTCTTTATTTTTCACCTCCTCAAAGGTTCATTCCGCTTCCGCTAACAAGAGGTTGCTACCAACCCAACAACTTTAACATCATCCTCAAAAGCCGGTCTCCCTAAGGAGGTGGAGGAAAGCGTCACGAACGATAAGAAGAAAGTGAGCGTGACATTCTCGTTGGCCATTCACGCCCTAGCACGCATGAAAATGGGCTTGTTGCGTAGTGGGACAATGAAATTTGATGTTACGTGCAAAGTGAAGTTGGATACGTTGGCCAAAACCACTCACGTACTCTCTCAACAATGCCAAACTAAACGACACTAGCTAGCTAGATTCGTAGATATATATTTATCTATATCGGACTCTTGACTTGAATTTCATTTCAGGTGTTTTAAAGCTTCCTTCTTCGGTAATGCTTTGGTTTAATTTTGACCGAACTTCCGTATAGTAGTAATGGCAAAAGGTTGTATGAATGTATATAGGTTCTAAATATATATTTATTAATCTCCTTTGCGTATATTAGCTGCCTATTGTCGTTTTTATATGTTTTGATCAAAGTAGATGTTAAAAATTTCATATAAGCTCAATTTAATCAATTATACATGTGAATTATTATAAATCTTTATTATTTGTGTTTGATTTTTACGGATAAAAAAAATATGTTATTTCGTATGAATGAATTTTTTATTTAATGTTGAATAATGATATCCGTATAATAAATTCTTAAGATCATTTTTATGCACTCATCTTTATTTATTTATTTATTTATTTATTTATTATATTACTTGTCTTATATAAGGCACTGAAGAAGTGTAATGTAAAATAAAAAGCATAAGGGAAGTGAATCATACTAACCTAAATATATTGTTGCTTATTTAAAAGAAAACCCTAAAGGTATTGTATTATTTTGGCTTAAATATTGTTTTAATATCTGAATTTGGAATATATATATATATATATATATATTTTTAATCTCTGAAATTTAAAAATATTTTTTTAGTCCCTAAATTTTGAAATTTGTATTTTTTATTCCCTGTTTTAATAAATTGACATTTTATGATGATTTTTAATTGTCTAAATTAATTTTTATTTTTTAGACACTTGAATTTGCATTTAAAAACTATCACAAAGTATTTAAAAATTGTCACAAATTGTCAATTTATTATGTCAAGAATTAAAAAAAGCAATTTTCAAAATTCAAAGACTAAAAAAAACATTTTTAAATTTTAGGAAAAAAAAAAAGAAGAGCACCCCCAAATTCAAGGACTAAAACAATAATCAAGCCTATTATTTTTTTCACATATATATGATTAGGTATGGCAAGTGTACTAGTCCCCGTGGGGATCGACCCAGCCTCAATCCATCTTTGACGGAGAAAATCTAAGTTGATGGAGGTTAGGTTCGAATTTTTTCCAATTGAGAAAGTCGGGTTCGGGTATGTTGGTCTTCGCCTCGCCTCACTACTATTATAATATAATAAATATTTTAAATTACTATTATAACGTTACAATTTTAATGAATTAATACTTGCTTTATGCATGAAATTATTGATTTCCTTATCATTATGTATAATTTTTACTTAATTTCATGTTGATCTCAAAAAATAAATGAGAGCAAACAATTTTTACTTAATCTGCTGCTAAGCACTTGAAAGTTCAACCTTAGTAAACAGTGTATCATTATCATTATTTCTTTAAGCTATCCAAAAATAAATGAGATCAAAAAAATTTATTTGAATTTCAATTTAGCATGTTGTAATAGATTCAGTCAATTACAAAAGAAAATGTCTTGTTTTCTCTATCTTTTAGTTGGGGGTGGGACGGGGCAGAGAAACCTGATCCCTAAGCATAGATGAGGATGAATTTAATTTTTGGACCCCAACGGGGATCAAAGACAAGGGCAGGGAGGACTTGGGGAGTCGGGGGGTGGGGAGCAGGGAGACTAAATTCGTCCACGCTCCACCCTGTTGTCATGCCTATATATGATTAATGGATATAGACAAATCAATTACTTATATCAACAAGTTGTTGGTATGAATAAAACTAGACTTGATTCCTTTAAGCAATGTTGGATTCAAACTTTGTGGATGAAAATAAAACGTGATTCAGAGGAAAGATTCTATAAAAATGAGGATTCATATTTTTTAACGAATATTAGTCATTAACAAAGATCATAGATACTTCATATCAATAACATATTAAAAAAAATCAATTATATCTATATATTATACAACATTTTTTGTGAAAAGGAGAAATTAAACTATGACATAATCAAATTAAAACTAGGAATGGGGTGGCAAGATGCAAAACAAGGATGCAGAATTTATATTTTAGGCCACTCCTTCACATGCATTTAGAAGAGATTTAATTTTGTGGGCTATATATTATAATAAGTCAATTACTTGGCTTGACAAAAAGATTTTCTCAACTAGGAACGAAAACATGATGTTGAAATATCATTTGAAGTCAATTTCTATCCTTTTCGCTGTTCAATGTCTTTTTCAAAATCAGTCTCCTCCTAAATTATTAATGAGCAAATGAAATGTATAGTAAATATGGGCAAACTTTTCAACGCACTAAAACAAATCGTATTCCGCATACGAATTCCCCCTTGCTGTTTTCATTCTAGGGAATCAATCAATAAAGAATTTGGAGTAATTCCAATGACGCCTCAATTCATTTTTAAATTGATAGCGAGTTTTTCTGGGATAGGTTATATTATAATTAAAGTGTATCTAATTAAATTGATTGAGGAAAATATGTAGTGTTATCAACAAAAATATTTTAACATAGATATATCACAACACTTTAATTTGTTTGGTACGATATGAGACTAATCATATTACTTCCCGTTCGAGGGATGCAAATATTTTGGCTTCGAGCAGGCTATGTACCTGAGGGATGTTTACACACAGTTATCAATTATTTATGACTTTGATACAAAGACATAAGGAGTATTAGATTTATTTTATCCGTACATCAGTATAATAATTGTTCTTTATCAAACGCTAATTGATACGGTATATCTTTTCCTTTGTTAAAATTAAGAAGCAGGTGCAGGGTAATGTAAACTCATGTAATCCCCCTATCTCTAGTAGTCGATGTTCAGTTGAAAATGTAAATCAAGTTCAATGAACAAACAACTATCTTACTGAAAATTAATGTGATGATCTGAAAAGACAAAAGATGTAGAACATCCAAATGCGAAGTATTAAACGCTACGTGAGAGAGGGTAATTAGTGAGGTTACAAATTCTAATTGTGATAAATAAAAATAATAAATATTATTTGTTTGTTCATGTAAACGTATGCTTTTTTTTTAGTCTCTACAATTATTTTGTCTTTCATCTGACAACTTTTAAATTATCTATTTTGTTTTTGTAGTAAGAGCCTATTACAAAAGATAATTCTTTCAGGGACTGGTAACAAATAAGCATAAGCATATATGGTGATTGCTGAAGAACCAACAAGATATTTACGATATTTATGCCTAAGGTCACGTCTAAAAGAACTTATGAACAACTTATTTAAATTCTGCTTAATGTATCCAGTTTTTTGCCTTTTTAATTAAATGAAAAAATGTATCATTATCAATATTTTCTTTTCCTTTCATTTTTTAATTTCTCTCCTCCAATCATACTGTTCCCAGGCTCTCCCGAGTTAATTCTGCTGAATCTTTTTCTTGTGTAAAAATAAAATATGATCAAAAGAAATGTAGCAGGAAAATCATTTTCCAATGTTAAAAAAAAAAAAAAAAAACCTAGTTTCTTAGGCGGGGTATATATGTTCTCTAACTCGAACAACATTTATAAAGTGCAAAACACTGGATGTCTGGAGTTTCTTGAGTCCATAAACGTGAAAAGGAGATAATAAACGTTTGAGATATGTCGAAACACAAACACCCCTTTTATGAAGCGCTCAGTGGTCTACACATTAAAGTTTCAGCTTCTGGGCAAGGAAAGGTAAAATGCCAGCCTATATAAGCATTTTCTTTGGCATTGTATAGTCACCAAAGTGAGGTGCGCTTGCTCGTTATGGTTAGATCAGTCCCTTTGAGGAGCTGGCTTGGATGCCGAAAGCTATGCTATAAAGCCTTTGTTATTTGTTTTTTTATGCACATATCTTTATGGCTAATCACTTTCTGGTACTTGTCCTTCTAATCAACCGTGACTAAAGGGTCAGAGACAATAATTCTTTTATGCAAATTAAAACCACCCACTGTTTTGCTCCCTGCAACAGCAGCAATAATCCGGCCATATGCTTATCCAATTATTAATTCCCAAATGGTGCTAACCAACAACTTACCATTAATCGACATCGTACGAAGTTTCTCTTATTTTGGCGCATTGCATACACAACAAAATATGAACAACCAAAACCTATATATGCTCAACCCTCTATGCGGGGACCAATTCATGTCCCTATGACCATGAAGTTCCATTATTGAGTATCTCCATGGTAAGATAAAGCATTTGCAGAGAACCACATGGCTGGTAGCTGGTAGCAAACTAGTTAATTGTTAAAAGGAAGAACTTGACTAATATTTAATTAAACAATAACAAAAGTTGCTGAGGGTGTGGGAGTTTTTTATGGTGGGAAATGGAAAAGTTTTAAATAGATATATCGAAAAAAGATGGGTTTGGCATTGTCAAGTAGAGTGTAATCTAGTAATTCAACTTTCTTGGTTATATATATGTTCTTTTTATATTCCCAGGTGTGGTTTATTGCTAGCATAAAGGTTATAACCTACGACTTATGAAAGGCGTGTAAATCTTAAATTGCCTCGATATAAGTATCACCCATAATAGGAAAAATAAAATATAGCAGGTTGGCTTTATATTTTTAGCACTCTCAACTAATGAATAATAGTTAACATGAATGAAAGCTGTTGGTCTTTAGCATAATTAATTAAATTAAGAGTGATGAGGTGTTCAGATGGATGTGTTGGGAGAGTGCCCGACTCTACCAATAATTGGAGCTTCTAAGACTTAGTTTATTTCAGTTTAATTAAGGCACCTATGATGAAACTGAATCTAGTGGCAACCTATCTTTTCACGTATGAAAATGAAGGGCATGGGTTCTGAGGCTTGGAAGCCTGTTTCGTGTCCCCATTAAGCATCCCAATGTCTTCTGCAAAATAAGCACTTTGAGTGGATTCCAACTCCTCCTCAACCATTTATAAGATTCACAAAATAGTGGGTTTCCCTTTCACACACCTAACCCTTTGAAAACAACCCATTAAACTAAAAATAAGATCTCTTCCATTTTATAATATATTACTATTTTGAGATTCTACTTTGCTGATATTTGATTGAAGGTGGGGCTCTGACAGATCTGGGTGCCCAGTGGTTTAGTACACCATCTCTTTGTGAGAAAATTAAAGGTTCTGTTTCAGTTCAATATCCTAATTAAACAAAGGGTGGGGCTTCGAATTGTTAATAGTAAGCGATCGATGTTGGGAATTAGAGTCTATATCAGCCCTCTGCCGTAATAAGTGTTTCTCTTAATTAGCTTATTAATGTCCCAGATCTTCACTTTATAGCTTTAGGAACTGTCTTAAATATATAATCAAGATCACAATTATAAAATAATATGCTCCAGATTTGAAGTTCCTGGCTCCCTGTGATGGAACTCTCAACTCAATATAATCCCATTATATATATAGTTTTTATTAATTAATTTAATTAACCCTTGTGCCTAGCTATGTCTCTTTCTAAATTCTTGTCTGCAAAAGGATGATGATAGAGGGTTAGTATACAAGTTGAGAGGTACAGGAACGAGCTGGTTTATCTGTAGAGAATCTGAGACTATTATTGTCTATATGACTATATCCCGTTCAATTTTAATTCCCTATATTTGGTAATTACTTGACTAAGTTCACAGCACCTGGACCATGGGGTGGAATAGGGTTAAGGGCAATAATGGAAGTGTCTTTGAGGGCTTTATGACTCAATGATGGATGTACGCTAGGGTTATTAATCCTTTTGACATGTTAGTTGTCTTATTGGCGAGTTTAGTAATGCGATGCATAATTCAGGACAAGAAACAGCAGTAGGAAAACGAAGTACTTAAACATATCGATAATGATAATCAAAGGAAGAGAAATCACAATGGATCGCGCAGTTATAGTGATATGATTTTTAAAATATATATTAACCAAATAGAATTTAGAAACACATCTATTATTGTGATCAGAACACACACAGACCGTGAGATAGATCATTTCTATATAAGAAAACTAGAAAAGTAAAGTCAGGTCATATATTCATGTACGAATAGTCAAAAACTCAAAATTTTAATGTCGCGTAACTATTTAGAAATATTATGTGTAAAAAATGAACATCATTTATGTATTTTAATATTAACTATTTATACTAATATCTAATAGTTGTTTTTTTTTACAAAACTAATAAGATCTAATAGTTAATATGTATTTCTCCCACTTTCACATCAAACAAATCGTATTATTAATAGATTTTAACGTTGGGCGGCTTACGTTAAACAGTAGGTTTTTTACACAAGATGACAACTCAAAAAACTTTTTTGGGTAGGGAAGTGAAAGAGATTTTAATTAACCTTAATTAATGTAGCCATTCAAATAAAATATAATAAAATATATTTATTGTTATTCTTTCTCACGGTAAACAAAAGTTCTTATAATCTAATATGCTTAATATAATAAACTATAATTATAAGAGGAAATTCACTTTCAAGAATGCTAATTCAAACATATAATATGTTTGAATTAACATTCTTGAAATTCACTAGCAATGTATTTATAAGTAGTTAAGATAATTAAAATTAAATATTTAATATATTAAAATTATAAAATATAGTGATTTAAAAATCTTTATGATAAAAATAATTATTTTTTAATCCATCATTTTTTTAATTAAAATTAATATCTTGTTTTGGTAAAAATTTATAAAATATTCATATGTAGACAACATTA
>PYAF01002533.1:120943-135787 GCA_007407185.1 Glycine tomentella
TTTTATCATTAACTTATTATTTATTCTTGTTATTAAAATGATCCGTTTCAATTTGAAAACATTTGAATTGTTATTAGAAATTATATTAACACTTTCAATGAAATCAATTTCTTTTTGTTGTAATATCAACTACAAATAATAGTTATGAATACATATAATTAAAGTAATTACTAAGTAGATTAGAAATAATGTTACATAATAAGCACATGACTGTCGTCAATTAATTATTTTTATTTTTTAATAAATATATTTATTACATGATTCCTTTCCTATATCTAAATAAAATAAGATATATTAAACAGAATAAATAAATAAAAAGAGAGTTTTCGTATGTAATAAAAACAGTTTTAAGAGAATTATTTACAAAATGAGATTAAATGATAAAATAATTAATATTATTTATATTTTAAAATTTTAAATTAATACAAATTTAGGATATATCATAAAATTAAAAAAGTGAGACATAAATATTTTATCCAGGACACAAATTATCTCTCATCCATCCATGGTGAGATTGAGAAAGATATACGCCAGCCAAGATGTACGATTTACATATTAAAGCTTGCTGTGTATAGAATACATACACTGATTTTTTTTTTTTTTTTCAATTGGTTACACAATGTGAATTTATTTTTCTCACTTGGATTTTTTTTATGCTTGTCACTCAAGGATTTGTGATCAGATCGACCATCACATGTTACAGCACGATTCCTGATGTGGCAAGGATCGACGTGCATGTGTAAAGGTTTTTATTTACATTGTTTTTAATTAAATAAAATTATAGCACTATTTAATTTTCATGTTTATTATATTTTAAAAACACACAAAAATTTAAACTATATGTTATATTTCATCATTTTTTTTTATAGAAATTTGAGTAAATTACATTCCTATCCCCTGTATTTTGCTCAAATTTCACTTGATACCTCTTTTTTTTTACATTACTTTTATCCTCTTCTGTTAATCGTCGTTAACTAATGTCAATTAAAATATGTGAGCAGATAAAATTGTTCTTATATTTTAATTGTAAAATTCAAATTATCTTCTCCCAATTAGTATCGGAATTTAGGGTTCACGTTTCATTCCACTTCCCCATTTACGAGTATTGTTCATCTTCATTTTGTTAGCGAGTTCTTCTTTAGCGTCCACGGGGTACGAGTTCATCTTCCTCTCACGAAGTTCACGTTCCATTCTTCTTTACTATTCGCGAGTTCTTCACCGTTCTTCTTCCAGTTCACGAGTTCTCCATTGTTTCTCTTCCAGTTCGCGAGTTCTCATTGTTCCTCTGTTTCTGTTCCTGTTCCTGTTCCATAATTTTTGTTCACACTAGGATTTTGTTTATAAGTGACTATTGGATCTTGTATATAGATTACTTTTTAAGAATATTTATTTAATTTTGATTGTTTATTGTTGCCTATTTTTGAATGGTGTTTCAATTAGAGAAAAAAAATTTAACTAAAAAATTGAAGAAGAAAAAGAAAGGGTGTTAACACTACGTACCAGGAAGGTAGATTCACGTCAAATAAAAAGCTCCAATTAGAGAAAAAACATAAAGAAACAAGAGTCTTAAAATAATTTCAAGTTGAGAGGAAGAAGATGAAAATATTTTGAACATAAAATTTCATTAAAAATCATATGACCAGCATATGCCAACTTTCTGTTAAATTATTTAAATGATGTTTATGACAGAGGAAGTCTGAATGTAATGTGAGCTAAACAATTAAGAATTTTTTTATAGGGTGTAAAAAGGAAGAGATATAAGGTAAAATTTAAGCAAAACACATAAAATACAAGTGTAATTTGCTCTAAATATTTCATCCTTTTAACTCTATCAAACTTTGCAGTAAGGGAAAAAAACTCTATCAAACACTAAGCTACATTTTGATTGATGAAAATAATGAAATACAGTGAAATGAAATTAAATAGAATCATGTTTCATATGAAATATAATAAAACTTAATTAAATACATATTATATTTTATTTTATTCTATTTAAACATTTTCATTATTTCTTTGCTTTAAGATATGGGACAATATAATCTTGTATACTATTATAAAATATTTAGATAATAAATAATATTTCCATCATATTTCATTTTACCTTATTTTATTTCATTCATTATTAATAAATCATCAAACATAACCTTTTTATAACCTATTTTACGTTAAACATTATTTTTAATGTAAAATTTATAACTAAATTAATTTGAAAAATATTTAACTGTGTTTTAATAGCTTAAAATTAATTTTAACAACACAATTATTGTATTTTAAAATGTTTTTAAATAAGAAATTAATTATTAATTAATTAAATAATAAATATTTAAAATTCACTTAAAACAATTTGCTCGTAACTATACGTTAACAGCTGTCATCCAAATTAACATGAGTACAATCTCAACACGCGCGCAGTCTTCAAGCACGGAGTGCTATATAACACTGTTACACTGGTGAGTGGTGACACAAGAACTATCGTTATAGAGAAATTTTTTAAGCACAAGATACTTCTCATGCGTGCATGCGTGTGTTAGTGAGAAAGAATATGAGAGATGAGAAATGAAAGAATTTATCTTAACTATTTAATGTGTTATTCTAAATTTATGCAAAATTAATCATTAAAACTTTCTTATATATGTTCTTACAATTCATACGTGTTGCTGCTGCTGCTTTTCTTTCCCCTTTTCTTTTTTCTTTTTATTTATTTCCCTCTTATCTAGAGTATATATATAACCTCAATTATGCCAATCAAATTTTAAAATGTAATTTATGTGTAATTTTTGAAATTTTGTCATTAATGGCTAAATTTTGTCCCTAAATTGTTTAGTTTCTTGTATATAGGATTTGTTTTGTGATGAGAGATTTGGATAGTTTATATGATATCTAGGTTTAAATTTCATTACTGTCATCATACATTATAAAGAATATATACAGAATGATGTAAAATAAACATATTTATGTGAAATATAAAAATATCTTATGAACCATTGTAGATAAACTGAGAAAATTAAAATTAGTTATATCGAGTAACAATATATCAACGCAGAAATTTGATACATATACGATATTTATTAATTTTATTTTGAAATAATTTTAAAATAAATAAAAACTCATATATGAATTTTATGTATAGTTATTATTATTTTTTCCTTATAAAACAGATAATATGATCTTTTATGTTAATATAACCCTTAATTGGTTAGAAATCATTAAACATATTTTATTATATACTTATAATTATTTTTTTCCCAAATATATACTTCTAAATATTGAATGTAGTAGCATAATTTTTTAATGTATTAAATATTTTCTTTTTTAACATGTTTTTATTTTATTTCTCTAATTAATTATTATATTTTGGAAATGAGCGTAAAAGACACCAAGTTCAAGATTTTACACATGGTTTTTGTATCTTTAGTTATCTTTAGCCTTCTGCCTTCATTTTATTGGATGCCAAATTTAATAAACTGGAGTTCCCGACAACACTGCTACCCATAACTTTTTGAGTTTACAATGTCTATGGCATATGTAGTTGATTAGAAACCCATATCTACAAACTTGTATATCTATGCCACAATCGAGGTCAAATTATAAAATGAATGAACAATCACTATACATAATCATACAGTAACATTTTAGTAAATACTTCATCCGTGTCATGATAATCATTATCTTACATTATTTTATACAAATAACAAAAATTAATAAATGGATGAAAAAAATAACAATTTCACAAAAGATATTTTTGGTTGTTAAAAAAATAATTTCATAAAATTAATTTAATCATCATTAATATTGTAATAATTATACTAAGTAAAAATAAGCAATTAATATTATATTAAAAAATAAAAAAATGATAATTATGTTAAAGTTAATCACGAATTATTATGGGATGGAGAAAGTAACTACGTATTACTTCCACTTTTCTTTAAAAGAAAGTGTTATTTAAAATAAAAATAATTATTTGTTTTAAATTATATCTTTAATATATATATGTTTATTTCTTAAATACTTTTCTACTTAAATGAGAAGTAAAAGATAATAAAAATATATTATGACATTTTAAAAAATACTATCCATTTATTGATCGAGGTTCATGATGTCGTAAAATAGTGGTATTAATTACTGCACTGTTTATACAGTTAAAAGATGAGCTTCAAATTTGCGGTCTCTCATAATTGAGTTTGGTTTGTGTCTGATACGAGTAAAAACAAGAAGATGGAAAATTAAAGAAATGGTACTTAATAAAAATTTAGATTTACAAATACATGTAACACCTCGTTAATGTAAAAAAAATACTATATTAAATAAAAACGATAATGAAAAAGGCTGTTTTTGCAGTATATATATTCACTGAGATGGGTGTATATATATAAAAAAATACTATATTAAATAAAAACGATAATGAAAAAGGCTGTTTTTGCAGTATATATATTCACTGAGATGGGTGTATATATATATATATATATAAATCATACGTCGAACAGTCAAGGAAAACCATCGATGAGGGGGATCAAAGGAATTGATCGAATGATCACTAATATGAAATGTTTGTAAAGTTTACGAGAAACTTAATTTTTCCACGTAAGGATTATTACCGCATTAAAATGTCTAAACTAACTCATTTAGTAATATTTCTGAATGTCTAAATCAGCTTTTGAAGTTGGAAATCAATTGTAGTTATCTTTTTCAGTATATGTATTGGCCACATGTACGATAAGTACAATTCATGGCAACAAAGTTGACGGGGGCCATTTGCAACTGCGGCATAAAACATCTGCCTTTCACTATCCGCATGTCCATGCAAACGTGTGTAGGAATCTATTTGTTCGGACTTTGTCCTTAAAAATTTAATATATATATATATATATATATATATATATATATATAATAATAATAATAATGGAATAATGTTATTTCCATTTTCAACAAGAAAAAAAAAATGATACAATTCGATCCACCCATCACCATTCTTCTAAGGTGGTGGTGTCAATTCTTTGAACTGATCATCTACATCCTACAAACTCTATACACTTGTGGAAGTCACAGTACTCGATCTTTTCCACTCCACCAAACGCCGCAAGAATTGCTCAACCTGTAAATGTGACCATTAAGATATTTGTTAATTACATTATATATTTCTTAGATCCACCATTCACAATAAAGATAAACAAGATTGATGCGTGAATTAAACATTTGAATTATTATAATAAATTGTGGTGGATATTGAATATATAGCACTTGCCTCTGATGGATCTTGCAAGGTATAGGAAGCATCTGTTTCTTTTGCAACTCTAGAAACAAGAATCCCAATTCCTTGACCCCTACTGCGCAAAACCTGTTAATTATATTATATCCATAATGTCAACAAGTCAATTAATAAACATATGCAGGTGAAAATGAATTATATAGAATAATAATATATATACTTTTAACTAACTAACTAGCTAGGCGTGGCAGCATTTGTTACCCTAAAAGCATCCTCATCAGTTCGATCATCACCAATATAGATTGGAAATACATCTTTCGAATTCTCGTATCCTATAAATATGCAAATAGTATGATTATAGTGAATCAGAATAAACATATGACTTATATATGTAGCATAGCTAGGTGAGGTATCAAAGTAAGGCTATTTTTGCATGAATTAATATATATATATATATATATATATATATATATATATATATATATATAGTTACCTACTCACCTAATGATTCTAACAAAAATTCAAGAGCCTTGCCCTTGTCCCATTTGATGGTTGGACGGATCTCTAGCACTTTTCTCCCTTGGGTTAGCCTAAGTTGTGGATACTCATTGAGCACCACTCTAACTTTCTCCGCCAACGCTGCCCAACTCTAAGGAAAAAACAGAGTAAAAAAAAAAAAAATGGTTACCGAACAATTAAAGTTTTTGGCGTGTGCGTGTGGGTTTGGTTATTCTATTGATTCAACAATTATATGGTAAGTTGACTGGTACCTTTTCGTCAACACAACGGAAGTGCACGGATAAGCAAAACTTATTGTTCTCAACCTTAGCCCCTGGGACCGTCTTTGTTTTTTCTAACAAGATCTTGTACACCTGAAAAATTACTTTTTGATAACGTACGACGTGGTTAATATCTTATGTGCTGCCACACGCCAATTTGGGAGGAAATGAAATAGAGGTTTGCATTTAGATAAAAGAAAAAAGAGAAAACGAACCTCATCGATCATTGGCAGGAATTGACTCGCGGGTTGGAACAGCACTGCTTTATTATTATTATTACCCTGAAACAAAGCAACAAATGGCAAAGCTAAGCAGAAAGAAACAGAAAGATAGAATCTATTACCCACTGATTAGTTTCAGAAACTCTCTCACTTGCTTTGGACTTTGGCTTTTTGTTGGACCAGTGATGTCCATGCCATGGCTTCCGGCATAGTAAAGTTCTGCCAATTTTACAAAGTTATATACCTGAAAAAAAAGAA
This sequence comes from Glycine tomentella, assembly GCA_007407185.1. NCBI lineage: Eukaryota > Viridiplantae > Streptophyta > Magnoliopsida > Fabales > Fabaceae > Glycine > Glycine tomentella. The sequence continues at coordinate 127,408 of PYAF01002533.1, forward strand.
CTCCAATTAAATCTCTCAAGAGAAGAAAAAAAAAATCATTTAATCACTTCCACGTCACTTTTTGTACTTATTTTTCTTTGAAGAAAATGTACCTTGTCTCTGCACCTTCCAGTCACGATTGCTGTGGGAAAATGTCTTGCTATACCCTTTAGTGTTGCTCTCATCTAATTTGAGAAAAGAAAGTCTCAGATTAATCACAAACATAAGCTTTATTCAATGGATATGAGTATAAGCGAAAAATGGGAACAAAAGGAAAACCTTTCTAGTCATGAAAGCCTTATCCGGATCTGCAACAATTGGAGAGAGAGTTCCATCGTAGTCAAGAAAAACTACAATTTGCTTTCCTTTGGCACAATATACTATTTGTTCAAAGGTGTTCAGAGCTGAAGGGTGATAAAGCTGCAAAGAGTGGTGAAATAGAAGCAGAGTCAAGTGATGAGCATAACCACACATAGAATCATAAACCATGTAACATGTTCATCATATGTTGTGCTTACAATCCTAGATCTTTTTTCTTGGCTTTCTGATTTGGCACGAGTTGGGGAAGAAGCTCTCATTGAATCAATCCAAGCACTAACTTTGGCTCCTTCCAATCTTTTCACAAGATTTTTATTATGGGGCAGCCCCCAAAACCCACTAAGCACAGCCATGGATTCTGGCACTGTTGCACTTGGCAACACAGTTGAGTTTGAAATGGAAGCTGCCACGGCAATCAGCGAGTTAATAACCTCATGAGTCACCACATTTTGGTTCGTCATCATATCTATCTTCCTTTCCTTCAAAGTTCAAATTAACCCTTTTGATAGAATAGAGAAATTGGAAAATGTAAAAGGAAATTTGGAAGAAACTGCTTAGGCAGAATAATATTGGAAATAAAAGGGAGGGGTGAGGAGAAGGAGTGGAAAAACAGAGAAGAGAAGAAGGTTGATTGTGATACGTGGCTTGTTACTCTGCTGAATAAGGCCTTTTATAGAATGCAAAAAGTTGCTAGGAAAAAAATCAGAGTTGATTTTACTAGTTGGCTTTGCCTAGCCAAGTCACGAACGAGGCAGGTGTGTCTTGTCAATTCATAAACTTAGGCTTCTTGTACAAACCGACGAAACAACACTTCTCCTCCGAGGGGCCACCATCATGATCCCCCACACAGCTACCCTACTTTTTTATTTTCTTTTTCTGCTGTAAAAAAAGAAGTGCACATAATAATTTGGAAACTTCACTGCAAGGATCGTGTGGTTTCGTTACATTATTACCACTTATTATATGCATTATCCTGTACTCCAAGTTAAAAGGACACCAAATTTCCAAGCGGAGACCGCTGCTTTTTATTGTTTTGTTGTCAGAAAAGATTCTTGGATGATGAATATGTGGTTTGCATAACTAGTTTTACCTTTACTTATTACTCAAGTCAATATTGAATAATCCTAATAGTTTGCGTCCTGAATAATCTTACAAAAATAATGGAATAGTGTTACGGGCAGTTTTATATTAATTTATGATATGAGAATAAGGGTTTTAGATTTGACTAGAAGAGGAACAATTGACTGGTGAAACAGAAAAGGGTTTTGCTGTTTCTGTACTGTGCAAAGCAAGACCATGCGAAATAGAACCCTTGGTTGCACTAGCTTAGGAAGTGGGAAAGGACCACATAATTTACCCCACCTTAATAATTTTTATTTTCTTGAACTTCATGAGGTAAGAATTGCCAGCTAATATGGATAAAGTTTATATTAAGGTGGTTCAAAAAAATATAACACTTAAATGGTAGGATAATTTGTCGTTATAATTGTATTTTATACGTTGCAGGAATCTTAGTTCTGATGGAAAATATAAATTTAGCTAATGCAAAAATCAATAGATCAAAATGATTTTGTAATCTTAAATAAAGATTTTATCTATTATTATTTTTATCTCCCAGTTCATCCTATAAATTAAATATATATCTTATTTAATTATCACAGTTTAGTTTAGATTAGGATAGATCTTATCACTTATCACTAAATTGTACATAGACTATAAATGTACTCTACAGTATCAATCAATCTTGCATATATTGATGTTGATTAGGATGGCACCATCGATGACAAAAAATCTACATTGGCATACACCATCTTCCTTGGTAGTAATCTAATTTCATGGCTCTTAACAAAGCAAAAAACAGTGGCACAATCCTCAACGGAAACTGAATACAGAGCAATTGCTATTGCAACTTTAGAGATAATGTAGCTGTCTCATTTGCTCATTGAAATTCATATTCCACTACATAGTCCACCTAAACTACTATGTGATAACATTGGTGCAACTTATTTGTGCACCAATCCCATTCTGCATTCTCTAAATAAAGACATTTCCCTTTATTACCATTTTGTCAAAGAGAAAGTTCAAGTAGGGAGGCTTCCGGTCATACATGTATCCACAAAATATTAGCTAGTATATATCATAACAAATCATTTGCAACAAATAAAATACAAGGTCTTGGATACAAGATCAAAGTTACGACAACGTACAAGTTAATCTTGAGGGGGGCATAATGAACCAGCATTATCCTATAATCTTAAATAAAGATCTTATCTACTAGTATCTTTTATCCTAACTGATCATGTAATTAATTTGAATGTAGATCTTATCTAATTGTTATAGCTTTGTTTATATTAACATAGATATGATCTCTTATTATCTTATCTTATTTTGGATTAGGATATGACTTATCGTTTATCAATCAATAATATATAAACATTATATCTATAAATATACACTATACTAGCAATGAAATGCAATTGAGAATTCTCTCAACAAACGTAAAATCCACTAACAAATACTTGAAGTCCAGTATTTTTTTTTTTTTTTAATTTGTAAGTTTTTAGAAAAGACAAGTCCATGAGGGTTTTTTTGGATTGTCGTTTGGTTGAATGTAACTAGCGTTTTTTCAATCCATCAGGATTATTGCTTCTCCATTGAGGGCTTGGAAAAGTGTAAAATGTTGTTTGGAGCCTCTCAATTGGCAAACCAAACGCACATATAGTCATCAAGCTTGACTTGCATTAGACACATTTATTTGTTTTCCCCTTTCCCTTACATTGATCTCATAAACAGGACCTTTCTATCCCTCTTATTATATAAGGTATTTAAACTTCTCTACATTCTTTATTTTCTATTATGTAGGTAACGACATTTCTTACTTCAATTTTTCTTGGTTTCCATTTTTGTATGTGGTATATTACGATTTAGAATATAGGTACAAAAATATATTCCTAGCATATGAGCTATCAACCAAGGATAGATGACCCACTTGATCGCCCTTTGTATAGTTTCTCTGAAACTTAAACAAGCAGCACCTACCTAGTCTATCTTCAAAACCAGGGGCATAATAAATACTTTCTTTTTCTTCTTGCCTTTCTTAGTTTTGTTTCTCATTTGTATCGTTTTCCATCAAGAATGCCAACGATAACTGGTTAATATAGAGTTAAATGCATATGAAGTAGGCCATTCGGCTTTTAGTTCATGCATTCCTTTGTCAAGCAATTATCACTTATACATTGGTTGATACTCATATGCTAAGAATATTTTGATATTTTGTCAATTTTTTCTTTTTCTTCTCGCCTTTCTCCAAAAAAAATGTATTGGCTTCATAATTAAGAACCTTGAGAATCCTACATACCTAAAATATCATTATCAACCATTGAATGTACCAATAATTAAGGATATGTAATTGGATAAATGAATGGACTGAGTTACATGCAGTCGTTAAATTTTTTTTTTATGGTATTATGTTAACGACTTTCATCATTATTTATTGTACATATATTTATATTTTGTTATAATATACCAATAGTTGGTTTTTTTTTTTTTTATCAATGTTATAATCCTACATATTTCCTTCAAAATTGTACTATTAATTTGAAATGAGCCAAATTCACCTTTAATTAATCAAAAATGCTATTTGCCATCATGTTGTATAACTAATTATGACATGCAAAAATATGACTTTCTTTCGTATTTACTCTTAGTGGTGTATGTTTCTAAATCACATTTTATACTAATTAAATATATTTAATAATATTGTTTTCTCTTAAGTCAGCTTAGTTGTTTAAGTTGTGAGAGATAAATTGAAAATGTGTGTCAGGTGAATTTTTCACAGGAATGCTACTGATTTTTCATTTTTTTTTTATTGTCCCTCCTTCTCCACTTCCGACGTATATATTCACTTTCATACTCACCTCTTACTTAAAATTTTCACCGAGTGTTAAAGTGTTTTGACCAGTTAAAATTGTCAATAGTTAAAATTTTGTCGATTTAGAAAAAGCTCTGAAAATTTATAATACCTGTTTTTTTTCTATTATTTTTAGGTGATTGTGAGCCACCTATTATAAATTTTAACTCGTTTTGTTTTCAAATAAATTAATTTTAGAATTTTAAAAAAACCATTAGAATTTCTATTTGTTTTCTTATATTTCTCTTTATTTTCATAAAATAAAACAAAATTAGAGTTATAAAAAAAACTAAAAGAGCCGCTTAAAAAACATTTAAGAGTTTTGAACTTCTACTTTTATTGGGGAAATATTAATACGGTAAGTTTTTATTAATAAAATATTAATAATACTAAATGTTGTATTTATAAAACTGTTATTCATATTGTGTGTTTCCAATTGCATTAAGTCATGAGGGAACATAATAGGTTAGCATGGAATATGAAAACAAAAATACCAAACGGCAGTAACTGCTTTGGACTTTGGAGGCCCTTTTGAATCAAATGTTTGTCGCTGTTATTAAAGAATATGAAAAGGGTCAAATAATCCGACTAAGCAAAGTTTCAATGTTGCTTCCAACGGAAACCAAAGATAGAAATTTAATAGCAAAAGGTCCCAAAACGACGAAGGAATTTTAGCAACTAGGATGCCTTTCTCTATACGTGACTGCTTCTCTTATGTGTAAATTTTCAGCTGTTCCCCCACCTGCCCATCATAGTTTTCTATGATTAATTCTTATACATTTTTTTTTATAATATTACTTTTTTTATTTATCTCTATCACATCGACCATTTTATCTTTTATACTTTCTTTCTTTTTTTATCTCTTTGTATTAACAACTTTTCATACTAAATTTTTATGTCAATACAATTTGAAGGGATATGTATTGGGGAAGGAGAGAATAGAAAAGAATAGAGAGAAGAAAAGAAGAAAATAGGCCAAATTAATCTCCTTTCATTGATAATTTTCTTCCATTAAATAATCCCTCAAAGGAATAAATAATTAACCGAAAGATAAAAAGCTATTATCTAGGAAACTACTTAAACAGAAAGATAAAAAAATAATCTTCTTAATAATTATAATCAGCCTTATCCTAATAAAAATTAATTAAATAAATAATCTTTGAAGTGGGCTGGTACTCTTGTTGCACGTTTGGGTCTGCCTTCTACACAATTTCTGTTATTTTTTCCTGCATAAGGATTTTTTAGGGAAATAAAAAGATTGGGGAAGAAAATGACAGCAGTTCTGATTTGATTGAACCGTGTGGGATTTGTAAGATAATAGATAGCAGTGATACGGCCACGTGTATCCATCGTGTCCACACTCTACAATACAATTGAGCTACTTTGAGTTTGCTTATTCCAATGGGTGAGAACCGACTATGACTTATGAGGATCCCTTTCACCTTAACACACCATAGCTTCTATTTTTTTTATGTTTATATATATATATATATATATATATATATATATATAATATAATTCATATAGTTGAATAAAGTATTAAATTATTATAAATTTATTGATATATGAATTTAATTTTTAATTTACAGATAATAAAAAATTATTAGATGATATATTTAAAATTTAGATCAATATAAACAAATTATCTTATGTTACATTTAATAGACATACAAGTTTTTTTTAAAATAACTTGCCAACAAATTTAATTACAAATATGATCTAAATTCCATGAATAACTTGTTATCATCAAAGTTAATAATGAATAAAGAAATAATTTATTAATTACAATTATTATTTGAAGTTCAAGAATAACTCACTAATTAATTTACGATATGGAAGAACTCTTTTAAGGTTGAATTAGCCACTTGACAACTTTTCAATGACATCTTATCATTGTGTTATTTTAACAAATATAAGTAGGGGTGAGTATAAGAGTTCACGTTTGCAAACTGATATGCTATGGTCGTGGATCAGACGGATTAAGAGTTGTTTTTTTTTTTTTTTACAAATCTATATAACTATAATTAATACTTGAGTTCAGTCCATTCACGGACTTAACGAATTTTATATGTGGCCTCACGGGTAGTTTGTATAAGACAAAATTAATTTTAAAATAAAAATTATACAGATTAAGTATTTGAGAGTTGAGACTTCAGAGTTTCCCCTTTCAAACCCTCACTTTGTCGTGCATCTCCTTCCTTGATCCTCACTTTGTCGCACGTCTCTTTTCCCAACCCTAACTCCATCGCGAGGCCCGCGACATCACTTTCTCTTTCTCGGCTCGTGTGCGACCTCCCTACCCTAGTCAACAACGTGCTGCACTTCCCTTATCCCAGGAAACACCGCGCGAGAAGGTTACTTCCTCCTCCTTGGCTTGCGCGTGCCACCCCTCTCTACGCATCGCACTTCCTGCTTGCACGTCATGCCTCCCTACAACCACACGCCTTCCATCGTGTCACACCTCTCTCTTGCTTGTGGTTGTGCCAAACAACCAAAAACATATTTTTATTTTTAAAACATTTATTAATTGAATCCGTAGACTAGTTCGTTTATCCGCGGTAGGAGTGGAAATAGGTCAGACCATGCTAGGCTTGATTAGACCTGATCTTGACTTGATTTAAAAATATAAAGTCTGGCCTGACCTATTTAAAAGTCTGGCTTGGTCTATGAGCCTATTAAAAAGCCTGTCAGAAATATGAATATAGAGATTTGTAAATCTAAAATCAAATTTATTCCAATATTTTTTACTTTTTCTTTCTTTTTTATTATTTTCGTTTTCTCATCTTTCTTTCCTTTTTTTCTTTTTCTATTATCTTCCTTTCTTTTTTTTCTTTTTATTATCTTTCTTTCCCTTTTTTCTTTCTTTCTACAGTTCCATGTTTTTTTTTTCTGTTTTAATATTTTCTTTCCTTTTTTCCTTTTTCTATTATCTTCCTTTGTCTTTTTTTTTTTACGTTTTCTTTCTCCTTTTTTCTGTTTTAATATTTTTCTTTCCCTTATTTTTTATTCTTTCCACTTCATCATTTCCCTTTCCTTTTTTTGTTTTCGTTTTTTAAAATAATTATTTTTTCTTTCATTTTTTTTAGGACGGAATTAGGATATGACAAATTGAATATATATATATATATATATATATATATATATATATATATATTAAATTGGTCATAGGCCTAACAATTTTTTTTTAAAGTTTGAGTTTGACCTTTTTATTTAAATAAATTTTCAAAAAGTCTTAATCCGACCTTTATAATAAATAAGTTGGGTCATATCAGACCTTAAATAGACTAGGCTAAAGACCCCTAATAGGAAATCTGACCAATTTCTATTCCTAATTCGCAAATCTAGCAAACTCAATACAAACCTAAAAAAATATTCATTTATTTCATAAAATATATTTATCCCATTCGCTTAAGACGTGGATTTCACAAATTAGGTCTTAAAATAACGGGACCCTATGCCCACCCCTAAATATAAGACGAGAGGAGAAGAAATTTGTTATCTGTTTGGTGTACGAGGTGAAGGGATCTTATAGACTTATGCTCTCTATGTTTTGTAGTATAATTGAAATAATTTTTTGCCTTTTATAATAAATAATTACAATCATAAAGTTATATATTACATTTGGGCCATGCAGTACATGAATTAAAACATTAATGATTATATAATTAAAAAATATTCAGTTTATAATAATTATATATAGAATAATTTCTAATAATGTGTTTATACTAACTAACACTATCAAAATAAAACTTACTTTCTAATAAATTTCAATTAATTTATAATGTAAACTTTATTATATTAGTAATGTGTCAAAATTAAACTTTAAATATTTTAGGTCTAGTCTGTTGCGTGTGCAATGTACTGTAACCAGTTAAAATATATGAGAAACTATAGTTGCTCACAAAAAAAAAAAAAAAAAAAGCATACAATGGCATATGGCCGTAATATATATTTTCATTAGGCAGTGGAATAGTAAAATGTTATCAATATCATATTATGTAATAGATATTTTATTTATCAATTCTTAGAGTAATTATTATCTTTAAAAATTGATTAACAAATTCATAAGAATTTTTAATATTTGTATATATATATATATATATATGTGTGTGTGTGTGTGTCTGTGTGTAGAGAGAGAGAGAGAGAGAAAGAGATAGAGAAATGATGCATTTT
>PYAF01002533.1:138972-151154 GCA_007407185.1 Glycine tomentella
ACGGGTGAAGTAATTAGCATACTCAACAAATATTTAACCAATAACAGTAAATCCAATCCTGTAAAAAAACAGTAAATTCAAATAATTAAAACCATTACAAGATATCGATAACAACTATAATATCAAGTCTTGGATAGTAATACTAATTGTAAATGCTACTTTTGTTGCAATGATCAAACACTAACAATAGTTTATTATTGTTGTAAAAAATAGTTATTATTATTATTATTATTCATTAGTTGATAGTATAAAAAATCATTATACTCACAATTAATATGTGAATATTAAACTCAATTACCTTTTATAAAAATGTCTCTTAAAAATAGAAAAAAAAATTATCTAAAGAATAATGATTTTGAAACTCAGCTGTACAATTTTTCTGTGAAAGCAATCATAAGTATAATAAGAAGAAGAAAAATGCAGCTATTTCATTTCTCAAGTGAGTTGGTACATACTTCCCTCAGACTAGTCCGTCCCTAGCTAGATTCAGTGTGCTCCTTAGAGCATTGATAATTTTTGTTTTGATTTAGCAAGTGGGATAATGTTCTCTTTTATAATTCAAATTACAACATCATACATATATTTAAGTAAAACGAGATGTTCTTGACATGGATTTTTTTGTTGCTTATAAAGGAGGGGAAATTTCATTAAAGGGATATGCTATAATATGCAATTTGCAAGGCCTTCAAATTCAAGTTGTGTCCTCCATCCAAATGATCGCTGCAAGTAGGCTCCAAAGTGGTGTGTTCACCGTACATCCACCATTCAAAAAGGTTCTCAATCTCATTCTCGCAGAGATAGATGATTTATCCCAAATTGGAAAGGGCACTATGGGAGCACACAATCATATCTGATAATCAACTGAAAAAACCGCCAGCCACCATTCAGAAAACCGAGAGAGAGACCTTCACTTATACCTCTTTCGGTTTCATATTAAATATTTTTTTTAATCAATATCATAAGAATATTGATTAAAAAGACCCCATAATAACAATGGATCCCATTAGCAAAGGAAAACTCAGTTGCAGCAGGACAATGGGCCCACAATTAGTTTGCCTTTTGTGATGTGACTTGCCAGCCACAATGCCTAGGCAATGATTCATCTTGGACCCACAAATCATGGCTTAGTGCTAAGCCCACTTATGCCCACCATGCCCACTCATCTTTTAATTCCCTTATCCCCCCTCTAACCTCTTCTCTACAGCATCCCACTTCATTTCATTTCTAATCTGCATTTCCGGATATCCCATTCCACTCTCTTACCTTAGCTTTTTTTAGATTTTGATTGGCCTTAGTTTTTTTATATCCTATCATGCATGTTCGGTGGGTCATTGGAAAAATTTGGAATGGAATTCACTTGTCAAAAGATTAAAAAGTTGGAATTATGCTATTGTGCGTTTAGAGCAACTTGGGTGCATTTTAAACCCCCTGCATCAATTCTCTTTTCAGTTTTAATTCGCAAACAACTTAAAGGCTATACAGGTTCGAATGCCCTGGTGACATTTTACATCTCATATTTTTCTACTTGAATATGCAAAGATTAGGTGCCCAAAATCGTATTAGGCACGCATGGGGAGATTTAATACCTCAATGAGTGGCACCAATAAGGTTGTCATAGAAGATTTGGAATTGGATGAAAAGAGTATACTTTATGCGTATAATGATGACTGTTTTCTATTCGTATAAAGTAAATCAACCCACCAGATAGATCTTAAATTACTCCCATCTTTTGAATTTTTTTATAGGAAAGAATCCAGTTAAATGTACTTAGAGAAGGGAATAAGAACATTCTACAAACAAAATTATTGTCCTAAATCTAATTTATACACTGATAATGAATACAAAGGATTGTTCCTTGAATCTTTGTCATTATCTTACGGAAGTTTCGTTCCATTGCTTGTTTCTATTATTAGTGCATGGAGCACTAGCTAGAATGGTCCATTGGTCCAAAGTCTAATTGATTGCTCTACTATGCTATCCCATCTAAAACACATTACATCTAATAATGTAACGCTACTTTATTTTACATTTTTAAATTTTTTTAGTTCATGTGTATTTGTAGATATAGGATATGAACCATTGAATCTGACTATGTGAATCAATGCCCTCCTCTGCACATCAATCACAAACAGAACTACAGAAGTACTAGGTTTAACCACTGCATCAGGGGCAGCGATCCAAAAGTAGTTCGTAGTAATATAGCATAATATGTTTAGTTTGCAAGGCAGCCTTAAAACAAATGCAGTTAGATGAATAAAAATATATATAAATGAATAAAAAAATGCAATCAGGATTAAAAGGAAAAAAAAAAAAACCATTAATTAGTTTACTCGAAAAGGCAGCGCAGTGTGATGACCCCGTGCACAAAAATGAGAGAAACGACCCTTCCAGCTAACGAAAATCCATATTTGTCACGAATTAACCCGGGGCTAGATGGTGAGAGAAGACAATAAACATCCATAAACAATAGTATACAATAAGACTAAGCAGGGGTTCTTTAACTTATGTACTTAATAAAAATGATTAATATAATTTTCTTAATTGCGTCAATCATTTAAGATGAAAAAAATATTATGTAATTCGATACCAATAAGTGTTCATGATCATGATTAATTTTTATATGACAAGTATTTTAATTTTTTAAAAAAGTTAATAATACTTAATTATGTGTCATAATTATTAGTTGGAACCAAATCTTCTAGTAATTTCTCTTTACAATGGGTTGTTTAACTCCATTTTATTTGGAGTAAATTAAACAACTTTGTAATCAGGACAAATACTAAAAGAGTTTTTTATATTATTAACCAATTACAAATTGTATGTATGATTATTTTATTGATTTTCTCATAATTATCTTTAAAATTATTCTAAACATGATTTTTTATTGATTGGTAAAAACTATTTACACCATTCATGCTCAGACATTAAATTCAAAAAGTCAAAACAACAATTATAACAAAAATAATAACTAGGGGGTGAGTGAGCATATGGATAGATTTAATTTTTTTTATCAGACTCAATACATTTTTGAGACATGTTAAAGTTATATTTCAAGTCCTTTCAATCCAGCTTAGTGTTGTACATTCTTTTAAAAAATATACTTTTTAAAAATTGTGTAGTAATATAAAAAAATGTTTTATTTAATAATATTGTGTATAACATGATTTTATATTTATAATGATATTATTTATTATAAAATATAAATTAATTTAAGTTATATATTTATTTTATTTTATTATTTACCAAACATAATATTAAGATTGGTATATTATATTAAAATGTCGAGTCAATACTATTTTGTGCTACCCGTCTCGAATCTTAATTGAGTCGAATTTAAATTTAAATAGAAGATCCTATCAAAATTTAAAGCAGAATAAAAACAAAATAAATGGTCCAAACTCTTCCCTTGCTCACCTCTAATAATAACACAAAAAAGGCGTATAGTTACCCACCCACCTCATCCAAAAAGGAAAAACAGATATATATGGAGAAGGAAAAATAAGGGGACGTGCATTGCTTACATAGAATCTGAGTCAAAATAATGCGCGTCTAGCTATCATGTATGCCGAGGAACTCTTAGGCAGAGAATAAAAAAGTAAAAAAAAATGAGCCATTTTCGATGATCGTGGTTAGTTGAGCTAAGTTGTCAAGAACAAGAATCCTTCTGCTGTCTATGATGCATGTGTTGGAATTTTCTATTCTAATAATAATTAATTGGATCAATATTATAAAATAATTATATTAACTATTTATTATTAGTAGGTTTTATTTAATATGATCAAATTAAGTGAGTATGTTAAACAACTAAATAAGATTATATGAATTTAAATGAACATATGTTAGTGTTGGTCCATTAGGGAGATAATGAGAATCCTATTAGGTTAATACGGTATAAGAAACACAGACTCCAATATAACGAGTCATCACACATAATATATTTTCTCTTCATATAAAGAGTTATGAATTTCTTATTGAGGAATAAAGAGAATCCGGTTTAGGAAGAATCATAATATCATTATCCGTGATCGTGATAGATAACCGCGGAGATCTTACAACAAATATTAAAGAAAATTTAGATCAATAATCAACTACGAATCTAAATATTTTATCTAATATTTAATAATCAAATATGTTGTACATCCTAACACTTTTAGTAAATTATCCTAGATTATAGATATATAAATTTTTAACTTCGACATAAAAAATAAAAATATTCCTACAAACACGTCCTCTGTTGCAGAATTTGAAACCCAGCCCCACTGCCACAATATAAAAGTAGTAACGGGCCGTGATTGGCTTTGCTCCAAGATTTTTCAATATGATGTGATTTAATGTACAAAATAATGTGGCATATAAGTAACACTATTGATCGTACAAGAGCACCCACATTGGACGAGACTTGGCCTTTCTTAACAGCCTAACAGGTTACAATTCCTATATACCGACGAAACGCATAATTCAGCAAAAAAAAAAAAAAAAAAGAAGAAGAAGAAGAAGACGAAACGCATTTTGAACAGTTCCTAGCCCTAGCTACTCACCACGTGCTTATATGAAACTATGATAGAAGTAGAAAGAATCTACAAGTTTATTATATTCCCAAATTTTAGCGCCGGAAAAAAAAATGTTCTTTAGAGTTTATAGCAACCACGTGTGGTGAAGAAGGAAAAGGAAAACAAGCAACCCCATTGGGGTGTGTCAATGAGCCAACACCATAGTTTAATCATGAATAATTAAAGAAAATATAAGAATTAATACAGAAAAGGAAAATCAGCAAACCTATTGGGGTATGTCAACGAGCCAACACCATAAATTATGTAAATTTAGGATACAAACAAAATAATTGAAAGAAAATATCCTCCATATATACGAATAAACATTTTCTTCAATTAAAAAAAGAACTTAAACCTTTGAATGATTTCATAACACATGGCAAATGATGAAAATGTAAAAAGGAAGAAGCTGTTTTATTTGATTGTGCGTTTAATTGTAAGCTAGCCAATATACATGCTTACGTGATCCGATAAAGATTATCACGTACGGCGAAAATAATTAGAAACAAGAAAATGAACAAGAAAAGACAAAAATTGAATAGAGGGGTGAAGTGAAAGAACGAAACTGCTATGATATTGTGTTAAGTTCGTCGACATGAAATCATTAGTCACAACTCAAAACCATTATTCCTAATGCTCCTAATAAGAAGATAGTTGCTTCCGGATTACTATTTGACTTTTAAGTGCGTGGGTAGTTAGACAAGTGCCGATTATACCCAAAAAATAAAAAATCTTACATATAGCTGACGATATAAATTTTGTCCATCCAAAATAGAATTGTTTATACAATATATTGTATATAAGCACCTAAATTAATATATATCATTAATGTATCGTATTATTAATTATTAATATGATATATCATAAGAATATCTGTACCTTGTGGGGGCTGTCTTTTTGTTCAGACTTTGTATTAGCTAATTAATATAGGCATTAAATTCATAAAATATATAAGAATATTTTTACTAATAATATAAATTCTATTAAATATTGTTTATATTTGATGGGAACAAGCTAATTAAATTAGTACATAGATTATTTTTTCTTGAACGTGGCTGTCTTAGAAAATTTACAGCAGCATGTGCATCAACAACGTTAACATTACATGGGATTGGTATGATGATCTTCCAAAGCGTCCACTGTTTTGTTTTGAGACACGTTGTTGGGGGCAGAAAAACGCACGGGCTCTTTGGATAATACTGTAATATTTATTTAACTATTGCCATTGCGATGGTTTTTCCTTCTACTCTTTCATCATTAGGTGCCAACATCTGGAGGCTCTAGTTCTTCCCTGCAATGCAAGCTAATAATACGTGCCTCTGTTTTCAACCTTTTGGCCGCAATACAGCTAACACAAACTTGAATGCTTTTCCTACCATAACACTGTCCTTGCCAATTAATGAGAGTGACACGCACAGCTGTTCTAAATTATAATTGCACGTTGGCATTTTAAAACCTTTCTTTTCTTTTCTTTTATGTTTTGTCCCATGCATTATCTTTTAATGAGTAAGTTAGGTTCTTTCCAAGTTTCAAAGCTCTTTTGCTTGATATACATAAAAAGTCTGACACACCATCGTGTTCTATTCTATGCATAGAGATCTTCACAATTAAGGTTTTAAATTTACCACTTTTTTAAATGCTTTTAAGATTGTTTTCTTCTCAGCATTGGAATTTTATTTAATAATCTTATGTTAATCTTTAATACGAACCTTTATTACATCATTTATCAAGTTGAAATTCTAATTATATCATGTAACAACTTGAAACTTGAAAGCATAGTTTTATTCCTCCTCAGTTCTTCAAATCGGATTGTCTTAAAAAGACACCTGTGTTGTCCAAAAAACAGTTCTTTAAATTACGGTTTGTAATAATAATTGCGCCCACAATAATAATAATATTATAATTTTGAAACCACATTGACGTCATAATTGCATTCTTACAACTTCAAACCCCAGCCAAAAGTAAAGATAAGTATATAGGAGTAAGTTGTTATAAACAGAGCTTCTTCCTTCGTAAGACAACAAATTGATTTCAATTTGTGAATCTATATTCTATCGGTGATAGGTTGTAGTCACTGACTAATCATTGCTCAAAAGTGTTGCAAACCACACTCGCACAGTGGTCTGGTACTATCAAAGTAGCCCACAAGGAGGGTTAGTACAAAGATAATTTGTTAAAAAGTCTTGCGGCTGTTGAAGTATATCTTCGAAACAGTTAACACCTACCAAAGCACAAAGCTGAAAGCTCCCTAAATTTTAAAATAAATAAACAATTAAATTAAATAAAGCTAGAGCAAGTAATAAAGGTATGGGGGGAAGAACCTAGCAGCTAAAAAAAAAAGCTGATATTTTATGCTACACTTCATTTACAATGTCGGTCACTAGCAATGTGGCATACGTTTTGGTTGTAGTTTGAAAAGTTGGACAATGACATTTGGAATTTTGTGACAAAGAAAACAACAAATCCAATCTAATATCGACTGGGCTAGCTCAAGCATGCATCATTGAAGAACTGGAGATGAATACATCAGTAATCCCACATAAGCATGTTCTCAGCAATTTTTAGACAAAGATTTACAAAGTGTTTAAGATAAATTTGTTTAATCATAGTGCTTTCATAATTCAGATTCTGAAAGTAAATAATTTCTTTTTTAAAATTAATACATCCAGTGAAACTTTTTTTAATAAAAATAATGATTCTTTTACTAAATCATGAGATCTGCTAAAAAATATTTTTTTATCCCAAAGTAATCGAATTCAAATATGCATATACTTTTTAACTTTGTTTTTATTTTTAGAATTTACCTTTTTTGTGAAAAAAAAAAACTATTCACTTGTCTAAATTTTGAAAAACAATTTTATTAGAATTTTCTTTTCTTAAAAGAATGGTTACAGGTAACAATTATTTACTTATCTGAAATTTAATACATATATTACAAAAAAAAAAAAAATAACAAATAAACAATGCTGACAGCTTACAGGTCTAAACACGCGCGTTCATGCTTACAGCTTACAGGAACAAGCGATAAAAACTTACAAGTATAATGAGATCTTTTATATTTCACACTCTCGTTGCTCATATATTCTTAAGTTTTGGATATTACTTCTTATAAAATGCATAATTCTAAATCCTGCCATGAAATCTTCTTACTTGAAAATTTAATGTTATTTATGTTTCTAAGACATTTTATATAGTTGTTGTTGTTTTAGGATAAAATATAGTTGTTTTTTATTTAATATTTTCTTGACCAAATATTAGGAGAAATTGTAGGAGAATATTACTAGATTTCGAATCATTTTTTTAGACAACATAACATTAATCATTTCTTCAAAATAAGCTATTTTTTTATCAGAAAATAACCTAATTTAAACATGCACTAATCTTGGAAAAAACACATATTTTTCTTTAAAAATCAAGTATTCGAATAACCTTTGGTCACAAGTATTTTAAAGAGTTTTTATTTGAGTCAAGTTTTATTGCTTGAAACTTGAAAGACTTCATCATTTAACATGAAATTCAATATGTTTGGATGAGAAATCAAAAAGGCACTCATGTTTTGACACGGTTCAGGTCAATAATTTTGAATTTAGGTCATAAATATATAATTATATTAAATATTCAAAAATCAATTATTGTCATCGTAATGATTGTATTTGATTCGAGCATGATTATTTCCTAAAAAATACCTATAATTTTTGGGAAAAAAACATTTATTTCTAAACTTATACCACTAAATGAATATTTTATATTATTAGTTTTCTTTTTATGTGTGGCCATTAAAAGTAAAAATGTTTTTATATTGGTTAGGTGTTCAATTAGGAGGATCGAGTACTTATCCTATCTTAGATAAAGACAAAATAATCAAGTTGACAAATAATCACAAAATTGGATCAATTAATCCAACTTATGGGATAAATGACCTAAATGGTAATCAGCACACAAAGGCCCAGGTCTAAGTCCAAGCGCAAAAGAAGGTAAGAGAAAGACCCTTTGAGGGTAGAGATAGTGTTTGGCTACTATTTGTTAAAAAAACATTTATCATATTAAAAATATAAAATGATTTCAATAATTATTTTTTATTTTTAACAATTAGAAAAATTAATGAAACATATTTAATACTCTTTAGCAAGTACATATGGATATAGATTTGCCCTGAATCATAATGCACAATTAACTAGCTCATTATGTAATACGAAATAGGAGTGTTCATGAATTGGATTGAATTGGATTTGTGTAATTTATTTTACATATTCGACCCAACTAAATCTGGTCATGAATAAATTAGGTTGGGTTGAATTAGGTTAATTGAGTTTAAATATTTTAAAATATATATTTTGTAAAAGTTAACTTTTGTATAAAAAATAATTTATTTTTATCTAAAGTTTTGTAATGACTAAATAAATTTAAAAAATATCAAATTATGATAATATTTGACTAATATAATTAAGTCTTGATCGGATTGAGTTGAATTCGATTCAATCACATAAAAAATCTTATCCAATATAATTGGATTAGATTGGATCACATATTTATCCAAATCCATGAACATCCTGAAATTACGACAAAAGCATATCGATATGCAAATGTCTAAACAGAGTTGGATTTTTCCCACTTCAATATGTTGGGTTTGGCTCGTTATGCCCACTCCATTGTGTTGTCACTATTGCCAATGGTATCGTTCGGCCTTAACGTGCACTTATATCATGGTTTCGTGTAACCTTTAATATTTGTTTATATTTGTAAATTTAAAAATAAAAGCCATTAAAAACAGGTTAGTACTTATTTATTGGCTAGGAGTTTAAATAATTTATACGATGTCATACTTCAAATTTCATTATTATTGTTAAGGGATAAGTTTGCATATTTATAATAATAGTCTTATGCAACTTGAACTCAAGCATGATTATTTTTAATAAAAAAAATACTCCTAACCTTTACAAATAATTATTATCATTGTATAAAAATTTAAAATATTTTTATGTACATTTTAATATTATATATAAATTAGAATGTACAATTTGGGGAGCTTAGCTTTTCTTTCTCTTTACTCTCTCAAGTAGTAAAAAATTCTCTCAACTATTATCTAAAAAAAAACCCTCTCAACTATCTCATCATTTTATCATTATTTGTATTCTTGACCTCTTTATTGCTTATTTCTTTTAATTTATCATCTTTTATCTTTGTCTTTTATTGAATTTTAATAACCATGTCTTCATCCTTAGGATTTCAAGTACCCGAATCAATCAAAAGTTCGATTCTATTTAAACAATTATAAATAGTTAAAAAAACAACTTTATATAATAATTTAAATTATTCATTATAAATCTAAAATATAATTTATTTATTTAGTATAAATTTCAACAAGTATATAAAAAATAAATATTTATCTTTTGCAATATGCATGTTAAAATAATAATTTGATATTTTGCACAGGAACTCACGATTTTATCAAATTTAAAAGGGATTATTTTGTAACATGGCTCCAATATTATACATCTCTTCCCCAAACTAGGAATTTTCTTTGGGTCATTATTCGGGGATTGAGTATTCATTTCCACTTGTAAGGCAATGGCCCATAAGCTTCGGCTTCTATATTTTTTCTTCCTGGGTGTACAGTGTACGGTACCAGGCATCGGATCTAAAGGGTCGAATAAATTAAGTAGTTGCTATATTCATTTCCTTCTTTGCTTGTCCACCTCCTTTTAAATTTGTTTTCCAAAAAATACACTTAACAGTACCAGGCCTTAGAAAAGGATTTGTAGGAGGCATTTGCTATATCCACTTTCCCTCTTTGCTTACACACTGTTTTTTTTTTTTTTTTCATTTTGTTTTCCAAAATTGTCCTCTTTTAAAACCTCACAACAATCCCATCAAGATTTTAGCACAAAGCCTCAAACTTTCCACAAAAGTAAAGATACCCAAATTTTCTCTCCACTCTTTTATCTCTCTTGCTTATGCTATATTACATTAGTTGAAGAATCAAACTATAACAATTCCCGCCAATTAACAAATCCAACAATTTCGTACCATTGTGTCCCCAACTTGTGAAAGATCGATTGACGCAATTTGAATCCCAAATTTCTCCTCCTCCAAACAACAACCAAATTGGTGTGTGTCTTCACACGGTTAAGGATTTCAGAGATTCTATGATTTCTTCGTATTCAAGGTCACAAGAAGATCTTAGTTGTCTCCTTTGTTTCGTTGCTCGTGAGCCCATTGCCATAGTTAGAGAATAATCAGTGATTTGAAAAAAAAAATGTACAATATTCTTGATTGCACTACACTTTATTCCAAGGGGTTACATTTTTTAAAGAATAAAATTTGGGAATGAGCCTTTTTTTATTCATAGCCAATTAGTCTTTAATTTTTTTTTTTTTTCGCTAGTTGTTGGACTCGAGATGATATGTTGATGGCATCACTGGTGGAAGTGTTGAAGCATGAGGGTATTGAAATAAGAATGGGTTGGGGGTTGTGTAAGGTTTCTGGAGTGAATATTTTTTCAGGAAATATCAATAGTGGAGTGTATTTTTTAGACATTTTTTAAAAACAAATTAAAAAGAGAAGTGTATAAGTAAAGAGGGCGAGTGGATATAGCAATGCATATGTAGGATCCATTCATAGGCCCAAGACCACGACAAATTTTAAATAACTTTTCTCTTATAAAATATCTCCCTAAAAAGCCCAAAATATGAAACACTTCAAACCTTAAACAAGCATCCAAGATAGTTTTTCTTTTTGGTGCGCCAAGATAGTTTTTCTTTTTATCGAGTTATATTACTTTTAGACACATTTTTTATAATATCTTTCAAAGCATTTTATTTTCTCTTTTATTATATTATTTATCTTATCTTATATTTTTCTCTCCCTCTTAATTGTAAACGAAAATGTGAAAATAAAGTAATTTATTTTTTATTTAATCAAACTTTTTTGTTACACACAAATCTTAAACACGCTAGTGAATGGACTCAATTCTAATTGAATGATAGGTTCGCAGATAATGGTTATCTGTTTCATTTATAATTTATGTATTCTTTAGTTTAAATTAAGTAAGGATATTTTTATAGAAGATAATATTGTTTGAGATGAAATTTTCCATAGTATAGTAAAATCTATTCTTCTAACTACGATTTTAGACATTATGTATTAGTTATAACAAAATTTCCTTGCTCTCACTTATCTGATTCTCCAAATAAAAGATCTGCATTACCTTGTATATAACTTTAAAAAAATGATAATGAGAGAAGTTATATACAAGGAAAGAGTGTTTAGTAGGTACGGGTGTTTGCGGGTCGGTTTGGATCGGTTTTAGTCAAATTTAGGATCCAACCCAATCAAATTTGATCGGTTCGGTTTTCAGAAAAAAAATGAAAACCCAACCCAACCCGTTCATGAACAGTTCGGTTCGGTTCGGATCACCGGGTTATCCATTTAATTTTTTTTTTTAGAATTACTATTTTATATCACGATTCTTTCAAATATCTCATACAATTAACACAATATTATCAAATGTATGAAAGTAGTAAAATTGATTCATTTAATACCATCAACATAATATTATAAAATAGACTTATAATATAAATTAAAACAAAAGATTTGTGAACAATATTTACTATAATAGTCTGAATCACAACT
>PYAF01002533.1:151254-166020 GCA_007407185.1 Glycine tomentella
AGTTGAAGAATCAAACTTGTCAAACGCTTCTATATGATCTCACAACAATTCTCTCAATGATGCAAACATAAACTCTCTAATATTATTTGGAATGGAATGCATACATGAACACCAAAATATGTTTCTATTTATACTAATTTAAAGATATGATTTTAACCAATTTTTGAATGCAATCCTAAATATATTCTATCATATTATCTAATGCAATCTTAAAGATATTTTATTATATTATGCAATGCAATCTTAAAAATATTCTGTCCTTTTTTTTAATGCAATATTAAAAAATATCCTATCTTATTTTTGAATGCAATCTTAAACATTTACAATATCATATCTTTTTTTATTGTCAAATAATTTTTTTAATTTTTAATATATATATATATAAATAATAAAATTTATATTATTATTACGAGTTCACGGATCGGGTCATCGGATCAACGGATCTGTAAATCTAAACCCGTGACCCAACCTGTACATGAATGGTTTTGATCGGTTCGGTTTGATTTTGACCCAAATATATAAATGACCCAACCCAAACTGTTCAAATCGGTTCGGATCGGTTCGGGTTCACGGGTAACCCGTACCCGTGAACACCCCTATTAGTAGGTCAAACTTAGTTGTTTGAAAATCATAAGCATGCATTCTTTTGTCTAATTCTTTCATTTTAACTAAGCTAGCAGTTGAATTACTGATTAAGTTGGTTAATGTTATAATTGGATTGATTTCTTCTCCCAAAATATGGTTTGACGTGAAAAAAAAATATATTTTGATATCATGAATTAGATAAGATCACCAGATTATTAACAATGATTTACAAAGAAATTGCACATCGTGTTACAAAACTTAAAAGAAAATATATTTATAATGATTAAAAACCTTTATTCTTTTATGTTGATATCCACCGTCCACCTAACCCCAACTTATTGAAATCTTTAATCCTAATTTGGTTGAGTCGTTCCCTTCCTTCGGCTTCCAGTGGCATTATGGCCCAAATACGAAGCATCTTGCTTTTTCTAAAGAAATGTTACAATAAGTACAATCATGGGACCTAGTAATAGAAAATGTTTCAAATTTATAATTATAGAGATAGAGATGTACCCAATAAAAAGTACATGTGAAAACGATTGTTGCACTACACTTCTTATCGAAGATATCATTTTAAGAACAGCATGCATTATTAGTTGAGTTATTATATATGTGTTTGGACTACCTTGTTTCGTTATTTTTTTTCAGCATCTTTTAAAAATAAACAAAAAATTTTTAAAATAAAATTATCGGCTAATATGCACTTAATAGCACATTGTTGTTAAACTACTAAAAGAGGAATGGATGTCTAGCTAACTGATATCGAATTATCAATTAGATCTTTCAGATGCGTTTTCTAATCTTTCGTTGCATCCATAGTATAGTAGGAATAAAATGTCTTGCTCTTTGCTTCTCTTTTTTAAATAAAATAACACACACACCAACAAATTCTTGAAATAAATTATATACGAGAATTTTACGTAATTCAGTATCAACAGGAAATTATAATGTCCAAAATAAGTTGCCTCTTATCAGATGATTGGAATTCGATCAGTGCAAACTGTATAAGCGAAGAATCTTGATATGCTAACAAACTGAATTAAATACAGATGTTTGACTATCAATTGGGGTATTAAATCGCATGATTCATGTTCATAGCCAACTACTTCTTCGGTTGCATGGTAAATGGCATTGTAAGAAGTTGATCTGTCTTAGCTTTGGAAAAACCAAAACAGTGCCGAATATACAAACAATTAGAAGACGTTTTTTTTACTTCCTTTTCCACACTCCTATTTGACGTGATTTTGTGTGAAAATGACTTCCTCAACCTCACATGCATCACTAGCTTGCGTCTTCTAAATAGAATGAACTCAGACCCCGTTATATATTACGTTCCAAAGTAGCACTTTCTCTGATTTCTTTTAGTTTTAAAGTTAAAATTATAAAGTTAAACTTAAGCTGTTTGAAAGTTCTATTCTCAAAATTACTTTTAAATTATTATTTTTAGATGATGTGTTCTTAAATTCTGATATTTGAAATAAAGAAGAAAAAAAGTAGAAGTCCCAAACTATTGAAATTAATTTTTGAGGGACTCTTTTTTGTTTTCAAAATTTTCTTCATTTTTTTTTTGTTAAGTTTTATCTGACTGTTTTTTTTTAAAGAAGAGACTGCGAGTTTCTTTGATTTGATCTTCTTAAATAAGCTCTTGGGGTCATCTTGACATAATTAACTTTCAAGCTCATATAACACTTTTTACCATAACTTTATACCATATGCCGCAACTAGAATCTTAATTACTTCAGACTGCGAAGGAGTTGAGTTTAACCTAACCAGCATTCGGAAGCAATACTCGAGTTGCTTTAGGATTTTTGCATCCAAACGCGAAAATTCTCGGTGTTTTTAAACAGACTCTATAAGTGTTTTAATTTGTCCTGTGCCGCAACGCAAAATTGTTGACACAGAAAAACTTATTTACTTGATGACCGAGCAACACTGAGATGGTGTAGGTGGTCTTTCGAAAGAGTCGCTGATTTTTCCCCCTACATGGTCAAAATGATTGCAAATTATCACTAAAGTTTTTCTACTTCAGAATCTTGGTTACCTTTTTATGTCTCGTTTCTCTTTGGATATGTTTGAATGTCTTATGTCATCCTTTACCCCAAATTTGAATTTAACAGATTTTGCTAGAAACTGTAATTTTTGCAATTAAAATTCCATGTAAAAAGGATGCAGCACTAACTTTTCAAAATCCAATTAATGGATATATATTTAAAATGAAATGTAAATATTTGAGAGTGAGACACGTGTATCAGTTCATGAAGTTACCTTACATTACCTTTCTAAGCCTTATGCGGCTTTGTTTATATGATTCCACATCGAATATGTAAATAGAAGTCTAGAAGATCTCCATATCATGATGACAACTAAATTAAATCATAAAGATGAAGAGTATTATGTGATTCGTCCTGGTAAAGCATAAAATTATAATCCTAGTGCTACCTGCATAATGACTAGAGGGGACCATTTTTCCCATGCTCTCAAGTGCTTTACCCTCTTCATTATGATATCCTCACTTTAATTAGTCCCCGTTTCACACCTTAATAACTTTAATTCGGCTGCAACATAACATTTTCCGGATCGAGGTAAAGAAAAGGAGTGAGAATAAAGGTGCTTCAAAATTTTCTACAACCTAGACCTAAGGAAACTCCTGATCACTGCTGTCAAATCACATTCATACAGCTATTTCACGTACATATTTTTTTTTCTTTACATATATTCACTTTTTTATGATAAAATTAAGAGACAATTAGACAACAAAGATAAAGAAAAGGGTAACAAAATCTTAATGCACTAATTTCTTTTTTCTTTACAATATTAGAAGTACAAATATCTACCAATTTGTGTTAATCTCTAATATTAGAATTTTTCACTTTAAACACATTTTCTTCATCAAATAGAATTCTTAGAATTTGAAATCTCACTTAATGAATGTGAGTCTAATTATACTTGAGTGAGATGGACTCTACTAGAAAATACATGTGTTTTCTTAAAAAGAAAAAAAAAAAAAACTTAAATGATATCATCACTATTTTGTTATTAACAAGGCGTTAATGGTTAGAGTTAGAGAAAAGGCTTTTGTTTGTTGGCATGAGTTGAATGATGGTGCAGTAGCAGTTACCCTTGCGAAGCAATTAAGTGGAAGTTGAGTTGAAACTGATCCCAAAGCAATGATCTCTATTATCTGCTCTCAAAACCGGGGTCCTTTTTCCTTTCTTTAAATATTCTCACAGAAAGGTGTGGGTTCCAAAGGAGGGGTCGTTCGGTGGTTGAGGTTGAGGAGAGCATGTGTATTCCCGGGTACTGGCAAAACATATAGCAAGGGGGCACGACTCAACCATCTGGCATGGGCTCACAATTCACAAGGTGTGGCCATGATTGGATCATGAAGCAAGTCTCGTGGGCTTTGGCTTTCCATGTAATTCACCTTTTACTTTTTTTAAAAATAAATATATTAAAGGCCCCAACCAAGCACCAATCCATTTAATTTAATTCTTTAAAATAAAAATCCCCCGTGACCCAAATTCAAAGAAGGGGGAGGGGACCAAAAAGCAGCGCAATAAGAATTAATTGAACAAACCCATGGATAAAAAGAGAAGCAACACCTAGATAAAGTCTAAAGCATAACTGCATAAGCTGTCATTGCTTTCCCTCCTTTCTTTTAAACCCCCCCCCCCCCCCCCTCCCCCCAAGACATTAACTCTACCATTGGTATTTGCTATTTGTTACTACTACAAGTACAAGCGCAAGATCTTAGGTAGCAAGCAACAAGGAAATTACAAAGAAAAATGATAAAAGGAAGAGAAGGCAAGGCATTAGCACAAGCAGCACCCTCTGCTGATCTATTAGTATGTTTCCCATCCCGGGCTCATCTTACGCTAATGCCCAAGCCCATTTGCAGCCCGGCCCGGCCCTCAGAGCCCAACAAGCGCCACCACCACCGTAAGAAATCGTTCTCCAGAGGCGGAGGCGGCGGCGGCGGCGGCGGAGGCGGAGGACAAGCCAGTCCTCTGTTATGGGCCAAAACGAAGTCAATGGGCTCGGAAATTAGCGAACCAACCTCCCCGAAAGTGACGTGCGCGGGTCAGATAAAGGTTCGGCCCAAAACGACGGCGTGCAGGAGCTGGCAATCGGTGATGGAGGAGATAGAGAAAATCCACACTGACAAGAAACAGAGGAAGCGTCTGAGCTGGGCGGAGACGCTGGGTTTCAAGAAGGAGATAATGCAGTTCTTGACGTGTTTGCGAAGCATAAGGTTCGACCTGAGATGCTTCGGGTCATTCTCCGGAACCGACATTGCCACCGAAGAAGACGAGGAGGATGATGAAGACGAAGTCGAAGTTGAACTCATAGAAGAAGAAAAACATGTGGGCGTGGAAGAAAGCGACAACGAGGCATCGAGAACTGTTTTCTCGAAATGGTTCATGGTGTTGCAGCAAGAGAATCAGACCAACAACCGGAGAGAAGAGACAGAGGAGATAGGTGATGGTAATGAGGAGGAAAGTGTGTCTATTCCTCCTCCGAATGCATTATTGCTCATGCGATGTAGGTCTGCTCCGCCAAAAAGTTGGGTGAGAGAGAGGGAGGGTGGTGATCATCATGATGATGAAGAACAACGGGGAAAAGAAGAGAAGGAGAATGCAGAGAGAGAAAAGGAAAAAGAAAAAGGGGAAAAGAAAGGGCAGAGTTTAAAGTCGTTGATGGAGAAGGAGAATGTTGTGGTGATGCGATATGATTCTGATTTTTACGACATTTCTTCTGATATTGCCAAAGAGACGTGGATTGTTGGCGGGATCAGAGATCTCATGTCAAGGAGTCGAAGTTCCAAAAGATGAGATAAGCATGATCGTCGTTTGCCGTAGGACTATTTTTCGTATCGATTTTCTTTTACGAGTCACTTCTTTTTTCTACGAGTTTGTGCCCCCGAAATACTACTTTGGTGTGATAAACTGGGAAATTTAATATCAAGATCCCGGTTTTAGCTTCTGGTATTTACTCAAGTTTGTTAACCTGTACAGCTTCATTTCTTATTTCTTCTTTGTGTAAGTTTCCCGTCACATATTTTGCTGCCATGCACGTGAATGAATTTTTTACTCTCGTGTAGATCTAGTTATTAGTCAAAGGAATGTGTAACCCTTTTTTTTTTTTCTTACTTTAAAACAAATGCAAAATTCACCTTTGTTATCTACGTTCTTATTAGATTATGCAATCCATGGGTATAAATGAATTAAATTTAAACGCCTTTATTTTCATTTATAATATTTAACTTTTTTCATTTCTAATCAACCTGTGAATTGTACTCCAACCAAATTGATGTCATGATATGGATGCAGCAAAGCCAGCCCACATTCACGTGTCTAGCTGCTTTTGATTTAAAAGTAACTAATATTATTATAAATATAATATTATGTTCATAATATGATTAAATGATTTTTATATTATTAATAACAATTGTTCAAAATACTTATACTTCGTAAAAACAATTTAAGACATTGGACTTGAAACATAACCCGCATCCATTTTAGAAAAACATTGGGTATATTTACTAAAATTCACTCATCAAAATCATTTTTGAGCTAGGCGAGTTAGTGGAAAACTATTGGTCATACACACTCCTCTATGTTGTTTAGGCATATTGACAAAAATAACGAGTCAACTTGGTTAGCATGGGACAATAATGTGAAAAAAGCCACATCAGATTAACGTATGTCACCTAAGTTAAAATTGTCAACCAAATGGCTAATAAAACTCAAGAGGAGGTCAAATTTAAAATCTTTTTGTACAAACAAAAATCCCAAATCGTAAACGATATAACTCTTAAAAAGATGAATAAAAAACTAAAAATAATTTGAATATTTATTATCAAAGTAAATTGCTTAATTGATCTTGATTCTGGGCTTGCTTGCTCATGTCCATTCAGAAAAAAAATAAAAATAAACCCACAATCAATCAAATCATAAAGCAATAAAATTATTTTTATATCATTAAATAAATAAATACTGCCAAAATATGGATATTTGAATCAATTAAACTAAATCTCTTAACATTTATTTAAAATAACTTTAATTTCAAAGATTAATATGGCAATACTATAAACTTTCAATAACAAATAATAATTTAGTATGAAAACAATCATCAACCACTAAGCCAGCGCATCCCCAAGTGCATGGGGACAATAGCCAAAATTTAAGTGCTTCACATGCATCAACTGTGTTAAGAAGAAGCTTACATTACATGAAATCAAGTCCTCATATTGGCATATTGCACCGTCCATGTAGACATCATCTGAACTCTGAAGCAGGACAAATAGGGTTACTGTCGCACATGGTTTACATAACTCTGCATCATGTATGGTAGTTAAAGCTTATCCACTTTCTCATAGTTTTGCGGTTCAATAATAATAAAGAGACTACTGCAAAAGCGGGAGTCTGCATATGCTACTGGATGGTCCAGTCATCTTGATGAGTCGAGTTGAATGCGGATCCTGGATTTAGAACAGAGTCAAGACAATTGACTGATGTGGCTATATGACATCTTTGAATGTCCAATTTCCACATATATAATTTTTTCAATAGATATAGACATGACACTTAACAACTTATTTCTTTTACTACTATTTATTAAGACTGAACGTGTAGCATTGAAAATACACTCACTCAAAATAAAAGACAGCATGGTTTAGATATAATTAGATAAACATAGACATTTAAACCAACGTGAGGCAACTGCTGTATGCTAGTATCATTTAGAAACTGCTATGTGGCTGCTGAAGTGTATACCCAAAAAAAAAAGAAGGGATTCTCAGGTGTGGGGTGTCCCCGGGTCTGAATGTTGTGGTGATGCTTTTAATTCTGAGGCAGGAGGGCCTATTAACAACACCTTTCTTACTTTCTACATACAAAGAGGTGTCAGCTGGAGAATATTTGTTGGACACTTGAGAATCCTCTCAAATGTGTTGAATCCTGACATTAGTGTCAGAGGCATCTAATTCCAAGCCATTCCTACAAACACAAATCCCCTGCCCTTTTGAGGAGTACTGAAGCGTTAACTATTGGACTTTTGAGTAACCTTCTCATTAGGCATAGGCACATGTGATATATGCAAGCTGGCAGGGTATTTTTGTCTCTCTAGTGAAAGCTTTGTCTTTTCCTTTCTATCTCAGGTGTTTTCAATCCTCTCACTCTACATGGTGAAAGCCTCCGTGCTTTAATTTTTGGCTCTCCAGTCTTCTTAACTTTAAATGGCCAAGGGTTTATTTACTTCTTTTTTCCTGAAAGGTCTAAGGATCATTGTAGTTGAATTGTAATATAAAAAATACTCCTGGTCACATTTCATCTATTAACTGCAGTGAAACAAAGAAAGAGAAGAGAGTATAAGTGTTTAAAGTGAAAAATAAGTCATATATTATTATTCAGTTTTGAGACAATCAATTTGAAGTGAAAAATATTCATGGTCGCATTTCTCAGAATCAGAAGACCATTGCCGGATTCATCACACGGTAGAAATTGTTTGATATTATCAGAACTCAAGAGTTGCCATGCAACGTTAATGGATATATTGTATAAAAAAATGAGTATGGAAACGTTTATTGATTGTAATTTTTCAAATAAACATTTAAATTTGCCAAATATCAGTATGCTGTCTCCGTCAAAATAATCTAGTCTTTACTTCTCTCGTCCAGCGTGAAGTGATATCGTTGCTGACTAGTCACTAGATAATACATATCTACAATCACAGAATGGAGCTGCGCAAATAAAAAAAATCACAGAATGGAATCACTGCATTTGTAAATTTGTCCGCTATATACAAACCTAGCCCGTGGCTGCCTTATAACTGTTTAAAAAATTGATTTTAATTTAAATTGTTTTTTTTTATTTATTCAAACTGCTATTTTTTAATTGAGAGCAAGTTTGCTATATAACTTGGTGTAAAATTTTTAACATGCAAAAGTTACTTTTTATTACTTTTAGCAAACCAAGATCGATTTTGATACAAAATCAATTTTGCCTAACAATAACTAAACATTTATCTGGGATGATTTTTGGTACGAATTTTAGTACACAAATGTTATGCACGAAGAGCATGGGACATTTTTGTCAAATTTCCTAATTTTATTTATGTTTTAAATTGCATAATTATCCAATAAAATCAAGAAAAGTAGGATTCTTCAGAATTTGGCAAAACACTTGGGGTACGAAATATCAATACTCTTTTACAAAACCAAGTTCGACTGAAGTTAAAATTAATTCTCATAATTCCCACTGTGAAACAAAACACGTTCTAAAAACACTAGCATGTTTGGTTTGTCTTTACTTTATTTAAAATCAATTCAGATTTTTCATGTTGAAGGCAAAACAACACAGAATTACTACCAAGTTTCTTTCATAATGCATCATGATATGATTTTGAGTCTTTCACCACCAATCCAAATACACTATACATTGAAGTAATTGAAGTGAACAATTTTTGTAAATTAATAGCGTACATCATATATGTAAGTTTAAGGAATCAATAAGATATAATATTTAATTATTATCAATACGATAAAACATTATCAACTTAGTATATAACTCTTTGATGTGATTAAATTATTATTTTTTCAACAGAACCTTTTCATCAGTTTGGGCTCAAATCTATATTAGCATAATTGGACTCTTAGCCCAAATCTTATGTTCCAAGATCCCAATGGAAAAAATAAATATAGAGAAAAATATAGGCAATTGCAATTTATATTTATTTTTTTCTTAATGCACCCCTCTCGTATTTTTATTCAAAATTATCCCATTTTGAAAATTAGCTTCCATAAAAAAATTGACACTTTCAAAACTTAAATTCCAAATGTCACACTTCCTTCAACATTTTCTCTTTCTATGTCATGAGCGAGTTGTTCCTGAATTTAAAGAAGGTCACTGTCATTCAAAGATATAGTCTCTTTGTTCCATTCAAAGATGAATTAAATCATTTCTCACCAACTCAGTGCGTTGTCAATTATCTACATGCATGCTTTATTTTCTTTATTTACATTATTTTCATTTCACTTACCTCTTTTGTCATCTCTTTACATCATCAGTATATGCCAACGCCACTTCCATTGTATTTTTTTTTTTCTCTCTCTGTCTTGTATTTTTCTTATAAAAACAAAGTGTTAACGTCACCCGCTTTTATCAATCAATATTTCAAAAGTAGGCCAAACTCCCACACAAGAGGCGTTAATTAGAATAATCACGGTATAATATCGTATCACCATAAGTTTACTATCCACGGCGCAATCTGTGATCAATCTTTCACTCATCTTTCTTATACGTCTCCCACCCACACTCATCATGTTACTTTGACTCCGTTTTCATTTTTTGGTAGATTTCTGTCTCACCTTTCTAACCGATTAAGGGTATCCGAATTTGGATTAAAGTTTCTTTAAAAATTAGTCTGACATGAAATTATTTTACTTAAAACGAGTCTGTAAAAACATTTTATATTTGAACATTTTAATTTAAAATTAAGCATATAATAACTTTCAATACTCTTTCAAAAAGAAAGAAAAAAAATTCAACACGGAAATCTGAACTTTTCCTAAAAACAACCAAGCATTAAGATATTTTTCATAATGACGGTTATTTTAATTAAACGGGAATATGAATGTGATAACGAAAACACAGACATGCTATTTTGTCCTCGGACCCAAGTGAATAATAAGTTGTCCACAAACTTGACAAACCCTTTCCCAGTTCCCACGCTTTTAAACTTTAGGTTAAACTGTAAAACAGATCCTCCTTTCCCTTCTTCCGAAATAGATTTCATCTTTGGTCCATAATAGATTTATCGATTTGCACGAGTTCATAACAGTGAAACAAATAGAATTTTCTCTCTCATAAAAACAAGCGTTGGACCGCTTCAACAATAAATATTATATACTGCATCTATTGGCTATTTTGGCTGAGACATACACTTCTCTAATTTACATAATCGGCTAAGAATGGCTTTGAAACCATTAGTCCATAAAGGATGGGAGAAATCTATACCTAAGCATGCTTTGGGTGGTGCCCTGTTTAAGTGGAAAAACTCAAAGACTTGAATAGTGTGTTTACATAATACTACACGCTAATCAATTTTACTCCGTAAAGTTACCTGATACCATGAAAGTGATAAAACAGAAAGAAATAATTATTTGTTATTTTACTTTTGACAAAAAATTGATTATTTCTCAAAATTAATCAAAAACACATTAGAAGAATGTTTCAACTTCTTTCTTTGTTTAAACCTTAGGCTTTAGTTCTTTCAAGCTAATAATCCGTGCCGACAAAAAAGAAAGCAAATAATCAGTAATTTACGGTCAATTACCCTGGCGGAGTGGACAGTCTCTTTTATGCCACTAACCATTTTGAAGTTTGAACCAACCTCCACTCGATTTTAAAGTTGGATTGACTTAAAGCAATATATATGTTTCAACTTTGAACCATTAAGCTTGAAAGATCTATAATTGAAAACAGAGTTTCTGTAATGTAAAACAATCGTGTTTCTTTTACTATATTGCTCATAACTTAGAATGACAACCTAAATAATCACTCCTGTAAAGAATATATAACTTGTCAACAAAAAAAAAAAGTTTACGTTTTTCCAAACCATTATGCACTGAATGTGAGGAATTAAAGACTGCTCAAACATCCAAAAGTATTAAGAAAGTCAATTACTAACACAAAGAATCACTTTTCCTATACATTTTTCTACAGGTTGTAACATTGCTATGCTTCGTGTCTTGTTTCCTCTGCCTTGTCAGCAAGGTGACCAAATTTATGAAGTAGATATAATCAGCTTGATTTATTTTTGGCAATCTTCCTTTCGATTCTGAAAAATATAACCTTCCTCGTTTCTTGCTATATGTTGTGATTCGAAGAAGTGTGATTACCTTCAGCTGCTATATAATTTAACTAATTTTTCCAACAAATCGTGGTTGTTTCCTGGAATTTCTTTAATCCTTGATCCATTCTTGTATATTTTAAAGGCTGGGATGCAGTTCACACATTCTGATTTTGCCAAGTATGGGTGGTCTTCAATCTCCACCTAAAATCGTAAATCAATTATAATAAGAGACAATGTAACTAGTTTTATTAAGAATATAGGGGCACAATGCCTATAGCATTGAAAATTACCAACCTTAAGAAAATTAACTGATGGAAATCTCTTGCAGGTTTGCTCCAACACCAACAGCAATTGCTTATGGGTTGCCTTGTTGCAAAAGAGTACCACAGACATCCCTGTTGAAATTGTTCACAACTGGTCAGTGTTTGTTATTTGCAATGCCGAATATAATTTTGCTAGAAGGCACAGTAAAAAATAACTCACCAGGTGATGTTACATAATGTCTAAACCGATCATTGCTTGAGATGAAAAACAAATTTGAGCCAAATTTCAAGTCCTTAATATCTTCACCGCGTAGCATCTTGAGTTGGAGCTGGGTCTCAAACAGAGCCCTTGCCACCTCCTCATCCCCTGGCTTTTCTCTTAATAGCATTTCATAGTCTTGAATGGCAGCTTCCCATCGTTCCAACTATTATATGTTCAAAAAAATAATTATTAACTAAAAAAAACAAGTATAATTGTATATTCTAGGTTAGTATCGAAGTAGAAATTAAAGCACCTTGGCATTGCAATCTGCCCTCCGCAACCTTGCCTTGCTATAACTAGGTTGAACTATAAGTGCTACATTACAATCTTCAATTGCTTTCTCGAATTGACCTAGCTTAGAACGACACGCTGCTCTATTGCATAGCAGAACTGAGTTGTGTGGATCATGCTCTAGTCCTTCATTGTAGACAGCATATGCTTCCGTGAATTTTGATGCCTTGAAGAGTAAGTTACCACTCATTCTGGCTGATGTCACTGCTCTGGCCCTCCTCACCAATGCATTCACCTCAAAATTACTTGGATCTAGTTTAGCTGCTTGCTGAGATGCTGTTACAGCATCCTCAAACCTGTCAGCACACAAAAACGCAAAGCAACTTAGGGGTCATTCGTTCATTAATACTAATTAGATTCAGATAATATATCACCTACCATCGTTGAATACAAAGCAACCAGTAGCAGGGGAAGATGATAATTTATGTAAAAGTACTAACAACACACTCTTTCTAACCAAACTTTATCAATGCAAATTTTATTGAAGTGAAATCCACACAAAATTGTAATTTTCAATAAATTTCAATAAATAACATGGATGTCCTAAAAAAATATATTAGAAACTATGTTACTAGTATTTCTTTAATTTATTTTATTGGTTTGGTGCATATTATATAAAATTTGGTCAAGTGAAACCGCAACATGAATGCCAAGTACCGACTATGTACCTCATCGTCATCGTATCACACTCAAGTTTATAAAATGAATTATGAAATGGGAAACCCGATTGTTGGCACTTTACTCTGTTTAACCTGCTTTAACATATCTATATGTCCTCTTTTTTTCTTTCTAAATTGGTGGACTTTCTTTACATATCATGCAAAATACAGAAATCATGTTTGAATAATTTGTTAAACATCATAAAAAATAAAGCATTTTCACCGACCTGCCGGCTGCCAAGTAAATTTGCGCGCCTATCATCAGTAGGTAAGCACTACGAACCGGGCCAAATAATTTGTTAGAACAATCAAGGTCAAATTTTGGCATTTTCTCGTAGGTAACGTGTGCCTCTTGATGTCTTAGGAGCTTCAGCAAGGCTTCAGTATGTAAAGAATAGACCTGGTATATTCATAATCATTTTTTAATCAGCGAAAGGCATACCATAGCCGCTTATTGATCAATCAATCACTATGGCACTTATTATATAAAAACAAAGTGGAATAATTGGATTCCCATTTCGGTGTGTTATCTATTATGGAACATTAGGTGAAATTCGATCCAAAAATGATTAAAAAAATTTGTTGGAGTACAAAAAGTTTAGGCGTAGGAAAGAAACCTCAAAAACAAAACGTTAAACCAAGGAAACTAACCAGTGGAGCTGAATCAGCACCCAAGGATATTGCAGCCTGTGTTTCCTTTAATATAACTTTCCAATCTTTGACTTTCCGAGCTTCAGTGCATTTGCTAAGGTGATTTTGAAGAGCCTGAGCTTGGAAAGCGAGTACGGAATCAACACAGGAGCTTTTTTCATTGCAATTCAGTGCCTTCTCTGCCTCTCCCAATCTACATACAATCAAATTATCAATTCTCTAAGGAAAAGTAATAAATGAATAACAAAGCAAACACCAAAACACATGGTGAATTGAATGAAGCATACACCATTATTATTGATGAGTACCTGAAATAAATTGTTGCCAAACGGGTGTGGGCTCTGCCATACGAAGGCTCCAACTTGATAGCTTCCTCACACTCAACAATTGCCTGCAGAAACCTTCCCAAGCCTATCAAAGCCGCGCTCTTATTGCAATGATACGTTGCTTTCTTGGAGTCAACAGCAATGGCTCGGTCATACAAAGCCAAAGCCTCTTCAAATCTTCCCTGCTTGTACGCTTCATTCCCCATGGACTTCAACACCTCAGGGTCCACTCTGCTGTTCCTCGGACTCCGAAATTGCGCAAGCTCGTCGCTGTTTTTCCTCATGATGTTCCCCATCATGCCTTTGTTAGTACTATTATTACTGTTGTAAGAACAGGAACCGGACAAGGTGTTCAACTCTTTGCTCTTGGTAATACTAGTTCTTGGGCTGCTATTCACATGTAGCAAATTCCCAGTGATTGGTAACACAAATTCTTTCGCCGGGGATTTCGTCTCGTTGTTTTGATGATAATGATGATGATTAGCACTTGTACTTATCGTAGCAAGTTCCAGAGAGTTAACAACAGCGTGCTCTTTCTGTTGTTGTTTACTCTCTTCATTTGAGTCGTGGCTTCGTTGAATTGAGGTTCTTGCAGCGTCCGAGGCTCTCCCGTTTTGAGTGTTTTGGTATGCAGAAGGTGCACGGTGACTAGAGCTACTCTTTCTCGCTGGATTCTGCTCCACTTTCAGTGTAGGAGTGGTTCCAATGGAGCTATCTTTTGGAACATTTGATTGATGGTTTGGAGAGGGTTTGGCTTCGTTTTTGGCCTGATCCCTCTGTTGCAGTGCAGTGTTGTTGCAAGCCTTCACGGGTAGTGAATGAACAGAGGATTTTCTAGTCCTGTTATTGGTTTTGAGATGGAAAATTCTCCCCAC
>PYAF01002533.1:166120-180990 GCA_007407185.1 Glycine tomentella
GACTTGTTTGTTTTGAAATTGAATAAATTAAATTTGATAGAATTAATTTTAAATTATTAAATATGTTTGATGGTTCATATATATATATATATATATATATATATATATATATATATGAACCATCAAACATATTTAATAATTTAAAATTAATTCTATCAAATTTAATTTATTCAATTTCAAAACAAACAAGTCGCGCGCGCGCATTAATTTCAATATATTTAAAAATATTTTTAATAAAAAGTGCAAGAAATTAATTAAGTTTCTAACGATTAAGAAAGGCAATCTTGGGCGCCTCACTACAATTGGAAATTTAGACGTGTTTGCTTTATTGAAAGGATAATCTCTTCCCCCTAGATCACAAGTTTCGAATCTTAAGACATCCACTATTTTAATTATGTTTTATAAAATAATATTTTGATGAAATAAATTTCAGTGTTGTTTTCTTTTAGTTATGCTAGAACCATGCTGATTATTTTAAACATCCGTTAATGATTAATGACTTGTCCTAACGTTGAAATAGAAAAGATCCTTACTTTAATAACCATAAACTATTGACATAAAAAAAAAAAAAAAAGGAGAATCACACGTTGCTCCCTTAAAAAACAATTATAGCTATCACGGTTTCTTTATTTGCTAAATGCGTTTTTGAGTGAATGGTTTGATGTTGTGAAACAATTGATCCGACTCAAAAAAAAAAAAAGCTACTACATGTAATTTTTGTGTTTTTCAATTAATTTGACATGAAAAATAAAATAAAAATATGTAAACTGTAATACTGAAAACGTCAATCCAAACACACTGTCAATTTAGAGGGAGAGTAATCAGTTGTGGCCCTACAATTCTCAATATTAGTTACGCTAATTTAGAATTTCTTGTGTGTTTAATCGATCATCTGTCTTATGTGTGGTATACGTTTGGTAGGTATATTTATATCCACTGACTTTGAAATAGTCATAGTAGATGCTAGGTATGAAACTTCAGTTTGAAGCATGAAGGACTTGGGGAGTGAACTGTAGCACAATTCTGTTCATTTGACAAAGCTTTGTTATTTTCTCTAGTATAGTCTTACTCAATACAAATATGTAATTATGTATTAATTTATGGAATAAAAAATAGGTTTACGTGTAAGTTGGGAGACAACACTTTTTTACTAGAATTAAAGCATCGAAAAGCAAATATATGATTCTCCTAATCGCGGAAAACAATTAATTAGTTAGCATACTAAAGTGACCCTTTCCATTTTGTTGTGAAAAATAGCAGAGCCATCCATTTGAAAATCTGGGTTAGTTGTGGGAAGAATATTGAATTGATATAATGGACACGTTAGCCGAACCATCAAATATGATTATATATTTGTATCTTTCCCTGGAGGATAAGAATTGATGACAAACTTCGTTAAAATAGCTGGTAACAACTTTCCCCTATTGAAAAAGGCTCAAGGTTTGGTAACATAGCTGAATATGATGACTCTTTTGATTTGTTGCCGAGGCAAACTACAGAACCCTTTTTCAAATTCAACTTTTACATACATTCTTTCTTAATCTATTTGAACAATAACTCTTTTTTTTTTTTAATTTTCTTTTTCTTTTCAGTGAATTTGGCAAGCAAATAATTTTTGTTTGGCCTGAAGACCCCACCAAAATAGGAAGAGGGTCTGAAGATGCATCCACATACTAATTCAAATGCAAAAACCATTTTAGTAACTTTTTGCCACCTTCCTATCCATTCCAATATTTGGGAGGTTGGTAAAGATTCTTTCTTTCCCTATTGTTTTTGTGCGAGATTGAGGCGCGGACGTGTTAGTTCATTCGTTTTCATTAGTTAGAAAGTATTATTTGGGACCAACCAATTAGAGACAATTGAGATCTTATCTGAAGGAATTGTCATAGGGTTTACCCACATCCTGTCTCGTTTACTGTTCGTCGGTGCCGGCTTCTAAATGCTTGGCACCACCCCGCAACAGACGGCACAGCATATATTATCAAGATTTTTCCTACACTGCACTATGACTAAAATCCAACTATGCATTATTTCTTTGCTTCACCAAATTTCAGAGTGTAATCATAAAAGGGTTACAAACTTCAAATTATGAAATGCTGAACGAATGTTAGACTAGTATCTACAACTAAATTTAGTTATTAGCAGTACTATATATAAAAACTAGAGGGGGGGAAAAAGTAAGATTTGAGTGAGATTTTGTTTCTCTAATTGAATTATGACGTGTGACTACGTACGTTTTGGTGGCTCATCATTCATGTTGAATTTAGGGATTGGTTTAACAAGAACGGACATTATTATTATACCAAAACTGTGTCAAAATTGTGTTCACGTTGATTAATTGAAGTGGCTACATTTTTATCCATTTTTATGATTTAACTAGATGAGTTATGGTTAAAATTAATTATAAGACGTACCAAACTCGAGAATCTGCTAGTGCTTCTCATTTATAACGCGGCTTGAATTTAATTATTTGTCGAAAGTATTAGATTGTACGAGATGAAAGTCAGAAGACCTTATGTTTCTCAGAATGTTAATTATCAATTAGTTCTTCTGATGACGGGAAAAAATATATAGAAAGACAATGGACAAACTGATTCAGTAGTGAACAATACGTATCCATATAAAGGACCACGTGCGCATACACACTCCGACCCCTTCAACAGAGTAATTAAGTAGTCAAAGTTCTACGACGATCATATATATGTCCATCTTCAAGATTCTATCATTTGTTTAAAGGGAAATGTTTTGTGAATGATAAAAACGACAAACTTATCTATTTTGATTTTGAGATATATATTTTTGTGTGTATATGAAAATATAAAAATAAAAAATACAATATCACAAGAAGTATTAACTTTTTTATTCAAAATAGTTATAGGATGGTTGTTTAAAATAAGTGACATGTTAATAGTAATAACATTATACTCAATATTTTACATAATTTAATTATCTAACGAAATTATATGTTGATTATACAATAAAAAATACGTATAATAAAAAATTTCACTTAATAAAAAAACAAATCCTAGATATGTTATAATACCATTTTTGAAATCTATAACCAGACACAAGGAGAGATAGATTCTAACCCTATTGTGACAAAGAGGTGAATTAGTCTTTAACTTAGTGAATTAAAAATATTTGTGATCTCTCATCCAGGAAAACAAATATTATAACACCACAGTCCCATATACGAATGGCATGCGCAAAAACAAAGTGAGAAATTTATGGATAATAAATTTTATGGCAGTTCCTTGTTCAAACCTAACATATACACGGTAAGCAACAAAACGACACAAGAATATTGCACCGTCGTCGGTGGCCATCATAATAATTGTGGTGGGTCTATTTGTAAACAAAAAGGGGTGGGGTAGTAGGAGAGGAGGATGGGGGAGGAAAAGACACGAGTGATTAGAATATATGAAGGTGAAGGTTTTGTTGCTATTTGTTTATTCTCATACACAGCGTCATTGAACCAATCAACAACTCACTTAATGCATTTGCCGAGTCCCTCTAAACCTCTTAATTCTTCTTCCTATCTCTTTCTATAAATCGTGTCCAACACCAAAGTCCTATTAAACAGAGAGTTAGCAGTGCAATCACAAATTAAAAACGCTGAATTGCAATATAATCATAAAAATTGGATATTGATTTCTGAACCATATAAACTATAAAGACGTTCAGTCGATCTCTCCTTTGCTTTATCATCATCATATATATAATTACAAATAAGAAATGCACGTGTCAATATTCACTAACTAAATAATTAATCGAGACCTCATGACACGTCAAGACGTCATCAAGGTGTTTCGATTAAAAATCGCTATTGAATCAAAACTCCTTTTGTTTATAGTAACTAGATATGTTAACCTTACATGACTCTTTTGAGTTTATTATGTGGACTGGCTAGCAGCTAGCTAATATTAAAATGTGTGTGTTTTCAAGAAATTCCACATGTTGCACACATCAATTCGCTATTCGCAATCACGTATTCGTGCCAGTATACATCAAATTAATCTTTATGATTATCATATACCTCACAATTTGGTTTATTATCATATACATCAAATTTTTATTTATTATTTTATTCATGATTACAAAATATCATATCTCACTTGATATTTCGTTTTCAAATTTTTTGTATAACTTCATAAAATCAATAAATTAGTAATCAAATTTACTGATTGAATTTTTTTCAGTCACTAATTTTTCTGTGTTAATTTAATTTTAAACCAAACAGGTCTTTTAATTTTCAAAATAAATTAATTTTTGACATGCGTGCATTGCGTGTGTCATGTGTCTGTATGTAGAACGTATGATAATAATGATTAGAGTTAATAATTTAAGACATATTAACAATTTTGTGAAATTCATTATGCTATTTTTCTTTTGGTGAACGTGGAATGCTATGTTCCACGAAAAAAGGTAAAATATGCATTTAACGTGATCGGCTCATTTGTGTGGAAATTCTCTATACTATATAAATTTTAAATTTAATTAGAATGCACTGATAATATTAATATTTTTTACAATTTAAATTATATATTATAAATCTAAAATATAGTTTATATAATCAAATATATTTTTATTATAAGTTATAGGTTTAAATACTTTTTCCGTTCTTACAATTTAACATATTTACCTTCATGTTATAGTAGCGATTAATTCTTACGTGATGAGGCGTAAGAAACACTTATAGGTGATGAATCATGTGATTTTCATTGTGCCTAGTTAATGAATTTTGACATCATATTTTGTGTTTGATAACTGTATTGGAATTGGTGTAGTACCAAAAGATTATTGATCTTGGTTCTTATGAATCAATTATTGAGCTTGATGGTATTGAGCTAACATATTGATTTTATTCTTAATTTTGGGTCTGAATTTTCTAAAAAGTACTGGTCCAAAATAATTTATATAATAAATAGAAATAAAATAATAATAATGTTTTATGAATGTGTTATTATATAAATAAGCAATCTAAGAAAAAATACATCCAAAGAATGAGAATAACTAGGAGATATGATTTCTAGCTAGATCTAAAAGCCAAAAACTTTTGGCTAACGAGTAATGA
The DNA here is from genome assembly GCA_007407185.1 of Glycine tomentella. Lineage (NCBI taxonomy): Eukaryota > Viridiplantae > Streptophyta > Magnoliopsida > Fabales > Fabaceae > Glycine > Glycine tomentella. Next base: position 171,195 of record PYAF01002533.1, read on the forward strand.
CAAATGGAATATTTGTTTGCAAGACACGTTGGAATCCCATAAAGAACTAGATGGTTACATTGGGCTGACACTTTGTTAACCTGGGGGCATAGCATAGGCTTGGGATCCAAGTTAGGGTCGAAGCTTGGTGGGTATGAAAAGAAGCAAGGTAAGGCTTTGGATTGAAGTCTACTAACTTTATTACATAGTCAGAGACGCACATGCAATATTTTACGTAAAGAAAACCCAGGTGGAGGTGGTAACGTGATCCAAGGCCACTTGAAAGCTACTCTATCTTCCAGACTTCCAGTTTAATCTTTGGCTGGCACTTAATAAGCCAGCTGTGTATTTCAATTCATATTTGGATAAACATTTCAATTTTCAACTAAAGTTATCTGAAAGACATTTAAGTTAGTTGCACATGTATATGACCAGTGATTAATCCTTTTGGATTATTTTTACAATTTTTTTATTAAGATAGGTTTTTTTAAAATAAATTATTAGTATAGATATATTTTGATCACAGTCTAAGGTTAAACTCATATAATTTAAGGATCTGACAACAGTCTAATGAGTAAAAAAGATGAATTAGTAATTTTAAATTGTTGAATGTTAACATAACAAATAAGTAATTTTGAATTTTTATTTTGTCAGAAATAATTTAAAATTATTGATTTGCATGTCAGGGTTTAAAAATTTGAAATTATTGGTTCATTGATACAACTATCTACAACTAATGATTTATATGCCTGCAATTTGAGATACATTATAAAATTGTAGAATATATGAATCAACATTGATTTAAGTAAACTTAAAATAAGACTATGCTTAGCATCTAAAAACAACAATTTGCATTAAGTAGGTTCGAATTATAAATATTGGTTCGATGCTAAATATAGTATTGTTTTCACGTGTACTTGAACCAGTATTAATTCATATATTTTATAATTACTTATCGGACTTGAGTTGTAAGTATACGAATTAGCAGTTGTATCAACAAATCAATAATTTTTAAGTTTTTAAATATTGACGTGACAAACCAATAATTTCAAATTATTATATTGTTTTGACATCATAAAGTAGCATGTTATTATCCTAATGATCCGAAGAGTTTATTTGCAAAAAGGACCTTATCAACCAAGAGAGTATGATTTTTCAAAAAGACAATTTGGAACTTTATTTTGAAAGTTTAATCCTGATTGATTTTCAGAATTTAACAATTGGTTGAAATATAGTGTATCAAAAAATGTTACATTTTGTTTATATTGTTATATTATGAGACCTCACATGGAGAAAAAAAATATTAATGCATTTTTAGTCAATGATTTTTCAAATTGGAAAAAAAAGGATCGATTAAAAATCCATATTGGAGAATTTAATAATGTTCACAATCAAAATTTCACATGAAATTTGTTTTACCCACTAATTTTTTTAATAGATCCGTCCCTGATGCTAGACCATTCTTTCATGGATCTATTCTTGATCTTGTAATTGGTTTGGGTATCCATTTGTGCCCTTTATTTTATATATATCTTCCTTTTAACTGAAAAAATAAACACTGGTTTTTGTTTTTATTTATTTCTGCGTCATTAACTGATGTAATGCCGTGACTCATGTATCACATGCAGAGGATTACATATGAAGCCTTTCCTTAGCTGGATCTTTACGATATTTTGGCAATGTTTTGCCGCGGCTGAGGGGCGTTATCCAGTGTACATGTCAGTCTCTTGATGTTTGGGGTTAACATAACTCTCCTGTACAAAACAACTTAGCCGTACTACAAAAACTATCGAAAGAACATCAATAAAGGAACAATATTAAGGAAAAAATAAGCGTGAGCTCAATTATTCTCATTCAAAAGGTATATTATAACGACTGAATTGGCTATATTACTCTGATATACCAATGCGTAAATCAATTTATATGAAATTATTTTAATTTAATAATTTCAAATTTTAATCTTAAATATGTTTTTTTCCTCATACAGATCCTATTTAATTAGAATAAGATTATATCTTGTTGTTTGTATAAAATAGGAAGAAAAAAAAAATCATCTCATAAGAATAAGAATTGAATTAAATAAAATGCATTCAAATTTTATAGTGAACTATTATAACAAAATTTTATACTAAAAAAACATAATTTAGATATGTTTTTAGTCTTTTAAATTAGGGATATTTTTTTTAGTCCCTCAAATTAAAGTTTGTGTTTTTTAGTATTTCAAACTTGAGAAATATTTTATTTTAGTCCTTCTCCCAAAATGACATTAATGTGTGTCAAATAGGACATATTAAATGTACAATTTGTGATGCCTTTTAATTGTTACAAACCATAGAAAAATAGAATAATAATTAAAAAATGATAAATATTAGAGTCTGTTTGGATAGAAGGCTAGAAGTGCTTTTGAGAGTTTCTCTACTGAAAAAAACATTATATTTTCAGTAAAGAAACTCTCAAAAACACTTCTGACTTGTATCCAAACAGACCCTTAATATATCATATCACTAATCATTTTAGATAGACAATAGTCGCAACTATTGTATAATGGAATGGTTTGAGTACGTTTTCCTCGTATCAAAATATTCACATTTCACAATCTTCATTCACGTTCAAATAAAATAATAGTTCCTTATTTTTTTGTTATAAAAAATAAACATTTTTATTTAAATATATAAATTAATAAGTTTTTTGAGGAACAATAAAATTATGCAATAATAGATCATTGTAATTGATCAAAAATCAAGAAAGAAATTCCAACTTGAATAACCCACACCAAAAGTCAAAACAATTATACAAACAAAACGAAACAAGGTGCAGAACATGAAACATAGAATCTGACGCTCGTCGAGGACCTTGATGTTGTTGCTGTAACACAAAGGATGACGTTGCTATGTATGACAAGTGGTAGGTTGGATTATGCACGAGAGTTGTTTGAGGAAATGCGTATGAAGATCAAGGTTAATTAAGAATTTGATTCTTGCATTTTTTTTTTATTTTATTTTTGTAATTTGTGGCATGTTTTAAAATTTAAATTAAAAACTAACTTGTAACGGTTAAAAGTAGTCACAAATTACACATTCAATATGTCATGTTTGACATGCATTAATATAGTATGGGGAGAGGGACTAAAAAAATATTTTATGATTTTTGAGGACTAAAAAAATCAACTTTTGATTTGAGGGACTAAAACAGGAATATCATTGAGGAATTAAAATTATATTTAAGCCAAAAAAATATTAATGATTAGGTTTAATTCGGTTGGTATATACTTTATCTAGTAAAATTGAATTTAATACAAAAATTATGGATTTATTAAGTCATAGTAGTATATTAATATATGGTTAGTTCAAGTAAAGTTTAATTTAAATTTTTTAATTAAAATTTTTAATTTAAGTGTTACAAATAACAAAATATGATTCGGAAACATATTTTACTATGAGTACATGTTCTTTTTCACATAAATTAATTATCGGTAAAAGTTAGTAAGTATTTTGTTCTATGATAAAAAAAAAAATATAAACAAATTTCCCTATGCAAGTCTTGAGTTTAACAACCAAATATATTTTCATTAGTATAAGATATTTTTTGTAATGAACAAATAGCTTTATCTTTTACTATATCTCTACATTTGCCTCAATGTGTGTTAGGAAACAAGTTTGGATTGGTCCAAAGCTAGCAAAATATTGCTCTAAAAATTAAAAATATACTGATCGATGCTGCTCGTCCACCAATAAGCTGATCGCATACGAATGAATGCGATGAATTTGACCTATGATGCCCTTTGCTCTAAAACAACAACAATAATAATAATAATAATAATAATCTTTGCCTTGGCAATGGCACGTGCAATGCGATCCTTGGTGAAATGAATATCGATATGGACGTTACAAGTTGAATGATTATGAAAGTGTTTCGTACCTAAGTGTGGCCTAAAATAGCATGCCTATTTTTAGGCCAACCCGGGAAACTTAGGCGCTAATGAACCCCACAAATATCGGACTTTTTGCAATAAGAACATGATATGAAAGCTTAATTAAAACAAAATTTTATCATAAAAGGATTATCTAAATATATTTGGTTAAAACTTCCTACACTCTCACGACTATTATTTTCTGCTGTGCTTCACTGCATTTTGGATTGGCTTTTCAGAAATCCAGTGGGACGCAACAAGAAGCACAGTGAGAGTGCAGGAAATAACTTTGTACAAATATTTTTGAAGCCCAAAATAGAACAGTAATGTCCTCTATTTCATCGTAATTATGGGCTTCAAGTTCAAGCCCCGAATGTAATCAAGAAAGTCTCTTAGCTGACATTTATATCATGCATTCTCATTATTACATGAATTTTTTCTCATTCCATTTCCGAAAATTCATTCTGGGATTTCCAAAATATAATAGGAGGTGCAGGATGCAATATTAGAGGTGCGGGATACATTAACCCTCTTAGCCTGGTCAACACACACATAGAATTATGGGCTGACCAACGAATCTAAACCCACCCACTTCTTGTAGCATAGCTCCCTCTATGGCCTTATGTTTTCTAGGAGATTTTTGCTATTAGGAAATTACAATGGAGAATGATCAATTCCTTATTTTATATTTTGTTGTACAATGCTGATAAGAATTTTCGAATATAAAATATTTATTATAAATTAATGAAATTATTTAAATCACTCATCACAAAACCGACCCTGATAAGTAATAAGTAACTTATTTTATATTTAAACAAAATAGTAATTTGGCCCATAAAAAATCTAACTCTTACTTTAGTCTATGATAAATATAAATAAGATTCATTTCTTTAATTACTTATCAGTTTTAGTTGGTTTATGTGACAAGAAATTTAGTTTCTATAAGATATTGATTCAAATTTTATGGGGGGGGGGGGGGGGGGGACAAGTGTTTTAATATATATTTTTGCGCTTTAAAAGACCCATCCAAATTGAATTTAAATAGTCTAGGTTCAATATAATATTCAAAACCAAGAGGCATAAACCAAAAAAATCTTATCATACACGGTTAAATTAAAAAGATGAAATAAGTATGGTAATTCAATGATTATTATACTAATTTAATAATTAGAACATATCATTGTTTCAAGTGATATTTGACTCTCAAATCCAGTCCAAATATAAGCTGTTGGATTTGATTGATCTGATTTGTAAGTCAAAGAGAATATGTTTAGGCTCATTCAAATCAATGACAAGGTAATTAGGGTAAATGTAACAAGTCAAAAACAAAGTTTAGCACCTATTTTGAGATTCAACACAATTAATTAGCTAATGAGATTAAAAAATAAATATAAATTTAATGATCCAATTGAATCCAATTTGAAAGCTCTGTACTTAGCGAGTAATGTTTTCCTCTTAAAAGTTAAAACACTATATGAGATCCGTAGTTTAATTTTAATATTTAATGACAAATTGTCTTTCACTAATTTTAATTTTTTGGTAGTGTAATTTTAAAAAATTAAATAGCAAATAGTGAAAACTGAAGTTTGGGAAAATATCAAGCACTCATGCACAATATAAATTCATAATTTGTCATGTTAATAAGATATAAGTTGGTCATTAAATATTAAAGAAGGGAAAATAGATAGTATTGCGTACTACCGAGTACTGACTACTGTGGCAAACTTAGTACGGAGTATGCCCGGGGTTTTATTGGTAATCCTGTGCTACCAATTATTAAAAAGCATGAGTTGTCCTCATTATTGATAATCTTGACTTTTGGGAGGGGGTGTTTATTGTTACTAGTTTATTTTTCTTGTTACGCAACATTTGATAAGTTATTAGTAGTTATTAAATATTTAACAAAAGTTATTTATAGAGGAATGTGTGTTTTATTTGTAGTGTTTATGTAATGTTTAATCAATTTCAAAATTATCATATCATTTCAACTGTTTTTCACATAATATTTAAACCAATAAAACAAAATAAATTGAAACTATTACACCGTCAGAAATTATCATGCAAGATACAATTATCAGCTGAAAAACTTTAATCATCGCATGTAACACCCACGTCAGAAAAAAATTTCTAACGATTCTCTGGTCATGAACTTTTATTAAATTTTAGTTAGATTTTTTATTTCTTTTAATTGGATCACTAAATTTATATTTATTCTTTAAGTAGATGCCTGTCGGACTTAATTAAAAAACATATAAAGTTTAATGAACTTATTTAAAAATGAAAAACAGTTCAAAGAATAAATTAAAAGTTGGTTGAAGAAGCCATGTTGAATTTAGAACGCGCAAAAGTGAAAATAGTAACTTGCAAAGATGGGACTACTAGTCTATAAAGGTTGATATTTTCTTAATTAGATCTTTAAACTATTTGTGATTTTTAAGTATGTCTCTAACTAATTTTGGTTTCAATTACATCATTGAACTTATATTTGTTTTTTAATTATGTCTTTGTTGGACCTAGCACTAGCATGAAGTTAATTAAAAAATAAATACAAATTCAAAAATCCAATTGAAACTAAAAAATGTAGAGACCTAATTAAAAATTAATAAAAGTTCAGAGACCCCCAAACTGCAGAGCAAGTAAACCTAAAAAATAACACAAATTCAATTAACATAATTTTTTGATAAATTCAATAAATATAATTTGAACACGAATAATGGTAATAAAAATAGGACAACATTTGTTTTTCTCAATATTTAATAAAAATTTACTCAATCTCTCTCCTTTTTTTTAACTCACATAAACCACCCTTGATTTATATGATAATATAACACCATATACTTTTCTCATTGATACAAACATCTCCTAATTGTATAGAGAGAGATCAAGAAAAGTCAAAATAAAGAGAGAGAAATGTTAGTTATAGTTTCATTAAACTTTTGGAAGTGTAGGTATAGTTAACCTAAAACAATTACAAAATAATAATAACTGAATATAGTATTTTAATCGACAAATCTTCCTTAAGTTCAACTATATTAATTGAGTTCTTTTTTAGATGTTAAAATATTACATGAATCTAAATTCAGATGAATGAGAGTCATCAAGAAAGTGAGTAAATCAAAGAAACCTTCATTTCAAATGTACATATAAAATATTGATTGCTTAGCTAGTAAGTATCTAAAAATTATTTAATCACTCTGAAGAATTCTCCAATTTAACATATAATAATAAATTTAATTAGTATCAATGCTAAAAGTTAATTATTAATCATTCATTCACCACGCCAAGTGGGGATTTTTAATTTTGACAATGTATACTTTCTTCTCCACCCACACCAAATTACGTACGAGAGGAAGTATTTAGCAGATGAAACCGTTTTTTGGGTTCTTCAAACACTATTCAGCCACTGTGCATGAAAATGATAGTATAATTTGAAAAGGCAAAGTTGGTAAGGCCCTTGGTTTTTTGAGCTTACCCCTACAGTGCTTGTTATATAACCCTGCTTTGCCTTATGATTCTTTCGGTTCAGCCTTCTCTTCCACTATTTTTTGTTGCTTTATATATATATATATATATATATATATATATATATATATATATATATATCCCAATTAATTATTTATTTTTATACATGCATTTTATATCTTCCTCTATCTCTTTCTTCTTTTTGGTAATTTTCCTCCTATTATATATCACGTTATCACATTTAATATTTTTTTTTTATCACTTTCTTAGGTGCACATTCACCTCAATAAATTAATGGGCTGTTAAATGATATTTTTTCATTAATAAAAAAGATAATTTTTCATTCCTCTTGGGCGAAAAATATAATCAGATATAATAATAAAAGAAGACTTTTCCATAATGATAATAATAATAGAAGAAAAAAATAAATGGATATATAAAATAAAATTAGAATGTAAAATAATTAAATTGGAATTTTACTGGATTTAATTAGAACATACACTATCATTCATTGATCATATATTGTTATATATGGTAATTTTAATTTTTACTTTTATAATAACTACTTAAAAAATATATAATAATTTCTAATCAATTGATTAAGAGTGTATGAAAACTAAGTTATATTTTGTTAAGAAAGATCGACTGGTAACATATTAATTCTTTAACATGTTTTTTTTTTCTATTACACTCAACTATTTATTGAAATTTATTAGAAATCACATAATCATTTTTCACTTCTTTTTTAATAATCTCATTTATATATAATTTTATATTTTTTGATAAATTTTAACCAAAAAATTTGTATTAGTATCTTCTATTTTATTTCTATGATTACTTTGAATAATTCTAAATTCTCTTACAACATCCTCCTACTTCCTTTGTATGCTAAGTGTTTTGGAACACAAAAAAAGTCTAGCATTGTTTAATAATTGAGATCAATAATATTTTATAAATATTCTTTTTTCTTAACCTGTTGAGACATCTTTTAACAACAAAACTGTAAAATTAATACCAAATACTTCAAATACAATAAGCCTAATAATTTATAACTTGAGATCAAAATATTAATGTTAGAAGAAGGTCTCAAATGAAGGTTGCCAAGTTCTCTCCGGCCTTAACTAAGATTATTGTTTTGGTACATAAATAGTATGACATTGCTTAGGAATCGCGGTGTTGAATAATTGTAAACAATATCCTCCTTAATTTAATCAAAGTGTTTCTTTTCTAAGAGAAGATCTATAAAGACTTATACAAGAGTCAAAGTAAGTAACATTTATCATTTAATAGGTGATTCAGTTGGGTGAAGTTATTCCATTTATAGAAAAAAGAAGAAGCAAGTAATATTTCAAATGTGGTGAGTCTAGCAAATATGACTTACTTGGAGTATATTTTTAACAGATTAAATATATGGGGTTGTGGAGTAAAACACTACATAGTTCCATTTCAAACCACATATCCACATCCTTTACGCTTTTTTACATTTACAACCCCCCTCCCTCTCTTTCTCTCACTGTCCCTCTCACATTTACATCGAGTTTGACCTGTGGCCAGCCACCGGCAACTCCTTTATATCAACTCCAATGGCGACCCCACCCCTACACTCTCTTGGGGATCTTCTAAAGCCCTCTTTTTTCAATTTTTTTTTTTTTACCTGAGCACAAAGCTTAAATATCCTTTCCTCTCCATTCAGTTCCTTCTTTTTCCTTCCCTCAAACCCTAATTCACGCAAAAAGCCAACGAGATCTACTCCTTAGTGAGTACCTCCTCGTAATTCACGCCCCACTCTGCCCTCGATCCTTTGCCAATTATGCATCATAATTAAGATCTACATGCACAGTTTCCTTTTTTTCTTTTTCCAGAAGGCTGGTTTCCCAATTGGATTTCGTGGAACCTTCATCTCCAAACACGTAATTAGGTTCTCAATTCCGCAATTTTACTTACTATTTCAAGTCCCTTCTAGTATCCGTACCCCCCCCCCCCCCCCAAGCTTTCTCTTCTTTTTTGCTTAAGCAAATGGATTCTGGCAACAGTGGAAGCATCTCTTCTAGCGATGATGAATACGATTCATCATCACACGCTGATCCATCGTTCCTCAATCATTTCGGTTCCATCTCTCACCCGCAACAACCAACCCTGGTTCCATCTCATCCTTCAATGTTTGATCTTTCCTCAAGCTACCTCCACGCTGTCTCACAATCCCACCAAAACCCACATAATCACTTGTTTAACTTAGACTCTCAAGGCCAAAGATCTGAACCCAATTGCACCCTCCCTGAAAGCCTACCATCTTCGACATCAGCAACACCACCAACAACAAATCAATGCCTGTTGGGTCACGACAACATTAATAATAATGCAAGACAACAACTCTCATCATCTCCACAAACCAACAACCTCGTACGCAACTCAAAGAAACGAAGCAGAGCTTCAAGGCGTGCACCC
>PYAF01002533.1:186244-197389 GCA_007407185.1 Glycine tomentella
GGGTGCACGCCTTGAAGCTCTGCTTCGTTTCTTTGAGTTGCGTACGAGGTTGTTGGTTTGTGGAGATGATGAGAGTTGTTGTCTTGCATTATTATTAATGTTGTCGTGACCCAACAGGCATTGATTTGTTGTTGGTGGTGTTGCTGATGTCGAAGATGGTAGGCTTTCAGGGAGGGTGCAATTGGGTTCAGATCTTTGGTCTTGAGGGTCTAAGTTAAACAAGTGATTGTGTGGGTTTTGGTGGGATTGCGAGACAGCGTGGAGGTAGCTTGAGGAAAGATCAAACATTGAAGGATGAGATGGAACCAGGGATGGTTGTTGCGGGTGAGAGATGGAACCGAAATGATTGAGGAACGATGGATCAGCGTGTGATGATGAATCGTATTCATCATCGCTAGAAGAGATGCTTCCACTGATACCAGAGTCCATTGCTTAATAAAAAAAGAATAGAATTTAATTAAGCTGAGGTGGTACGGATACTAGAAGGGGTTTGAAAGTAGTAAGAAAAAGTGTGGAATTGAGAACCTAATTACGTGTTTGGTGATCAAGTTTCCACGAAATCCAATAGTGAAAACAGTCTTCTGGAACAAGGTAAAAGGAAACTATGCACGTAGATCTTAACTATGATGCATAATTGGGAAAGGATTGAGCGCAGAGTGGGGCGTGAATTATGAGGAGGTACTCACTAAGGAGTAGATCTCGTTGGCTTTTTGCGTGAATTAGGGTTTGAGGGAAGGAGAAAGAAGGTACAAAATGGAGAGGAAAGGTTATTTAAGCTTTGTGCTCAGGAAAAAAACAAAAAAAAAAAAAGGGCTTTAGAAGATCCCCAACAGTAGGAACTTAAACAAGCTTTGTAGAGATAACTATTTTAATATTTCCGATAATAAATATTAATATCTTATTAACATTAGAATTTTAAAATAATTAATATGAAATGATTAAAAATCGATACTATGTGTAATACTATTTTCAAAAAAACACGTTAAATAAAAAATTAATTTAAATATTATAATAATTTTTAGTCATCATTATAATAATTTTATTTTATAAAAGATACCAAACTCATTCAAATCCCTAATATCCAAACCCAATTTCAGAATTCTTAAAAATCCAAAATTCCAATACAGAACCAATTTCTACATGAACCAAAAACAAAAGCAGCTCTCAGAATTAAAAATAATAGTGGGAAGTGGGAAGGATGGACTTGGTGGAATTGGAGGTGGTGGAAGGGCTCTGACGGGCGTTGAACAGTGAGGTCCCTCTTCTCTCTTACGACCCTCTCCTCTGCTCCTGATTCGGCGCTGTTTTGAACCCCTACGCACGCCTCGGCTACCAGTCTTGAATCTGCCACTGTCCCTTCTGCTCCCTCCACAACCTCCCAGCCCCATTCTTCCCCACCTACAGCACCGTCGACATCAGAGAAAATAGGAATACGTGAAAGTGAGCGTCGATGATGATGTTTTTTGGTCGTGGGATGTTGTTTGGGTTCGTGTTTGGGGGATCTGGATGGAGATGGTGAGGGTGGAGATGTGCACGACGATGCGGTGGTTGGTGGTGGCTTGATCGTTGTTGTTGCGCGAGCACAGAGATGGATCTGGGTGGTGATGGTGCGCATGCGCGGTGACTTTTTTAATTATCATTTGAAAATCGATTTTAAATTAATATCAAAAATAATTTTTGAATTGAAAATCGTAAACATGTTACAATTTTTAATTTTTTTATTGAAATAGTAAAATATTTTATAATTTTAATTAATTTTTTTATAAAAATATACAATTTTAAAATTTTAGATTTTTTTTTAAATTATGATCATAAAATATTTTACAATTTTAATTAATTTTTCTATAAAAATATACAATTTTAAAATTTTAAGATTTTTTTTAAAATTATGATCATAAAATATTTTACAATTTTAATTTAATTTTTTTATTTACTATTTCAAATTTGTAAACTTAAGTTTTTTTTTTACAATTTCAATATAAAGTTTAACTTTAATTTAATTTTTTTTATTTACTATTTCAAATGTGTAAACTTAAGTTTTTTTTACAATTTCAATATAAAGTTTCTTTTATATAGCTAAAGTTTGTTTTTTTCAAATATTTTTTTAAAAAATTGTAAATAATTTTTAATTTAGTTATTTAATAATTTAATATTTTTTTTATTTTCTTTCATTTTTTTTTCATATTTAATTGCAGTGTATTTATTATAATTTAAATTACATAATTTTGTTGATCCTTGTAATTAAAAATTACAATAATTTTATTGGTCCTGTATATAAATTAAAAAACATTTATAAAAATCATTTTCATTCACTTAAAAGCGAAAATAAACAACATCAATATTTAGATTCATAAATACAAAATAAATGATTTACAAACCATTTCATTTAAATTTCAGTCTTTTTTATTATTTTCAATTTACAAAATAAATGATACTTTTTAATATTAGTAAAAATCTAGAAAATATATTAAATAAAATAATATTTAAAAAATTAGAAAAGATTAAATAAAATTATATAAAAAATATTAAATAAAACTTAAAAATAAAAATGCATTTATTTATTAAAAAAATCTGTATGGGCCAGAAAAAAATGAAAAATAAAAATAAAGAAAACAAATTAAATTGAAGTTAAAATATTTTGACTTTAGTTAAAAAAGTTAGAAATCATAACATCAATTACGACTTTTAATTTAAAAGATCTTACGACTTACTCATCTTTTGATATTAATTCAAAATTGACTTTTAAATGATAATTAACGAAAAAAAAATACGTTAAATGGTTGGTTAAATGGTTGGAGATGAAGATTTATGTAGCTTTTAAAAATAAAATAAATAGTGACATTTAAAAACCACAACTATTTAATTTAATTATTTAAAAAATTGAAAGCTAACGGAGTGTTAACTTTTTGGACGGAAAATGAAAAAAAATATTAAACTAAAATTTTTGAAAATGTAAAGATCAAAATTAAACGTTTAAAATTTAATATACTAAAATAAAATAAGTGAGAAATTTAATGAACAAAAAATCATATTAAACCAAAAAATTAATATGAAACATAGCATGTGTCATGTTATCCTTAAACTTGATATTAGGAATAAGAGAACATAAAAAAAAAAAAAAAAAAAAAAAAAAAAAAAAAAAAAAAAAAAAAAAAAAAAAAAAAAAAAAAAAAAAAAAAAAAAAAAAAAAAAAAAAAAAAAAAAAAAAAAAAAAAAAAAAAAAAAAAAAAAAAAAGAAGAAGAAGAAGAAGAAGAAAGAATAACCCATAATGGTCGATCATCGACCTATGAATCACACGGACAGGATGGCAAAAGAGGCTCTCTTGGCCTTGAGTATAGATCATCTGAAGTTTAAAACATTGAATCAAATCCTAAAAGAAGTTAAGAAAAAAAAGTTGAAGAAAGGGTAAGGATATTTACATATATCATTATGACTTGGACACCCTTTTCATCATCTGTCATAACTCCTCATTTTTCATTCGTGGAGTTCATCCTTCCAACTCCCCATATGAGAGCAATTTAATGCAGAATTATGTATAAATATCATTTCTCTAAATGAAGCCTACTTTATATTACCAAGTCAAACTACAAATTTGAACAGATCAACATGCAGCATTTTTATCTGCTAACGATTTAAAAAATTATGTAAAGAAATGTAGGCTTCAGCAAAATGTGTTTAGAAGGCAACATAGAAAGCACCAGGAAACTCAAACCTTAACTGGGCTTTGTAGCAGAGATCATCACAAAAAGCCCATTTCTAATGCATTTAAATCCAACCAGCCCACATGCCCTGCAGAGATCTTCAAGTTCACGCTCAGAGAGAAAGATGTAGCTCCCAGACACTTGCCTTGCATTCTAACACGGGAACAAATATTCCACTATTCAAAACTTATAGAAAGATTGAGTTGAGAATACTTTAATCCCTCAGTCGTGGAAACTGAAATCAAAATCATGCTTCCAGGAAATTGAAATCAAAATCATTCTTCCATGCACAAACGAAATACTGAGATACTGAGACTAAATTGATTTCTTTTCATATTATTGAGGAACTAAATTAATGCTAACTTCCTAAGATTGATAACCAAGCAGATCCAAATTAAGAAAAAAGCAACAAAAAACAACTGAACAAAGTAAGTCTTGTTACTCACTGAGTTTATCAATTCAGACAGAGCATGCCAACACTTAGTACAAGAATTTCAAGCTAATTTTTTTATAGAGAAAGCATAATTATACAACAGATTTATACAATTTGTTTTACAACAAAGAGAAGACAGAGAAATGTGGAATAAAATATTTAATGACTTGATGTCATGGAGATAGAGATAAAAATAATACCGTAGGAAATGTTATAGAAAATGTATAAATAATATAATTCAAAATTTCATACCTGCCGTAGTGTACTTAAAAATGGGATAACAGAAAAAGGCCCATCAAGTATATAAGTGGTTGCGACAAATACACCTCCAGGTCATAAAACACGACTTATTTCAGCAACCTGTTAAAACAGATCATACAAATTATGGAGAAAAAGAGTGAAGTTACAGACGGAGCAGAGTGATGCAAAGGCATGACCATCTGACAAAACTATGCATACAGCAAAGTGAAAAATCAGCTGAAGTAATTTATCCACCTCGCAGAAGAAGCTTATTTTTAATCAGCTAGCATCTTTAAAAGTACGAAACATGTTCTTCGTTGTTGCTGACACAATACTGCATAAACCTTTAGGGATTGCATTTTCTACTTCAGATTAATACAAAAACATTGTAAGCATCTCAAAAACCATGGCTAAATGATTTTCCCTAAGCCACTCTACAGATTTTTCAACAAATGAAACATTTTTCTGCAAAATCCAAACATTAATGAATAATTATTGACTTACAGCTGTTAATGGTGAAGGCCAACAGTGGAGAGCTGCACCTGCATGTACAGCATCAACAGAACTGGAAACAAAGGGAAGCCTAGGTATGTCTGCTCTAACCAAGATGAAGTTCCTAAAAACAGAAATATTAAAATTAAATATAGTTATAGTTGTAATATGAATAAAAGTATGGCTTAAATAGTACCATTAGAACTTTGAATTCAAAAGTAGATATAATAATGTTCTACTTAATTTAGAAATATAAACTGTGTACTCTTTTGGAAAGTTCTGTTCCTGCTGAATGAATTCATAACATTGCTGCAACATATTTTCTGAGTAGTCTAGAGCAACAACAAAAGAAAACAGTCCATTTTTGCAAATAATCTTGAAAATAATCCACTTGCACAACTAGCATCAATGATATTTCCACCCAATACTGGCTTAAAGATACCCTTCATCAATTCAAACTGCAGTCAAATTCAGTAGAAGGCATGATTAACTGTTAAAGCACGTCAAAAGGAAATGAACATAAAGTAGTCACACATCTACAAGATTATTCTAATAAAGGTACATAACACAATAGAAGACAGATTCATTAGTATTTCAAAGAAACTTCAATATCCTTACTGACAATATTTTTTGCTTCCTCACGGAGGCGAGTAAACTATCTAAGGTTCACAAGCTAAAGTTCTTATTTCAATTATTAGGATATGTAGCTTTTATTTGCAAATGATTAAGTTTTAACTTTGCATTTACACTTAAGTACTTATATATAATTGATGATGCTCCAGTAAACTCTAAATGAAGAATGACTATTATTCCAATTGGATAATAATAACTTATAGAAGAAAAGATAAGCTAAAGGATAAACCACATGACTTATCAATGAGAAACCATTAATTAAATAAAAAATACATAACGTGGGTTCATCAAGAGGGAATTTTTATTAGGAAGAGAGACATTTGGTTAACCTCTTTCTCAGGACCAGGAAAACCACCCCACACAGAAAAGGTTTGACGCCAGCCCCTCTCATAGAGAAATGATATCAATGGCACCCTGATTCAACAAACAATCAGTATGCATAGTAAAAGTGGCAAATTAGTTTCAAATTCAACTCCATAGGATTTTAGACAACAAATTAGACTGTTAAGCAGTAGTGTGTCAGTATTAGCCTTGGTAAGTAAATTCGCTAAAACTGAAAAATGATATATCAAATGTAGGAACACGATTAAGAGGAAGACTAGAGCATTTTTTTAAATCAAAGTAAAAGAAAGGTAACTAGAATGCCTGAAAAGCTCTGTGGAAGCTGGCATTGATTCACCGTAGCTCTTAGCTCCACCTGTGGCGGTGAGATCGAGATGTGTTTGGTTACCAACATATGTTTTCTTACAGGTGCTACATTGAAAACTAGATCCAGTGATAGTATCTCTGCATCAAAAAGAAAATTATATAAATGAATACAAATAAGCATAACTGCATAAATGACCAAGTTCACACAATCGATAGTTAAATTAACTCACACGGACAAACCAGGATCACTGTTCCATGTCAAGGAATCGTAACATACGGGACAAGCCAACGAGTTGCTGCTATTGCTTCCTTCCTTTTCGACTACGATTGATTCCTAAGCACAAAGTTACGTTCCTCACGCAAGTGTTTGATGAAGTGTATAAATGAGAATTAATGTGTGTGATAGGGGAATTGAAATGGAGGGAGAAGAAGTGTTACTGTTGGATTGGTTTCCGTGTCGATGAAGGACGTTGAAGAAGCTCGAAATTGAAGTGGAAGTCGAATCTTTGAAGTGAAAGCAGCGCGTGAGAAGAGGCGCGTGGGGTGCTTGAATGAAGAGAGAGTTGGAGTGAGCGTGTGTATGCCGGCAACTGCTACGCCTATGGCCATTTCCGGTGCGTTGGCAACCGGAAATTGGAGTCTCTGCTGTGTGGTGTGTTGTAATGTCAAACGGATTCAAGCTTCCTGGGGTGGTGGACAGTGGATGTCTAACGTGTGCCAACTTATCACCCGAAATATTTTATTTTATTTTTTTTAACTAACGGTCGCTTTATCAAGGTTTTTGTTTTCTTGTTCTTCATAAAAACAAGAATTTAATTAGAATATATTAAGAGTTTTTTTTATTCAATGATTGTACTGAAATTGTAACCCTTGACTTCATGCTGGACAAATTAATTTTAAAAAAAGAACTTCATGGTAGACATGGCAATGAATGTAACCAAAAAAATGGCATGAAAATGACTCAGGTAGATTTTAAAGAGACGAATATTTTTAATTATCGACAATTCAATTTTGAAAAATGGTTGAAATTCAATTTAGATTTAGAAATAAAGAAAGGATAATTTTAGATGATTGGAAATTTTTTTTTGCTAATTATGACTATAGCGAGTGAAATGCGCTTTCAAAGGAAAGAAGAAAGAAAATATTTAAAAACAACAATGCTATTTGTTACGAACAAAACTCTATACGAAACACACGAATTGATAACATGGACCAATATCCTTTTTTAAACTAACTTTTAATTAAAAATTTAAAAAAACTGTAAAACTTGCTTTGGTGCAATACAAAGAATTTGTGCATCTTTACTAAAAGCATTTCGTATAAATAAGCATTTTTCATTTAAATATATATATATATATATATAATGTTGGATATTTTCGTTCCAATGCTATTGGGCCCAAATCCCAAGGCAGAGTCCTGACCCATTTCCATTTAGGGTAAATCCCTAAATGAGGTGTCTCTCTTATAAATACCCTCATTATGAGGTGAGACATTGACGAAGGAAATTTCCAGAAAGGCTGACGCAAAAAGGTACGGCGGCAGAGAGAGGCTGAGCGAAAACTGAGAGTGAGTGTTTCTCCGGTTTCAGACCGTCGAGAGTGTGTCTCCGAGAGCTGTGGGCTGCTTGTTGAGAGTGTTTCACTTCTGTTGTAAGCGAGGCTGAGAGAGAGAGGCTCCGGCAGGTGGCCGTCGAGCATTTGTAACCATTATTTCTGAATAGTAGATTGTTTCTGGACTTGGTCCCGTGGGTTTTCCTCTTAGAGGTTTTCTCCCACGTTAAGCTATATTGTGTGTTGATTCTCCCTATCTCTTCTCTCATTTTGATGTTGTTATATTTCCGCTGCGTATTTTACTGTGTTTGTTGCTGAGGGTTGAGTCGTGCAACTCCCCAGTGTTGCGCTTGGTAGAGAAAGCTCCCAGCCGGAAAAGGAGAAGTGTGTTGCCGGGTACATGGTAGCCGGGCACGTGAGGTGCCGAGTACGCGAGTATCTGAGTAGAAGGTTGTGGTGCCAAGCCGAGTACGCGGTGTCGGATAGCAAATTCCACACCATATAATTGAGATAGTGAAAAGAGTGAGAGTTTTACACTCTAAATCATGTATTTTGAATAGCAATATATTCTATAACAAACTCTTTACCATTAATTGAAAATTGTACAATTTATTATGTATGAGAAAGCTAAAATTTTGAGATTACAATTATTTTTTAAGGAAAAAAAAAGTTGTTCATAAAATAAATTAAATGTTTGGGATCATAGTTCAAATATAGAAAACACTTTTACTGAAGAAAAAAAATATTTTTCGCTAATCCTTTCATGGTATAAAGATCAATTTATTTTGCTTTCATGGAGTATGTTAAATAGTAGATTAATAAATTCAACCTCTAATTAAATTTAAAATGCCCGTCTAGCTCAGTTGGTAGAGCGCAAGGCTCTTAACCTTGTGGTCGTGGGTTCGAGCCCCACGGTGGGCGATTTTTTTTATTATTCCTTATTTTGTTCCTTTCTGTTCTAAATTAGTGCGGTGGAAGTGGGTTCGAACCCCACGATTAGCGTTTATTTACTATTTTATTCCTTTTCCTTTTTAAATTGCTGCGGTGGACATAACAGGTCTTTGCTTTGAACTTAGCCTTTTTGTGATTGGTGAGCCTGGCTATTCGAGTTTTTTTTTTTTTTTTTGTCTGTCTCGTCTTCATCCTCCTGCCGACATATAAATTCTTAATGCCCCTTTTTAATTTGGACTTCATCTAATTTAAATCATTGTTGTTTTGAATTAATTGATGTCTAATTATTGCCTTATAATAATAATACTAGTGATATAAATAAATGTATATATTTATCTATACTCACCTCTATTTAGGACCAATCAATACATAGAATTGTTGAAAACTAACAACTACTTTTGTTTTTTTCCACCTATTGTCGTATTAAATTAACATGTCTCTACCGAATCTCTTTGCTATAACGCAATCGAAATGAAAACAATTCATGTATTACCAAACTGATAATTAACAAATTTAGCAATATTTTCAAAAACAAAATTCGAAATATCGATTAATATGGTACGGTATATGAATTAAAACATGGAGGACCACTAGCAACTAGCAATATTTTTGTTGGTCGCCATCCTGCTATCAAACTGATTTAATATTTATGTTTGATAATTCTACTTCATTTCGATATTGGCCTAAACTAATGGTGAGTGCATATTTCTTCACAAATTTAATTCAAATTCTAATATTACGTTGGCATGGATCTGAGGTGGATCTAAATATGTGGCTTTTACTCTCTTTGATACTCTCTTCTTCTGCTTTGTGGTTTAACAACGGAGGGGTGTGACACTTCTAAAAATTTCGCCATTGAAGTTAGTAATGAATTAAGTAAATTAAGTAGCAATGTATTAGAATAAAGAAGTTACCTTGAGGAGAATTATGATAGTTATATGCTTACCAGCTAAGTGATTCAGAAATGCTTGACTCGTTTGTCCTCTATTTGTCGTAAGTTTCTTCTCAAATATGACGTGCCATTTTCACAACGGAGTTTTAAAATTTTGCTGCCATCCTGAGCAAGCTTTTCTGGTGTCACTACCAGACCCTGATGCAGACTTTCCAGTGAGTTCTTCAGTTAATTAGGATGAAAGCTCACCAGCTGGCAAGCCTTTAATTTATTGCAGATAAATGGAAGCAAAGATAAGATGAAATTCATGCTAATTAATTATCATAGACTCAAGGTATATTATTCTAATTAAACATGAACTACAGCTTGGACTCCTTCGTACAATACAAAACCATCCAACTATTATGTTTCTTGTTATCTAAAGATCGTAATGATGGTGACAGATGAATGGCAATTTTATATATTATTAAAACAGAGGTAGATGGTGGAGGGAAATCAAGAGTCATAAAAACCTAGTAGAAGATTGACCTTATGGCTTCTTTAAGGAATCGTCCTTCAATTTTGTTAGTTGGGTGTGCTTCAAGTTAGGTTAGCACTAAAGTGTGGGACATGATGTCATGCATATATATACTCATTTTTTTACACAAGGTTTCTGGTCCACTCTTTCCTTGGGCCTAAAATTTAGTAACTTAAATCCAAACCTCAAACTTGATATAATCATGTAAACCTATACTTGGAATATATATATATATATATATATATATATATATTGGTATTGGTACCCGTATGCATAAACATAGATAAGCTTATCATAAAATGTATGTTTTAAATTAAAGCAAAACTTCATTTAAGTAAAGTAAATATAATAAAACTTTGTAATGTCTAATATTTAGTAATCAAGTGTTTGATATACATTTAAATATATGAGTTGAATGAATATAAATTTTACTTATGAATAATCAAATATAGTAAGACTTCATAATATGAAATATAATAGTATTCAAAAGTTGCAAGATAAGTTGATTATTAGTTACAAAGCATAATATTATCATATAGATATAGATATAGTTAACAAAAAAGAAATAAAGCTAGAGGTCAAGCTTTAGTTTCCTTAAATTGAGAAAGTTACACTCAATCCATGTAGCAAAGCACAATTTTGTTTGTCGGATCACGACATTTCATAATCAATTCGATATTTTATTTTACTGTTATTTACCCATTATTTTATAAGATGAAAAATTAAAAACAAATAATATATTCAATAAAGATAAATATGGTTGATTGTTTGATATGTTAAATACTTAAATAAAAAAAAAACTTTTTCTCGTGTTCACCCATGATGGTCTAGAGAACAATTATTCTCCGTAAATGATAATTGTAGTTTTTATGATAAAAAAATGAAATTAAAACTAATTTACATTATAATATAGTGAATAAGTAATTTAAAAATTTATTATAACAAAAATAATTTTTATAAATTAATTTTAATTTTATCTCTATCATAACTAAAAATATTGTTATTTATGATATTATTGATAAAGTAATTTAAATTAATTAACTTTAGTTGTCCTATAATAAAAAATCAAACTATTATTTTCTAATAA
>PYAF01002533.1:207499-253375 GCA_007407185.1 Glycine tomentella
ATATATCAAACTTTTAATATGATGAACATTATTTTTTGTTAAATATATGTCTATTGGGTCTAATTTAAATACATTAATTATATAATTATTATTTTTTTACTTTGTCATCTAATCAAAAACTTTTATTACATATGATAAAATAATTAATTTTTATAATAATTACTTTAAAAATCATTTAGAGAGATTTTTAATTGTTTAGTATTGTAAATATTTGAATTGTTAGTACACGATAACTCCTTTTCATTTTATTATTATTTAATATCTTAAGATAACTCATTTATATTTTTTATTGAAAAAAGATTAAATAAGCTTAATTTAACATTAAATTGATTTTTTTTATCATCGTATTATGATATACTTTTTGAGTCTTCATGATACTAGTGTTAATTATTCATCTACTTTCTGATTGACTAATCTTTTTGAACAACTTGACTTAACACCTTTGTGGATTCTTTCCTAACAATCACACTTTATTTGATTCACAAGCCTCAAACATTAGGCCTTGATCTAACCTTAGTACTACTTCAACTAATGACAAGTTGATTCATATATAATATAATACAATCTCAATACCACTTCAACTAATGACAATTGTAACTTTCTTTTTGTTGGGTTGGCATGTTAAATTAGTTTTATTTTATTAAATAGCTTTATATTATAACTTCTAACATATGGCAAAGAATTGGTTGTGTATCTTTATGGTACATCTGATATTCTTATATTGATATACTTATTTATTTGCATATTTTTAAAAAAAGTTGGAGTATCCCCCCCCCCCCCAAAAAAAAAAACATATCTAGTTTAAAAGGCCATTCATAATATTTTTATTTACTTAAATTGAAAATGAAAATTAATAAATAATAAACAAAAAATATAAAATTGAATTAAAATTTGAATATGATTTTGAAAGCTAATACCGTTTAAAAGGAATGTTAGCGACAGTCACTCTAAGGCGGAGTTTGTTAGTGATTTTTTTATGCCTGTCAATTATGATTCCTCATAATCACAATTTATGATTATCAGTTAAACAATTAGAACAAGAATAATATATTTTTTTTTTACTACAATAAAAAAGGTTAACATGAAAAAGTTAGATTTTTATTTCTCTTTATGAGAAAGTTTTTTTGTTGAGAAATCTAGCTAAATGCATTCTTTATCATGAATGTTATTTTTTAGAATAGATAACAAATATGAAAAATTACGATTTTCAAGAAACTAAAAATAACTTCTTCGATACCAAACACTTCCAAACACTATCTTTTTATCATTCTCTCTATGATTGACTTTTTTTTTTTTTCTTTTTTTAAATTATCAATTTGGGTGAGTTTCACTTTTTAATATAGAGATAATCATTAAATAAAAAATGAGATCTACTAGAATTGATGATTTTTAATAAATTTAAGTCAATCATAAAAAAAAGTGTTAGAAAGAAAATGTCATCAGCATTTCTTGCAAGTTAATTTTAAAGCAAACTTTTTTATAATTTTTTTATGCGGAAACTTATGAATAAAATTAACATGTTACTCATTATTTTGTTTTCCTGATGGTCTTTTACTTTAATCATATCTTACTATTTAAATAAACTAATAATTCCATTAATTTTTTTGTTGTTATAAGTTTATATGCTTGTATATCATACTTTCCTTTATAGTAATATAGTATATAGTATATAGTATTACTTTTGCCACATTCAAACCCATGTTTTAATGAATTGGCAGATATTTGCAAACCATAAATTTGTGAGAGGAATTTGCTATTTTCCCTTTATTTTTTAAACTTTATGAGAGCAAAATATAAACTTTATTATTTACTAGTAGTATATAAAATATTTGCCAGTTTTACTAGAACAGAAAGATTACATTAAATTCAAATCGACTTCGCTTAGATTGGGTTAAATCAAATCACTGATGAAAAGATAAAATAAAAAGAAAAGATAAGATAAGATTAAATCGGTTAATTTTTCCCTAATCTCACCAGGTTAAATACAAACAAGAGGTAGGTTTGGAAGAGTGAAAGCTGTGGCTGCTGATTTTGTTCAACCTGTGTTACTGTGTCACTGTGTCAGTGAGTAGTGTCACAATTTCACAATCAAAAACCCTCTCTCTCTATCTCTATCTCTTTTCACAAATCCCCATGGAATCAAAACCAGATTCATAGGCTACGCCACGCTCATTGCCGCACCCGCCGTCCTTTCTAATTCCGTCCCACTTTTTCACGTGACAACAACAACAGCAACAAAAAACAAACCCCGAATCATGGACTACCCCATTGCGGCCAGAATGCTGAAAATGTCAGACGACAACAACAAACGAAACACAGCAGCAGCAGAGTACGCAGAAACGAGGTTCGTTGGGATTGCCAATGCGCCCACAACACCAACATCGACACCATCACCATTCCTTCACCCTGACCACGTGGCCGTTGGGTCCCCCATCTCCAGGGTCCCTCTCGCTCCTTCTCCAGCACCACCACCGCCACCACCTCCCTCTCCCAGATTCTGGTTGGACCCAGCAGACCCCAAGTGGGCCCATGATTTCTCCAGAGCCAACCTCTTCGATCATGCAACCCAAACCGATCATAACATGCCTTTCCAACCCTACGCTTCTTATTTCAATGAAACAGGAACCCTCCCATATCATGATCATGATCATGATCATGATCATGCTAACAACACCCAAACCAACATGGGTTTGGACCCTTACGCTTCTTGTTTCAATGAAACAGGAACCCTCCCATATCATCATTATCATCAT
Source organism: Glycine tomentella (assembly GCA_007407185.1). Classification (NCBI taxonomy): domain Eukaryota; kingdom Viridiplantae; phylum Streptophyta; class Magnoliopsida; order Fabales; family Fabaceae; genus Glycine; species Glycine tomentella. Next base: position 210,253 of record PYAF01002533.1, read on the forward strand.
CATCATGATCAAGTTAACAACACCCAAACCAACATGGGTTTGGACCCTTACGCTTCTTGTTTCAATGAAACAGGAACCTTCCCAACCCTTCCCTATCATCCCCATGTTAACAATGTGGGTTTATTCGATAAAGGTTACACTTTTCCCACCTCAGATGATCAAGTGTATCACCTCATCGATCAGAGGAGGAGGCAGCTACAGGGTACAAGTGATAATAACTATCAGATTCTCCGTGATCGTTACGTGGCGGCTTCACGGTCTCTCGGAGGAGGAGGAGGAGTCAAAAGCCCCTTTAGGTTTTCTCAGATAACGCCTCAATATCAATATCCTCCCAATGCCAATATTAACCCATCACATTATTACGTTGCTGCAAAAGAAAAAGCTGAACTTTCCCCTTTTTTATCTCCGAGGAGAATCATCGGGGGAGACCCTGCTGCAGCGTTTAGGTGCGACAACAATGGTGTTTTCCTACAAGGGAGAGATGCAAAACACTACTTTGAGAATGGGTACGGTTCTTACAGAAGGAGTCCTAGTTATGATGATGATGCAATTCATGGTGTGGGTGGGAGTGTTGTTCCTAAGAACTTTTATTCTTCTGCTGCTGCTCCTTCTGGTCAAAGAAGTGGTGGTGATTTCTCATCACTGCCCATGCTGCTGGATATTTGTTCTGTGCCTGACGCGCAGTGCTACATTTACAACCTGGCAAAGGATCAAAATGGTTGTCGTTTTCTGCAGCGGATGGTGGATGAGGGGACCTACCAAGATATTCGTATGGTGTTTGAGGGAATCATTGGGAATGTTGTTGAACTCATGATAGACTCTTTCGGGAATTATCTGGTGCAGAAGCTGCTCGATGTTTGCACCGATGATCAACGGCTGCAGATTGTGCTCATGTTGACCAATCACCCAGGCCAGCTCGTTAGAATTTCTTTGAATACTCACGGGTATGTATATATATTTCTTCCCATTTAATTAAAAATTCGTGCCTTTATATATATAAAATAATAAATCATTTTGTTTTGTTTTGTTTAATGAGTTAATTAATGGTTTCACTGCTACAGAACACGCGTGGTGCAGAAGTTGATCGAGACCCTCTCCTCCACTGAACAAATTTCATTGGTGAAGTCTGCCATTCAACCGGGTTTTCTTGATCTTGTTAAGGATCTGAATGGAAACCATCTCATTCAACGTTGCTTGCAATGCCTTAGCTGTCAAGATAATCAGGTATAGCACTCCTATCTTTTTTACTTTTTTTTTTTTACTCTCCTTGAAGTTTTTATCGTCCATTTTTTTCTTCTTTTTTTATTACCTGTCTTTTGTTCTTTTGTGCTTGTTTAACATTTGAATTCATTAACATTATGATGCAAGTTTGTGGCAATGCAGTTTTCATGGGAATAAAAAAGTGGGAATAAGAGAAACTGGTTTCTGAGTACCATTCTATGTTTAGGCATTTCTGATCCTGATGTTAAAGAAAATAAAAGTATTTTTAGACCACTCATATATCATAGTACTAACCTTGACAGTGCCTAGCAGGGGAATTAGTTTTATACCCCGTGGTCTTTGCTTGAGATTATCAAAAGAAGGAATAGGTAGGGAAGCTTTTTAACTATTCTTCATAAATGAAGCAAGTTACAGTATGTCACCTTAATTAAACTGTCATATCCATCTCAACTTTTATTTTGACTGACAGTCTGGCACAAACTTGTATTTAATCAACATTACATGCAGTGGTGATCATTAATCTGATATTCATGTTGTAGAAACATGTTTCAACGATGATTTAATTCATGTTTAAATTGTTATAGTATGAACATTTGCATACTAATAATTAAACCAATCCAATGTCAACTTGGTGAATTTCTGCATGATACATTTCTATATGCTTACATGGATATATTCTTTTTGTTCTTTGTTTTCTCTTGGATATATTTGTTTAAACAAAATTGTGAAGTTGCTTATCATTTCTCTTTATCGTCTTGGCAGTTTATTTTTGATGCTGCTGTGAAGTTTTGTGTTGAAATAGCTACTCATCAGCATGGGTGTTGTGTATTACAACGTTGCATTCATCACTCTGTAGGAAAGAATCGGGATAAGCTGGTCACAGAAATATGCAAACATGGACTTCTCCTGGCTCAGGATGCATTTGGGTAATACTATACATTTGATATAATAGTTTGTCTATTTACTTTTCATACTTTTATGTTTCATAAGGACACTCATTCTTAAGTTATTATTCATAGAAATTTGTGCCATAGATATAGTTTGTGGTAAATGATATATTGAGTTTCATATTTAATCTATCTTTTCAATGCTTATTTTTAAATTGGATATTATTTTTTGCTAGTTATAAATATTTTGTTGGCTACGTTAGGAAGAGATTCAGTATCTATAATTGGTCTCCATATTGTGATGTGATGTTGAATTGGCCATACTTATATATGATTAAATATTATTTATTTATTTATATTTCTAATTAAATTAACTCTCACAAATTCTTCTTGTAGAAATTATGTTGTTCAATATGTTATAGAGTCGGATACCCCAGCTGTCTCAGCCAAACTACTTAGTCAGTTCAAAGAGAACTTTGTAATTTTGTCTACACAGAAATTCAGCAGTCATGTGGTCGAAAAATGCCTTAAGCATATTGGAGACAGCAGATCAAGGATAGTTCGAGAATTGTTGTCTGTTCCTCTCTTAGAACAGTTGTTGCATGATCAATATGCCAATTATGTCATTCAATCTGCTCTACGTTTTACAAAGGTTTGGAAAATAATGCATAGCTCTTGCACAACTAGCATGCCATGATACTTTAAAGTTGTTACTAATTATTTAAGATTGTGTATGTGATGTAGGGGCCTCTGCATGCATCTTTGGCTGAAGCTGTTCGTCTTCACAAAACGTTGTGCACCAGTCCATATTGCAAGAGGATTTTTTCAGGAAACCTGCTTAAGAAGTGATGCCTCTAATGGTCATATATGTTGTTGTTCTCATTAGTATTTTTATATCTAAGTCAGCTGCTAGTCTAAGTATGAATCTCTTGTGTGTCTGTGTACGAACTAAAGGCAAGCCTTGTTTTTAGATGTTTAAGACTTAGGTGCAGCTTGCCTTGTATTATCTTGTTGTGCTATTGTTGTGTGTTATGTATGACACGTTTCTTGTGGTGTTTTCACGTTTCTAGATCATCTATATGTTCTAGATTCTGGTTTTTAATAATGATTTTAGGTTAAACTATTGATATTGCATTTTTATATTCTAAATGCTAATGATTTGTAGATTTTGTTGCTATAATTCTGAATCAAAATGATTTTAATTTTCAAGCCTTTCTATAAGTTACGAAAAATTATCTTACTAAATACTTCTAAACATGTCATATTTAGTAGCTAGCCAATTTGTAACTTGAGAATGTGATGCTACTTGCGTGTTTATATCCAGCTTAATATTTTTAGACGGTTTTCTTAACATATAGTGATACAAAAATAAATTGAGTACTGCCTAGTGCCTATATCAATTAATTTGAAGGATGATCCCGTTGGGTGATAGACAATGATACTTTGGTGGTTGAACTAAAATCATTGACAATTTTACCTCAAATACAGTTACAATTCGGGAGTGGTTGGAAAAAAAATTAAGGTGACTAATAAGGATTTATAAGAAAGCCAAATAATTTTTAAGGGCATTCACGAGGGGAAGGTATTGGAAAGAAAAGAAAAGGAAGATATTTAATTAACAAAGAGGATGGATTGTTCTATAAGTAACTCAGTGGGAAGTTGTTCCTCTTCAATATTGTTGAATATTTTGATTTTAAATTTTAAGGTTTATGCTAATATATTATTTTATGCATTTCATTTTAATATGTTATCAAATTGATTTTTTATTAAAAAAATCGTCTTCTCTTTTTTGTCCAGGCCCCCAACTTCTAAACGCATCTTCAGTTTCAATTTGTTGAAAAAAGAGTAATTCATGCCTAATCATTTGGAAGTTGGGTTGTTGGCAAGTAATTCATGCATGAGCCCAATAATCATTATGTTATGGAGACAGCAATATCAAGACGCGTAATTCATGCTCGAACTCATTATGTTCCAATGTCTACAATGACAGTATCAAAAAAACTAATTCCTGTGTGAGGTCATATTCTTTTTACACACAATAAAAAATCAAAACAATAATAATACAATCTATAGTAAAGTTTATACCAATAAGTCAATAGTAAAAATATATACTAATATTATATAACTTTTCCTAAAGATCAACATAATAACTTTTTCACTCTCTAAAAGACCATTATAATATATAAAGATCACTAATAAGTCTTTATTTTCAGTTTATTTAGAGTGATACTGAATTCCCCTTAAGCAACATCTGATTACTCGTAACCAATTTGTATGTTACCGGATAATTGTCCAACATACATCAATCTTTGCCCAATAATAAAAAGGACAAGAAAATTAAAAACTGAATTTCAGATTGGAAATGGCTTAAGACGTCCTTTTCAGGCATGGAACCTTTTGGCGTTTAATAACAATAATTGAAGCTGTACAGTACTACTATTGAAGAAGATGGCTTATTTATGGCTCGTGAAGGAGTCAATTAAAAAAACAAAAAAAGTCTATGATGGAAAGTAACAGTCAGCAAATTCCAAATGGAAAATGATGGCACATGAAGTCATAAGAGGGCATAAGAGGGTGTTTTGTGAAAAAAATAATTTAGGACCACCAATTAAGTGTCTATATGATCTCGATCAAGTGACATGTATTTAATTTTTTTAATTTACAAAAAATAATAATAACATTTGATTACTGGTAATGTGATAATTAATTACTGATCACACAGTCTATGGTCGCTTAATAATTTTGTCTTTTAATTTGTGATATATGCATGCAGTAATTAGCGTCTTAGCATGGTGATGATAGCGCTGTTTGTATTTCAAAGTTGCATGACCTTTAATTAATGAGTTATATTATTTATATAATATTTTTTCATGCTTTTTTCAAATACTATTTTAATTTTTCATTATTATATTATTTATCTTGTATTTTTACAAGACTGTTTACAAGAAGTTCTTTGTCCCATCTTTCTGTCTCTTCTTATGAAAAAATAAAGTATAACTAATATATTCTCTTTATTGTATTCATGCCCAGGAGCTCTCTAACAAGTAAGCAAGTAAATTACCTTCATTGATTCAATAAAGAAAGGTTCTCTTTTCCTTTTTTTCGAAATTAAAGTGTGGCTCAATAGCCAACAGTTAACATCTTTTTAAATTCCATCTAACGATTTGATGAAAAAACAAATATTACTTCATATAGAAATGGATAGGTGAATTTAACGAAAATGTTATAAAATTCCAGGAGGTGTCACAACGATGGTACCGTTTCTTGAAAAGGTCTTCCCATCAATCAATAGTGAGAAATGCAGCAGCTGGTGCGAAAAACATGTACACTGTGTATGACAGCCAAGTGTTGACATTATTCACGTCCTTCTTTGTACCTTGCTGGGTTAGTGTCATCTTTGGCAGCTAGCCGATCACGGCGGCGTTGGGTCGGAGAAACACCATCATGTTGGGTGGTGTCACATTTTTTGCTGGTGGTACACTTAATGGATATGCTGAAAATATTCTATGCTCATTTTGGGTCCTATTCTTCTCGGCCTTGGGGTCGGTTTCACTAATCAAGTGAGTCTACCTCTGCATATACATTCTTTAGAGTTTAGACTAAAATTATAGATCCAGTTAATAATATGATTTATATAAGTAGTACTTATTTATAATATTTTCTATTCTTTATTTTTATAATAATTTATTAATTTCACACTTCTCTTTTTAATTTTTTTATATAACTTTGTGTAAAAAAATTACGCAAATATTTTTTAAATACTAATGCAACAGTTCTAGTTGGCTAGTGTTTGGTCAGTCAGAACCTTAAACACCAATACCCCGTTCATATACACACAAAATAAAAATAACAAAAAAAACAACGTAAACACCATCACACTTAACTGTAAGAACCTTAATTAGTACTCATTCCATTTTCTTGGTTATTAAAGGTATAATGTTGCATTAATTTGGAAAAGGCTGGGCCACTGTACCTTTCTGAAATCGCACCACCGAAATGGCGAGGCGCTTTCAACACGGGCTTCCAATTTTTCCTAGGAGAGTTGGAGTGCTTGCCGCCGGCAGCATAAACTACACCACCGCGAAGCACCCGTGGGGGTGGCGACTCTCTCTCGGCCTCGCCGTGGTCCCTGCAACCGTTATGACAGTTGGCGCCTTCCTCATAACCGAGACCCCCAGCAGCCTGGTCGAGCGCGGTAAAATAGAGCAAGTCAGAAACGCCTTGCGCAGAGTCAGAGGGTCCCACATCGACGTCGAATCCGAGTTGGAAGAAGTCATTAATTGGTCGCAAAATGCAGGACATCTTTCATGACCATATTTGAGAGACAGTACTATGGACCCCACTTGATCATGACAAATGCTATCCCACTTTTTCAGCAGCTTACGGGGATTAACATCGTCGCATTCTATTCTCCTAACCTCTTTCAGTCTGTGGGTTTGGGATACGATGCGGCTTTACCTTCCTTCTCTCATCGTATCCGTTGCTATTGTTCATCGCTTTGCTCCAAGGTGCTTGTTCATTACTGGTGGCATTCTCATGCTTTTCTGTCAGGTAATTAATCAAAGCAACTTTTTGACGAAACTGGCAATTTTTGTTGAGGCCAACGGATCAATTGGGTGTTGGTACACACGAATTTGAGAGAAAAATAACTTCTATTACTCACAAGAATAGAATTACAGAGATTTACAAACTCAAACAAAACAAACTCTCAAACCCACACCACACTCACTAGGAATTCTCACTACTTGGAGGAATTCACTCTTGGTGTTCTGGTGTTTTTCGTTGATGATTACAACTGAGGTTTGCACCTCTATTTATAGAATGCATTATGGTGTGAATGGGGAAAACAATTGTAAAGGATGGCTGCATGGTAGGTGGTGCATAGCTGGAAGTCATCAATGGTGGCTGGCTGGTCATCAATGATGGCTCCAGGGGCTGCTGGTCTTCAATGGCGGCTGGACATCATCAATACTCCCCCTCCAGCCGTATCAACGAAAAACATCAGAACACCAAGAGTGAATTCCTCCAAGTAGTGAGAATTCCTAGTGAGTGTGGTGTGGGTTTGAGAGTTTGTTTTGTTTGAGTTTGTAAATCTCTGTAATTCTATTCTTGTGAGTAATAGAAGTTATTTTTCTCTCAAATTCGTGTGTACCAATACCCAATTGATCCGTTGGCCTCAACAATTTTTTCTTACCCAAAAGGTATGATATGAAAACAATTTATAGATATCACTTTTTTTTTTTTTTTTATCGCTTAAGATATATAGGAGACGTCATTCTAAATAATATTTTATGTTCTCTGTTTGTTTTATGTGATTTTTTATTTTTTATAATCAATGTAAAAATATAAATTCTATATCAATTACAAATATAATAGGTATAAAAAATAGAAAATGACAATATTTTTTTTTTTAGGATGACACCTTCGGTTACGAAATAAATAAGGATAAAAAATACTATTTAAAATAACATAAATTATTTTCATATTACACCTTTTGGATAAAATGTTTTTGTTTTTTTTTTAATCTAGTTTTGTTAAAATGTCTAATTAAGCATACTCCTCTCCTACTTCATTAATCGTTTATTTTTTAGCGTGAATTATCCGAGTTACATTCATCAGTGTGTTTTGATAAAATACTTAAGTATTTTATAAGCTAGTTTATGATTATTATTAAATTATTAGTAATCATAATTTGTGTTGATGAAGATCTTTCTTGAATATCTCTTTACTAATTTCCAGTTAGGCGGTGATAATTTCAGCTTGATTTAATTTTTTTTTAACCAGACAACTTGTGTTGGCATTTTGAAGATTGCGGTGTCTGATTTGCTAGCTATGGTGACTGGTGTTCATGGTACAAAGGACATATCAAAGGGTAACGCAATGTTGGTATTGGGCCTACTGTGCTTTTATGATGCAGGTTTTGGTTGGTCATGGGGCCCTCTCATCACCTGACTAATTCCAAGTGAAAATTTCCCCTTAAGAATCAGAACCACTGGACAAAGCATAGCAGCTGGGGTGCAGTTTATAGAACTATTTGCGTTATCCTAGATATTTTTGACAATGCTATGCCACTTCAAGTTCGGCGCCTTCTTGTTCTATGCGGTTTGGATTGCAGAGATGACCCTCTTTATTATGTTTTTCTTGCCCTAGACCAAAGGAATTCCATTGGAGTCAATGTACACCATATGGGGCAAACACTGGTTTTGGTGGAGGTTTGTTGAAGGAGCAGTTAAGCAAGATAATCTCCCATGAACATTTTTGGCACTCCCTTCTGTAGGTTCGGTTTGTAAGTCTCAAAAGATGATGCTTACAACTATGATGCTTTATTTGGACATGTACTTAACTCTTAACACAATAAGTGCTATATCAGAATGTCCTATATGTACAAGTAGTAGTTTTTTGTAATTAAGTTCGTATGTTAAAATAAGTACTAAACATCACTTTAAAATAAGGAAAACTCACAATTAGTTTTCCTGTGAGTCCCTGTTGGTTAGTAATAACTACTCTCCTCAGATATAAATCTCATCGGTTATAAATGTATTTGAAATGTTGTCTTCTATACAATAACATACGAGTTCTATTCTATCTTCTACGGCTTCAATTTTCTCTTTTTTTCTCAAGAACAACATCATGCTAACGATCACCCTGAAATGGTATCAGAAATCCTTTCTTAGGGACACTGTTGGGCTGTCACTGAGTCACTCTATCTGATCTTCCATTCTTAGAACCTTCGGATCCATACCCAAGGTGGATCATGGCAGAGGCTATTGTTAATGATCAAGTCATTGATGATGATGCATCAAGTCCATACTTCATCCATGCGAATGAGAAATTGAGAACCCCTGGATCTGTTCTAGTATTTGCTTTCTTAAATGATGATAATTACTATCATATTCATTGGTGGAGGGCAATGAGCATGGACCTTAAGTGCAAGAAAAAAATGTTAGAAATTTTTTCTATAAATACTCTTGCGCTGGAATCAATTGTCACCTTTTGTTAGTGAATCATCCTTGAAATTGTAATAATAAGTTAAATTGGTTCTTAAATTTAATAAAATGATAACATGATCTTTTAAAATTGTATGGGATAATATCTGGTCTTTTGATACAAAATTTTGACTAGAAATACTAATTTCAACATTGTGTATAGTTACATCAAAGAATAAAAAGTATAAAACATAAATTAAGGTATATTTTATAATATAATTTTTAAAATAAATAATTTCATTATTAATATAATATCAAATTAAGAAAATATCCTATATATAAAAAATGATATATTTTATGTTAATTATAAGAAATATAAGTTATTTTATTATTTAGTTTCTTTTTTTACCTATAATAATTATTCTTTTTTTCCTAATAAAGTAGGTGTATTTATTGAATTATTAATAAAACAAGACACATTCATGGGGTTGAAAATTATCTTTAAAAAAATATATATCTTAAATTATTTAATGATAACGATAGTCTTAAAATAGAATTAAAATTTATGACAAATTAATTAATCTAATTATTTCTATTGGTTTTGATAAATTAATTTATTGTTTTATATATATATATATATATATATATATATATAACTGGAGATATTATCAAATAAAAGAAGTTTCATTTTCAAGAAAATATTAAACACTAAATCAAATAAGGAGAACCTAAAGCATAACACGAACTCATCCTAATTAAGAAAGAACACTAGATCTATTTTTTAAAATCCAAACTGGTCCAAGTCAACCTCGGGCTGGGCTGAGTTAACGGGCCGGATTGAGCCATATCACCCCTAAATATTTCTACCACCATTGAGCTCACCAATTATGCAGACGCGGTAAGAAAGCCATGCTATTGTTTCATTTCTATTTATTTTTTACTTTATTGTCGTTAGTGTTATTTCTAAGTCCAAATCTGCATTACATCACACCTTACTTAGTACCGCGTCTTTATCTTGAAAGCTAACATCAACATTTTACAATGACTATTTAAATAAAATATCAATTTTAATTAATTAATAATACTAACAATATTTACACTATTCTATTTAAGTTTTTCCCTTCACATAACTATCGTAAAGCCTGTCTTTTTGCAGCTCTGACTTTGGAAAGATTAGGTTATGTGACTGCTTTGCTAAACCAGCAAATTACAGCTCCTTATTAAAAAGTTATTGTACGTGACTAAGTAAACACTGTTTTTTTCATGTTACAAAAAAACAAACACAACTTTTTAATGTCTAATTAATTCTTGCGTACTACGAGTGGACCGTTGACCGTTGATCCATTCGTAATTCATTATGGAAATTATGTATTATGAGATCTTACACCAAACGATATCGGAGGACTGGTTAATGCAGTTTGGTATTATACAAGATTGAATCGTGATTGATAGTAATATAAATTAATCGAGATTTATTTTCAAATTAGCTTTCAAAGAGGTTACACTCGATAACATTCCATTAACAGTTGTCTTTTTCGTAAAGATTTTTGTCAAAAAGTAATTTTTATCACCAATTTTTTATTAGAAAATTATTTCGATCTAATTTCACACATCTTGCTAATAATAATAATAAAAAAAAAATTGGCACTTGGTCGCGAGCCAACTTATAATGAAGTAGGCCAGCTAGCTATAGCCTTAAAGTTATCGTAATTAATTAAGTTTATATTTTTTTCAAAATAATCCTTCATATTTTTTTAAGTAAATAAATAATTTCTACTCTTTAATATAAATTAATATTCTTGCTTAAAAAATATAATTAATATTTAACGTTTTATATAAGTTAATTAAAGAACGTATATGAAATTTCATTATATTAGTATTTAAAAAAAAAAAAAAAACAATACTATGCGGACATGACATGAACACACACAGCTTGCATAGCTACTGCATAAGGGTTGAGTACCTGAATTTGAAGTTGACCAACAATTATTAATTTGAATTGTGATTAGCCACGTACAAATTAACCTGAATTGGCATCCTTTATTTGCTGTTCAATTTAATAAACATTAGGGTACTGTGCTTGCGAAGACTTTCTGTACTATACTTCTAATAGTAGCATATCCATCCCCATGTCAAAAGAATGAAGAGTTAACTATTTACTACCTGACTAATAAATGATAAGTAAAAGATTGAACAAGTCATTGTTATCACATGGCATGTCGTGTGTTTGCCATGCTTATTTAAGTATACAGTCAAGCTTAGCTAAAAGAATGTATCTCGGTGAACAAATACTAAAACAAATAAATTTAATAAACGTTTCCGTGTACGATTAACAAGATAAAGATATTCAACATATATAACGGCAGTTTTTTATAGGAAAAAAAAATCCTGTTGCATTTCTTCCACTTGCGGCAAATTGCGTTAGACAGCGTCCAAACAACACCACCCTTAGCCTATAAAATAGTTGGCACGCTCTCATTATTATGAGCACCATTGCGCATTAGACTCAGTAACACAAATATATATAGCATATAGCTGCTGTTTAGTAACTGAAGAGCAGATATACAGAGAGAGGTTAATTTTCAAAATGGCCGGTGGGGTGGTTCCTGTCGATTCATCACCATTAGCCAATGGCTTTGCTGGCAAGATAACGCTCTCAGTTATCATCACTTGCATCATTGCTGCATCCAGTGGACTCCTTTTTGGATATGACATCGGAATTTCAGGTTAATTTGTTTGTTTTTGTTCTTAATCCCTTACTAAATTAAAGTTTCTTATTATAAGAGCATGATACTTGCTCTTAAGAAGTCTGCTACAAGTGCTCACCGATAAATTGACTCTGGTTGCACATGGTTGAAAATCATGAAGAAAAAGATATAGCAAAATTAGGAGATACCACGATTTTACTCTTTATTCGTAGAATTTAAGATTAATTATATGGGCTTTCTATAAAACTATTTATATTATAATTACACCTGAATCTTACTTATTTTAGAAATTATATTTACATTCCTTAGAAGATACGTGTTTTATTATTTTTAATAAGGGTATCTGGTATGGTGTGTGTGTGTGCTTTTTTTTTTTTTGTATATGAAAATAATTAACATGTGTTTGCAAATCAAAAACACGTTTAATTATTATTATTTTTTAAAAAGGGTGTTAATTAATGTATAAAAAATATTTCATAACATAAGAGATGTAGATGTAATTTTTGAATCATTTAAGTAAAATTTAAATTTAGTTATAGCTAACTTTAAGAAATAACAGTACACTTATGTTTTAAGAGTTTCTAGTAAATTTTTACTTAACATGAATATTCTTTGCCCAAAAGGAGCGTACTGTTTCCACAAGGGGGAAAATGACATTTTTTTTATATAGATAATAACATGTATACTTTAGTGGAAGTAATTTTTAAGAATGAAACTTTGGTGTTTAGTCAAAATAAATGAGTCATGGCTTATTTATGGCATGGCAATTTTTTTCACCATATTATAAGAGTAAAATATTAATTAATTTTTATTGATAATTAATTTTTGTTCAGCATCTTAATTAATCATAATTAATGGGTCTTTTTTTATAATTATTTTATTCATTTATAAGGTTCAAACTTAATATCTTGTTTGAAAGATAAGAAGATTTTTTTTTTTTAAAGAAAAAGATAGGAAGTTAATTCATTCAAAACAATTAACATAAACCCGATTCAATTTATTATACTTGCAAGGCAAACGTATTTTTTTTTATAAAATAATACTTTATCTTGATTATCGTTTGTATATAACAAAAATAAAGCTTTTCACATAATAAAAGAATATGAAAGCAACTGAAATTTTTTAAAAAAATAATTATTCAAATTTTCAATTTCATAAAAACAACTTATATTTTCATATTTTTTTTTCAAATTTAAGTTAAGGTTTCTAAACATTTTACATTATATATATATATATATATATATAATATAAATAGCTAAAATGCTCCAAAAACAGCATAAATGGGAAAAAAAGTTGTCCCAAACATACGACAACAAACCTTTAATTTTAATCGCAATTCACGACTTTAAGAAAACAAATGTTTGCTTAAATTTATGCACTATAGAAGGTTTTAAATAAATTGGATGTGTAAAGCTTACCCTTTTCTGTGAATGAAAATGTAAAAAATTTCCAGGAGGTGTCACAACAATGGTACCATTTCTGGAAAAATTCTTTCCAGATATATTAAGAAAGGTTGCTAGCACCGAAGTAAACATGTATTGTGTGTATGACAGTCAAGTCTTAACGTTGTTTACATCTTCTCTGTACCTTGCCGGATTAGTGTCATCTCTTGCCGCTAGTCGAGTCACGGCGGTATTGGGTCGGAGAAACACCATCATCTTGGGTGGTGTCATCTTTGTTGTTGGTGGTGCCCTTAATGGAGGTGCTGAAAATATTGCTATGCTCATTTTGGGCCGTCTCCTACTCGGGTTTGGAGTTGGTTTCACTAATCAAGTGAGTCAATACATACATATTTCATACCCTATTATTACTTGTTAATAATTCATAAATCGTATGTGGTGGTTTATATCTTTAGTATTATACACATGTGACGGATATAAAATTCTCTATGGATTAATATCATATATATATATATATATATTACATTAAAAACAACGAATTTAATATTTAATGAGTGCAATTACCCAGAAACTCACCATGTAAACCCACCCTGGTCCAGGTCCCATGGGTCATAGATAGAGGAAGTCCTGCTCCCGCCATAAGAATATGTGGGACACAAAATTATCCCACTACGATTCTAGGAAGCCTAATTAAACGAAAACATATTCCAACTAATTTTATTATTCTCACATATTTTTTATTCAATTTTTCTCCATCACATAACTTATTTAACTTTTTTTATATCATTTTTCTAATTGTAAATACATTAATAATAGAAAATGATTGTAAAAATGTGATTTCTCTATTATATTCATACATACCCTACCAAATAACTGAAATAAGCAAGAGCTCGTCAGCATTCAGTGTTTTACTTTGAATATTCCAACAAGTAGGCCATTTGTTTTCCATTTTATATTGAGATAAAGTATCCTACATATATAAATAATAGAATCACCACAATCATCCAAACGTAGACGAACTAGTATATAATACTTTAGGTACTCTTATCCTTCACTTTATAACAACCAAAATGTTAGAAACGAGTGATATAAGGAGTAAGGTCATCTAATAACTTCAAAATATCATCTTCACAAACCATTTTTCTAATAATAAAATGAACAACGGATTGAGTCCAACCTTCCGTCACATCATTGTCTTTATAGCGTACAAACACATGCACAAATTAAATTACTCCGCAATTAAAGAAAGTCAAAACTAGAAAAATAAATATGAACATGTTCTCCCTTTCATTTTTTAATCACAAGTTTTGATCTTTGGTGGTTATGAGATTGAGAATTGATTAATTTAAGACTTAATCATGTTTAAAATTCTTTATTTCTCTCTAAGAGTTTTGATCTCAGTGCTTCATTTGAATTTTCTTTATAGTCATTTTTAATTATTACTAATTAAGTACATGACGTTGGCCAAAGGCTGCGCCGTTGTACCTCTCTGAAATCGCACCACCAAAATGGCGAGGAGCTTTCAACACAGGCTTCCAATTCTTCCTATCACTTGGAGTGCTGGTTGCAGGTTGCATCAACTTCGGAACCGCGAAGAAAACTTGGGGGTGGCGTGTCTCTCTCGGCCTTGCAGTGGTGCCTGCAGCAGTTATGACAATCGGTGCCTTCCTCATTACCGATACTCCCAATAGCTTGGTTGAGCGTGGCAAAATAGAGCAAGCCAGAAAAGCCCTACGCAAAGCAAGAGGATCCTCCATCGATGTTGAACCCGAATTGCAAGAACTCATTAAGTGGTCGCAAATTGCAAAATCCGTGGAGCAAGAACCCTTCAAGACCATATTTGAGAGGCAGTATCGACCCCACTTGGTCATGGCAATTGCTATCCCATTTTTTCAGCAGATGACAGGGATTAACATCGTCGCATTCTATTCTCCTAACCTCTTTCAATCAGTGGGTTTGGGACACGATGCCGCTTTACTTTCCGCCATTATACTCGGAGCAGTCAACCTGGTTTCTCTCCTCGTCTCCACTGCTATTGTTGATCGCTTTGGTCGAAGGTTCTTGTTCGTAACTGGTGGCATATGCATGTTCATTTGCCAGGTTAGCAAAATTAATTACCTTCTTTAAGTCCATTCCTTGGAGTTTGTTGTTTTAACAAAGGTATTTTTAAGTGTTATACCACTTATCATTCGTATTGAATCACGTGTATATATCCTTACGTAGTACATATATGTACACTCCATAGGTTATTTAAACCTAGTGAAAGAAAAAATATATTAATATGATATTTAATATGGTATGGAGTGATGATCTTTAGACATCTTAAATTTATAAATATTTATTAAATATTTTTTATTTTTCTTTATATCAATTATATCATTAAACTTATCAATGAAAATGATTAATATTCTTTATCATTTAAAGGGTTTAGACACCTTAAGAGAGATAGAAAAAAAGAAAAAAGAAATAATTAATAAGATTTATGATATGTGATAGAAGAGACAGATAAAGAGAAATTAAAAGCATTTGTTGCATGTTTGTAAATTTAAGGTATCTAAGTATTACTATTTTCTTAACAATTATTTATCTTTTTTTTTTTTAATTTCTCTCAAGGTGTCTATGTGTTCAAGAATTGTTTTTTTATTATGTGATAAGAAGAGAGATAAAAATAAAAAATATTTAATAAATACATAGTGTGTTATCTAACATCTAGAGACAAGAAAGAGTAAAAAAAAAATCGTAAATATGATAGAGTTTATTTCTTTATTTCTTTATGATGTGATAGAAATAAATTGATAAAAAAAAGAATTATTGAATGAGTATTTAAAATAAAAAATAATTTATATATATTATTACTAAAAAATAAAAATATTGATAGTGGTTAAAATATTATTATTTTAGGAATTATGTCTCTAATGTCTGTATAATTTCTTTATTGGGATTATTATTTGACACCTGTGTAGCACTACTACTAATAATTTTTGTGACTGCTACTATGAAGATTGCGGTGTCAATTCTGCTAGCAGTGGTGACTGGTGTTCATGGTACAAAGGACGTGTCGAAGGGCAGTGCAATTGTGGTGTTGGTGCTACTCTGTTGCTACTCGGCAGGTTTTGGTTGGTCGTGGGGGCCTCTGACGTGGCTAATTCCGAGTGAAATTTTCCCCTTAAAAATCAGAACCACTGGACAAAGCATTGCCGTTGGTGTGCAGTTCATAATCGTATTTATATTATCCCAGACATTCTTGTCAATGCTATGCCACTTCAAGTTTGGAGCCTTCTTGTTCTATGCGGGTTGGATTGTAATGATGACAATCTTTGTTATATTTTTCGTCCCAGAGACAAAAGGAATTCCATTGGAGTCAATGTACACCATATGGGGTAAACACTGGTTTTGGCACCGCTTTGTTAAAGGAGAAGTTGCCCAAGAAAATCTTCCCTGAACTAAATAACAATTTAGGAACTCTTCTGTTGGATAATTTCCGTTTTTAGTTGATAGATATCTTTTATTTGATAAGATATAATCTTTATTAGATATCCTTTATTTAATAAAATATAATCTTTATTAGATATCTTTTATTTGATAAGATATAATCTTGTTTGATTTGATGGCTTAGGCCCAGCCCATTTTATCCTATAAATAGATGAGTAAGGGTGAAGGCAAAACACACAGAAATTTGAGAGCCTCAAGTGACAGTCTTGAGTGTCATATTTGAGCAAGCCTCTGTGCTTGCATATTTGAGAGATTCTTAAAGAGTTTGAGTGAAACACTCTAGGTTTCGTTTGAGTGACCACCATTGTTTGAAAGGTTGAGTGTACCACCACTTTGGTGTGTTTTTGATTCATTGTAAGCCATATTTGTTATAGTGAATTTTGATACTGGACTAGGTCCCGTGAGTTTTTCTTTTCTCACATTGAAAAAGGTTTTCTCACGTAAAACAAATTCTGATTGTCTCTCTCGCTCCTCTTTTGATTTCCGCTTCCACATTCAATTTGATATTTGAGGGTCCGAGATTCTCAACAGTGGTGTCAGAGCCCAGGTTCGAGGGTTCTGAAGGAGTCGAGATGGAGACCAGTGGCATAACTCACAATGGAGATATGTTCAAGTTGACCGCAATAACTTCAACTATTAGAGGTCGATGATGGAGGATCATCGTATCTGTAAGGATTTATATGATCCCATTGTTCTTGAAGAAAAGCCGACTAGGAAGTCGGACAAGGATTGGGAGATCTTGAGTTGGAAGGTCGTGGCCACGATCAGAAAATACATTGACAAAAGCCTCTTTGAGCACGTGTCCGAGTTCATGAACGCGTAAGAATTGTGGAACAAGTTAGAATCCATGATTCAGAAGAAGACTCTCAGGAACAAAGCACACCTGGTTTGCCGGCTTGTGAAGCTAGAATACAAGGACGACATGAGTATGATTGAGCACCTCAACACCTACAAAGGGATTGTGAATCAACTGTTCAAAGCCAACATGAAGATTGATGACAAGATGCAGGCTTTGCTGTTGCTGAGTTCGCTATCGGAAAGTTGGGATACTTTGGTAGTAACATTGAGCAACTCGGTTCCAGAAGGAAAACTGACGATGGATGCCGTGACAGATAGCCTCCTGAATGAAGAAGCCAGGAGAAGAGAACGAGGTGTATCCAGCACGTTTGAGGCTAACGTTGCTGAGAATCGAGGAAAGACCGACTCCCGGGGTCGTGGCAAGAGTCGAGGTGGACGAGATACGTCCAGAGGCCGGACTAGGCCAAAACACGATTTGAAGTGCTTCTACTGTGGGAAGGTAGGACACAAGAGGCCAGACTGTTGGGCCTTGCAAAATGATGAACAGAATGGCTGCGTGAAGCCAGATCAGATTGTTCCCCAGAAGAAGAATGATACGAGCACTACAGCTGTGGCTACTAACCCGAATACCAAGATATTCCTCCTCAGTGAGGAAATGTTGAACATAGCCCATGATGGCTGCACCTGGATTGTTGATTCCGGTGCCTCGTTCCACGTCACCCCACATGAGGGATTCTTCTCCGCTTACAGGAAGGGAGATTATGGTGTCGTGAAGATGGGAAATCAGGTGAGCAGCAAGATTGTTGGTGTTGGTGATGTAATCCTGACCACAAATGTCGGGTGTCGACTTCTGTTGAAAGATGTGAGGCATGTACCTGACATGCATTTGAATTTAATCTCGGTAGGCAAGCTTAATGACGTCGGGTTGGTAAACTACTTCGGAGAAAGTATATGGAGCCTGACCAAGGGAAATTTGGTTATGGCTCGTGGAAAGAAAGATGGTTCCTTGTATGTGATGCAAGGAAAGACAATTGGTGAAGAAACCAATTTTGTCCGAGATGGATATTGCCGGGAGTTGTGGCACAAGCATCTTGGCCACATGAGTGAGAAAGGACTCCAGATGTTGAGTAAGAAAGAACTATTGACCGGGTTGAATGGCCAAGTGCTGGAGAGTTGCTCGCACTGCCTAGCTGGAAAACAGCACCGGGTTTCGTTTGTGAGACCGAATTAGTCCAGACGACGCAAGAGGATTCTTGACCTCGTCCATACAGATGTATGCTCCATGACCGAGAGATCACTTGGTGGAGCTCTGTATTTTGTTTCTTTCGTTGATGATCATTCCCGTAAAGTGTGAGATTATTTGATGAAGACCAAAGACTAGGTACTCTAATGTTTCACAGAATTCCACGCGATGGTGGAAAGGGAAACTGGCAAGAAGTTGAAAGTGGTTCGATCTGATAATGGTGGTGAGTATTGCGGTCCCTTTGATGCTTATTGTAAACAAGCCGGGATCCGATTTGAGAAGACGCCTCCCAAGACTCCGCAGTTAAATGGACTTGCTGAGATGATGAACCGGACTATTAAAGAAAAGGTCCGAAGTATGCTATCCAATGCTCGATTGTCGAAAGCATATTGGGGAGAAGCCGTCAGAACAGCAGTTGACTTGATTAATTTGTCACCATCAAGACCACTTGAAGAAGACATTCCTGAAGAAGTCTGGACAGGTCGGAAAGCGAACTATTATCACCTAAAGGTGTTTGGATGCCGAGCTTTAGTGAATATCCCTAAAGATGAAAGGGCAAAGCTCGATGAGAAGACGAAAGAATGCATCTACCTCGATTCGCCGAAAACCGAGTTTAGGTTCAGACTTTGAGATCCTATCAAGAAGAAGATAGTGAGAAGCCGAGATGTGATCTTTCATGAAGATGAGACTCTTCATGATATCTCGAAGCCCCAAGACCGGATTACTGTTAGACGTGAAAAACCCAACTCTTCAGTCCGAGGTGAAGAACCTGTCCCTCTTGTGCAAACTGAAGCAGGGGGAGAAACTGATGATGATCTCCAGCAAGAAGCTAATGAGGACCGAGATATTGAGGTCCGAGTTGATGAAGAGAACCGAGGTGATCAACCGAGTTCTCCAGCGGCTGAAGAAGAACAGCCGAGATACCCCAAGAAGGAAATGCAGGATGTGATGAATTCCCTGCATGAAAACCAGACTTATGAGTTGGCCGAGATGCAAGGCTACTCGGATGCCGACTTAGGGGGAGATTCTCACTCGAGAAAATCGAAGATGGGATATTTGATGAGATTTGTTGGAGGAGCAGTCTCTTGGCAATCAAGATTGCAGAAGTGTGTGACACTATGGACGACCGAGACCGAGTACGTTGCAGAGTATTTGGCAAAGTGCACACCGATTTGAACTGGTCCGATATGATGACCAAGCCGGTACCAGCATGGAAATTTGAAGATTGCTGTGAAGGAGCCGGGCTGATGAATTTGGCACATTGAAGCCGAGAAAGAAGGCTGGGATGTTGAAGTTGAAGAACCCCGGTCTCACTGAAAAACGGAAGGGGGGAGATTTGTTGGATAATTTCCGTTTTTAGTTGATAGATATCTTTTATTGATAAGATATAATCTTTATTAGATATCATTTATTTGATAAGATATAATCTTTATTAGATATCTTTTATTTGATAAGATATAATCTTGTTTGATTTGATGGCTTAGGCCCAGCCGATTTCATCCTATAAATAGATGAGTAAGGGTGGAGGCAAAACACACAGAAATTTGAGAGCCTCAAGTGACAATATTGAGTGTCATATTTGAGCAAGCCTCTGTGCTTGCATATTTGAGAGATTCTTAGAGAGTTTGAGTGAAACACTCTAGGTTTCGTTTGAGTGACCACCATTATTGGAGAGGTTGAGTATACCACCACTTTGGTGTATTTTTGATTCATTATAATCCATATTTGTTATAGTGGATTTTGATACTGGACTAGGTCTCGTGAGTTTTTCTTTTCTCACATTGAAGAAGGTTTTCTCATGTAAAACAAATTCTAATTGTCTCTGTCGCTCCTCTTTTGATTTTTGCTTTCGCATTCAATTTAATATTTGAGGGTTCGAGATATCCAACAATGTTGTTTGTAAGAAATAGTTATATTAAAATTTTGTAGATATATAAATTATATTATAATTAAAATTTGTAATAAATAAATTTGAGCACAATAATTATATATTAAATTTGTGATAAATAAATTCTATATGATACAAGATTATTTTTTATTATTGATATTTTTTTCCAAAAATATTTAAATTTATTAAAAATAAAATGAAAATGATAAATTAAAAGAAATATAAGCTTAAGAAAAATTCATAAACATTATCTCTTAAAAAACATTTAAAAAGTATTCTTGTTGTTCATATGAAAAAAATATTTTTTTAAAAAATTAATTCTTTAAATAAATTTTATTATCTCATGAAATTAATCTTGACTTTTGATCCATGAATATCCTAGATTTACAATAAAAAAAAACTCTTGTTAAAAAATAGCTCAACGTTCTTCCAAAATAATAATTCTAATTAATATATATATATATATAAGATGTAAAAATTAAAACCAATTTAAAGTAACTGAGAACACAATTCATCCTGAATTCACTTAACGTTGCAGTGTATAATTAACTTAATCAGCATATTATATAATAAATTTTTATAGAAAAAAAATCCAGCACCATTTGTCGGTTTCTTCCACTTGCAAGTGGCACTCGTCACTCTCTTGAAATTATATAAGACCGCCATTGCACGGAGAGCAATATACATATCTGTTAGAGTTAGAAACTGATCAGGAGCTATCAGAAATAATCCAAAACACAGGTTCAAAATGGCCGGTGGGGTGGTTCCTGTGGATGCATCGCCAATTGGCAATGGCTTCGTTGGCAAGATAACGCTCTCTGTTATCATCACTTGCAGCGTATGAAAGTCAAGTGAAACAGAAGCATGGGGTCGGAGAAACACCATCTTAATTGGTGGTGTCACATTTCTTATTGGTGGTGCCCTTAATGGAGGTGCTGAAAATATTGCCATGCTCATTTTAGGTCGTGTGCTATTTGGTTTTGCGGTCGGTTTCACTAATCAAGTGAGTCAAACTAGTACATTAATTTCTTAAATTTGATAGTACTACTACTTTCTATTAACGAAATGCGGCTCATTCATTTCAGGCAATTGCATTCTTTGTTCTCAAAGTTTCACAAATTTTGTCCTCCAATATTCTAAACACCGTGAATTTTCCTTCACGTAGGAAAAATGTCACAATTAAGACATTTTGTGATGACTTTTCCTTTAAACTGTCAGAATTAAGATAATTTTGTGATAATTTTTTTATATAGGAACAGAATTTATAATGTGTAATAAATTGAGAATCAAATTAAAAAAAATATTGGAGACAAAATTTTTCACATTGTGAAACTTTAGAGACAAAAAGAAAAATTAAACACCTATTTTATGCTCTTATCTAATTTTTTCTGAATTATAAAAATATATTTTCTCTATTCATTTCATACTAGAAAATACTATATATATATATTTTATTTTTTTTATCTCCTTTTCACCTCAATATTTTTTATATAAATCTTTTCTTCCCTATCTTACTATTTATAATATCTATCACTTTCTTTTATTTTCTCGTCTTTCTTCCTCCCACACTCCAAAATAAGTGTCTGTTTATCAATTTATCATGTTGATACCTACCATATATATCCGCGTTAAGTGTTTTCCTTTGACTTCTACTAACAAGTAGGCCATTAATTTTCCATTTTATGTTGGGGAAAAATATATCCCACATCTAGAGCCGGCACAATCATCCAACCGTAAGCTAACTATGATTTATGTAGAATTATCCTCAAAATTTATTACAACCTAAAGTCCAACCTTCTATCACATCATTATCTTTATAAACACATGCACAATTAAATTACACCGCATGTCAATATCGAAAATAAAAAATAATAGTTATATATGTTAATTAATTATCATGCCACCTCATTTATCAACTATACTCTATGCTACGATGTTGGCATGTTGCAATAATTAATTTGGAAAAGGCTGCACCGTTGTATCTCTCCGAAATCGCTCCACCGAAATGGCGAGGAGCTTTGAACACAGGCTTCCAATTCTTCCTAAGTGTTGGAGGTTACATCGTTGGCTGCATAAACTTTGCAACCGCGAAGCACACGTGGGGGTGGCGTGTCTCTCTTGGCCTTGCAGTGGTGCCTGCAGCAGTTATGACAATTGGTGCATTGCTTATAACTGACACCCCCAAGCAGCTTGGTTGAGCGTGGCAAAATAGAGCAAGCCAGAAAAGCCCTACGCAAAGCAAGAGGATCCTCCATCGATGTTGAACCCGAATTGCAAGAACTCATTAGGTGGTCACAAGTTGCTAAATCGATGAAGAAGGAGCCCTTCAAGACCAGATTTGAGAAGCACTGACGGATCCAGAAAAATATTCAAGGGGGACATTAATAGTATACCCAAGAAAATTTATTTATGTTCGCATATTTAGAGACGGAGATTTGGGCATAGCGCTCCCGAAATTTTGTTGCAATGAGATTTCAAAAGACCATGATGACAATATTAGAGATAGTTTAGATATAAATATTGAATTTGAAATATTTAAATTTAAGCTATTACAATATAAACTAAAATATTTCTAAAAAATGACTTTAATCACCTTATAAATAAATGCTAATGTATGAATTACAAATAAAAATAATTAATAAGCACTACATACTATATAATAAGCACCAAAAATAATTAACAAATACTACAAACAAATATTAAAAATATATTAAAATTTTAATCACAAAATTTAAAGCACCATTGCCCCCCAACTCACGACTTAGATCCGCCTGTGGGCAGTACCGACCACACTTTGTAATGGCTTTTGCTATCCCATTTTTTCATCAAATGACAGGGATTAACATCGTCGCATTCTATGCTCCTAACATCTTTCAATCTGTAGGTTTGGGACACGATGCCGCTTTACTTTCTCTCCTCGTCTCCACTGCTGTTATTGATCGCTTTGGTCGAAGGTTCTTGTTCGTAACTGGTGGCATATGCATGCTTGTTACCCAGGTTAGCAAAATTATTAATTTCTTTTAATTATCACTCTTCAATGATGGAAGTGTGACTATTACCAATTCAAATGAATTTTACATTCAATAAAAATTAAATACGGATCTCCTACTAAATAAATAAATCGTTGACGTTCATGTTTTGGTGGTATATATATACTTGAACAAAAGTATTTTAAAAATTATTATCATTTTAGTTAATCACATGTCATATCCTAATTTTATATATTTTAATTTTATGAACACTCTTCAATTGAAAAATTATTATATAGTCTATAATTACTTAATATATACGTTGGAAAACAAACCAATATATAATTCTCTTTTTAAAGTACAAATTTGGGCTTTTGCTAAACACACCATCTTTACTTATACACCTTTTATCTCTTATTATTTTTCCAATTATATCATTTCTTTTTCCATTTCTATGTCCCTTGTACTCTCTCGACACAGGCTAGGGTGGAAGAGCTCTCCAAATCTCCCATGTGAAAGAAAACTGGAGCATTCGACTAGGACTGTTCTCGAGATATGTGTGAGAGCTGAAGCGAGGGCCGTAAGAAGCTCCAGACCTGGACCCGTTGAAGCTTCTGTCGAGGCTCAAGAACCTTCTGAACCATGATGGGTTCAAGGCAAAGCCTGCGCACCCTCGTCGAACGCTCGTCGTGGTCACGAAGCTCTGAGTTTGGTTTTGTGGCGTCGGTGTCGGCACGGTGGTGATATAGAAGAAGGAAGGAGAAAAGAAACCAAGGATGAGCCATGAAATCTCGAACTCCCACACTTCACATAGCTTACTATTCCTTCTTTGGTGTATTTTGCGGATTGATTTTAACTAAGCCACCATTGAGAACCACCATAAAACCCACCATCGCAAGCCACCTCGAAACCCACCACCATCCACCCCCAGGAGCCCAACCCAAACAAACGCAAGCCACCAGCACGAACCCATCACCGCGAACACACGCGAACCGCTGCAAAACCCACCACATACCTACCCCAAAACCACCATGAAACTCACCGCAAACCACAACGAAACCAGATCCATAATTAGAGATGAAGCAACACGATGTTGAAGGAGAGTGAACGCAAACACGTTGACGACGTCGTGAGGATGAAGCATATGAAGATGGAGACGAAGTGTCGTTTTTTTTTTTTTCTTTTACTCCAGTGTAGGAATTCCCATGATGCTCCCTCATACATCTCGAAAACAATCCCAAATAATCGGACACTCCAGCTTTCTTGAGGGAGCACGTCGGAGAAACGTCGCCACCTGAAATCACCTCTGGCGGCTCGCGGCGGATATACCTTGTGAGGGTGGGTCGTCCTAGACATCAAGATGGGGGTTTAGGTTTTGTCTTCTGTTCCAGAGGAGAAGGGGGTGTAGAAATTTCCCTAAAAAGGAAAGGAAAAGATATACTTGAAAAATAAAAGTGGAAGGCATTGTAAAAGTATAAGTGAAAGGTGTGTTTATCATAAGTCAAAATTTTCCTCATCCAATTTGTTTTAAGTTTCTCTCACTTTTAGACTAGTCCTAACTGGAGTTGAGATGTTCATATTTGGTTAGTTTATTACCCCCTCAAAAAAATTGTACGTTAATCTTTTTTCTTTCTTAATTTTAATATTTTTATAACTTTCTTTTAATTTGATCACTTTGCTATTTTAATTGTGAATTCTTTTTATGTGTTTTAATTGTAAAAAATTGATTCATTCATTAACTTAACATTCCATATTAAATGAAAATGCGCAATGCAATTGAGTGTCATATTAGTGTTTCCATTACATATCAGTCATTAGATGCTATTTTTTTAGTTAAATATTAAGTTAATAAACAAATCAAAATTACATAATAAAAAATAGTGAGATCAAATTTTTGAAAATGAATTGAAAGATGAAATTCATGAAGAACAAAAATGCAATTAAGAAAAAAAAAATCATGATATTTAAAGCAACCCTTGACGTTTAGACTTTAGATTCAACAAGCGATGCGGCCATTAACTGTATGCTCATAAAAATAGCAATTGTTTAGTCGTTTTCTGTAGGGTTCCTAGTACGGTTGGAATAAATCTAGATGTTATATATATTTTTGGATAAATAATGTACTCCGCATACTTAAATTATTCTAGCATTTTTTTATTCGAAATTATTCTAGTATATTAGTTTCTGCAATATGCATGTATAAATGGACTGAATTACTATTTTAGTATCTGAAGTTATAATAATTGATCAAATCACTCATTAAAATTAATAAAAATGGAAAAATAATACATAAAATTGTATATTATCAATTAATTTAATTCTTGAAATTGTTATGAATAGTCAAATCCTTGAAATCAATAAGGTAGCACAATGGTTCCTAAAATTATAAGTTGCTCATCAATTTGGTTTCTGAAATTGTAACAATTGATCAAATTGGTCTAAAACATTAAAGACACTTAATTGCTGTTTTTGCTACTAATTTTCAAAGTTTTGTGAATTATACCTTCACAATTTTTTCCTCACGCATTTTATATAACTTTGCGAATTTTATCCTAACAATATCACTGCCGTGACAATTGACGCGACAAGGGATTTTTTTTTTTAATTCAGGGAATATATAAGTTTAAAAATACTTATTGCACTTTTTTGCCTTTTAATTTCATTTTTTGTGCATTTAACCCTAAAAGGACAATTAAGTCTTTAAAAGTGGACAAAAGTTTGGAGATAGAATTTGAAGCTTTGACACCTTCCTTCTCTAGATCTAATGCCACCAAAGCCCTAAATCATATTATTTATTTAGTTTTATATATCACCACTCTATTTATTAATTGTACTTTTGATCCATAAGTATAGGTTTATATTTGAATGAAAAATGTTGAAAGTTAAGATGATAAATTTATTTATTAAATATTTATTATTTCATTATGTAAATTTATTTATCATCTACGGACTATTTATACATCTTCCACCCTTTTATTTGTGGGACGATTATTATTCAGAGGTTAAAATATGTAATGAATGTTTTATGAATCACCTTTAACTTTTAATATATTTTTATATAATAAATATAAAAGTACAAATGGGAGAATAAAAAATATAATCAACAAATACAGTAATGTGTGTATATATATATATATATATATACTATTTTCATATATAAATTAAACAAGTCAAATAACCTTCAGAAAAAAGAAAAAAAACGTAGGGGCAATGGTGGTTGTGGAGAAGGAAGGGATTAAGGATGCAAATATTTCTTTAGTCACTTTTACCATTTTCTACGTACTTAATTGCATTTTAGGAACAAAATACACAATTTTTTTAAAGTAGGAATAGTCAACTGATGTTAGGACAACATTTGCAAAATTTTAAATGTTAGGAAGCAAAAACTGTAAATTAGCCTTTTTAATTTTTATGAACCAATTTGACTGGCTACGTACCACAATTTAATTAAGCTGGTTAGATAAATTGACAATCTAGAATTTCAAAGATAATTTTGTCATTTTGTTAATTTCAAGCACCATTTTTTTTTAACATAAATTAAGCCTGAGATGTGCTAATTAGGAGGGGGACTTCCCAGCAAAGGATACCATAACCCAATGCCACTTGTCTTGAATAACATTAAACCGGAAGAAAAAAAGCAATACAAAAAAGTGGGAGATTATACCAAAACCCAAAGCAACTTAACGAAACCTATAATGCAGAGGAGATATTTTATTTTTAAGAAACTCATTCTTAACCAAATCGGGGACCAAGTCCGACCACATGAAGGAATCATGAGACAAAACATTAAGATTGACCAACTTCGCCACAACAAGATTAACCAATTTTAAGCACCAATTTAACCAATTATTACAATTTTAGGAAGTAAATTGGTGATTCACTCACTAACAACTTGTAAAAATTATTCATCACTAAATAAGCATAGTTAAGAGTTAAGACTAATAATTTTGTAAAACATATCATTTTAAATTATATTTATATTAATTATAAAAACAAATAAATAAGAAATTTAGAATACAAAAAATCAAAACCTAATTATTAAAGTTATGTATATATAGAAAGAAATATAAAAGTAGAAGGAAATAGTTATTTCTGCTTAATTATTAAATCACCCTTATCCTTTTCGCCTGCTAGTTTCATGACTTACATTATCCATTGTCTTAATGAAGTTTTAGTACCGTAGGTCAGCCAAATATTGTCTTAGAGATTGCAGCTGGATAGATACAAGTTTGATTGTAGTATAAATAATTAAGCATGAAATGTTGTCCATTTAATTTTTCTGGTATGCATAGCTCCTTCACAATAACTATTAATCATTACTCCACCAACCAGACTGAGAACTATTGCCTACGAACTAATGAACCACCCACGACACGTAAATTTACCAAGAAAAAATGGGACCCCTAATAGATTTTTCTAAGCACGCATGATCCTGTGCAAAATAGAAACCTATCCAACATAACATTTTTATCATACTCAAAGCGAATAGTTTTCATTTATTCATCCCGTTGTTCATCTATATATGGTTCCGTCTCCACGTACCCTTACATATCATCAAAGCGTATGCATGAGGACCGTGACACATTGTTGACCCATCAGAAACTGTGTATTGAGTGTGCAAATTAAATTAATTATGTAACGCACAATTAAGATAAAGAAAAAAAGAGAGCATAAAATATGTTTTCTATGGATTAATGGGAGTGCAGTGGGAAGGTATATGAGCCACTATGGCAGTAATTTCGCTCACAAACTACAATGAGTCCCAACACATATATTCAGGAGTTTGTGACCTCTTCAAACTGTCTCAGCTATCTCCATCAGATCATCACTGACCAGCTTCAAGTTACTTTTCAAACTGACATAATATAAATGATCAAAGGCTCAAACATCATGAAGTCAAACTGCTAATATAGAAATTAAGTTTCATATATTGTTTGCCCTTGAAATTGAATTGATTGCATTGATGGATAGGTATTGGAGGAAAGAAAGGAGCATATAGTTAAGTTTTTATTGACTCAAATATATATATATATATATATATATATATATATATATATATATATATAATATGAAGTTTAATTAGAAGAAATGATTGTAGAAGACTTTGGAAATATATTCAGTTATAAAAGACATGCATGTATGATATGGTGATTATTTAGTGTGAAAAATTATATGTGATCCACACAACCGATTTTATCTAATGAAATAATACTTTTATTTATTGTATCATCCCATGCTCCCTCAAACTTTTTAGAAGATCGAAGATGAAAGAATGTATATCAAGATTCTCTACAAATTTAGCAGGACGGTGATTATACTATGTAAGCATAAGTTTGGATACACAATGAAATCATGGTGCATGGGAGCTAAAAATCACGTAAAAGAAATAATAAATCAAAATTAATTAATGGTTTTTTTAATTTTTATCATGAAAAATAAATTGTTTTTATATCACTGTATCACTGATCTAAACATACAATTAGTGTATGTAATTGGTTTGTTGGTGAAATCATGATAAATTTAGTCATCAAACTTGATTTTAATAAGTATGCAATGTTTACTATCACATTAAAACTACAGACTAAATTACATAATTTTATGAAATTAACTTATAATATGTTCAAATTTATTTAAATAAGTTCTTTGGATAATTTATGAAAAACTTACAATAACAATTTAATTATATTTTTTTATTATAAAAATAACTACATAAATACTTGCATTACAAATATTTATTCAATGAGTACTTAATTAAATTAATCCAATTAGAGATGCTTAATTAAATTATTTATTAAAAATAATTCTAAAGACTTGATTTTAATATATTGTTAGTATTTATAAACATATAAATTACAATTTTTTTTATTTGTGTCTTCATCTTAAGTGAGCGCTTTAATTTTTTCTTAGAAACAAGGATCATCCACTAGACAGTCTTTCTTGAGTAAGATAAAATCACAATTGTTAATAATTTTTTTCTTTCAAATGTTAATGAACCTAAATACTTAGTTTTTTTTTTTTTTGGTATGATGTGGTAATGGTAGAGGGAAGGAGAAGAACGGGAAATGGTTGTGCATTTGAGCTAAGGTAGCTCAGTAGATTCTGACAGTTTCTAGTATTTGGGAAGTGATTGAAACAGGAAGGGAGAGGGGAACATAAATGAAGGGAAGGCAGGGTGGGTTGGGGGCATTTAACAGAAGAAAACTGTCGTTGATAATGAAGAAGAAGGAAAACAGAGTTGTTTTAATTTGGTCGCTGTTGAAGTCTGCATTTAAGTGAATTCAAGGAGGTTTAATGAAGGCAGGTGGACTTACTTGAAATTGAACCCTCCATCTATCTCTCATTGCTTTTAATGGCTTGGTAGTTGGGACCCTTTTTTCTATAGCTTCTTGAATGTATTTTTTTCTCTTTCAATCTTCCATTAGCCCCATTTTCTAGGCCCCTAATCCCATTTTCTAAGCTACTGTATTTTCTAATCTTGTTTTTCACTCTTTCTGGGTTAATATTAGCTAGCTACTGTAGTAATTCTCTTCAGACACTTCAATATTAGATAAATTTTTGTTTGCGTTTATAGTAATGTTACGTGGAATAATTAGAATTTAGAGTTTTATCTCAAAAATATATGTTAATTTTTAATGTACGTAAATATTTATTACTGAACCAACTAAGTGAAACTTAATTCTAATAAGTATTTGGCACTAAAAAGCAAAGAACTGTATCCAAATTTTGTCCATAATACTGAATTCACTTGCAGCTTACCTATCACTTTTTCACAAGTAGCAAACTGATTTGAGTTATATGCTGCTGTAAGCTTGAGCATTGAACTATTAATCATGTATCATCTCAAATCACTTGCTGATCCAATGACTAAAAATCTCAACGAATAATAAGCGCTTGAGTATTTTTCTAGCATATTGGAATTCACTTGCTGATCCAATTTTCTCTCCTTCTCCTAAAAATAAAAAAATAAACTTAGACTATTTATGGCACCTCAACAAATTTTAGACTATTTATGGCACCTCAACAAATTTAGTCGTAATTGGTGCAATTAAGCAATGAACACCCCTTAAAACCTAACAGGCGAAGCGTATACTCTTCGACTTTCCATGTATAGAAACATAAGCCAAAATCTCCTATAAACATGCAAACATATATATTACAAATGTTTTGTCACATCTACATTTGCCTTTTTTAAATCAGTGACTTGATTTTATAATCTGAATTAAAACATTCATAAAACAACTGGAAGAGAAAATAGGATTAAGATTAATGATTAAATGTTTGAAAAGATTGTACATCAGTTCGTATGATTGACTGATTATCTTAATGTACGTATGGTCTATGATAATGAGAATTAGAGTCCTCTGACGTGATTTTGTATGGATAACGTACATGAAATACTGTAGGCATGTATTACAGTGAAGCCATACTTTTTCGAATTCACTATGTGATCATATAACAACTTGACCCACAGTTATTATTTTTCTGATTCTATTAAAAGAAAAATTTAGAAATTTATTTATTTCTTTTTATAATATTATTTTTTAATTTTTAGATATATTAATTATTTTTTTCTATATACTTTTATTTAATTATTCTCTTTTCAAACATTAATAAGAAATAAATAAGTGGATAAAGAGAAAAAAAGAGTAATTTTAAAATGACAATATAAATAATTAATAAATTTAATATAATAATTATTTTTCTTAAACAACTTAAATTAATTGAAAGAGTCTTATAATTAGAAATAAAGAAAGTAATTAAAGAATAAAATACCATTTCATGAATATAACAAATTAATTATGTTTAAATTTTATTTGTAGGAGATATCATCAGTAAATTTACAATACTGCTTTGACTTAAAGTTTAATTACTCTTTTTGCATAGCCTACTATTTAATTAATGTGTATGGAGAAAGAGATAGACATAAAGATTCGAAAAAAGGTTTTACTCATTATAGAACAACTATAAGTTGTTGTAGTATGTATAAAACGACATATCGTTCTGATGTTACAAGGTAGTAAGTGATATTAAAGCAAAATTGTGAAGTTCTAGCGAGGAAGTCATCATATATAACTAGGGTGATGTCAAGAGAGGAAGGAAAGGGAGGAGCGGCTGTTTGGAAGAGAGAGACATTAAATTGGGTTTTATTTTTTACGGTAACTCAGGACTTGGTTGGTTTAATGGGGTGTTGAGAGCCTTTAAAGCCCTTCTTCTGGCGTGGTTCGTTTTAATGGCTGAAGAGGGTGTTGAGAGCTTTTAAGATTTTAGTTTTTTCAGTGACCCAATTGCGGAAGTTGGAGTTATTATTCATTAGCATTCAACTGTACACACTCACAACATTAATGACCATCCCATACCTCTCTTCTTCCACTTCTCACCGCCTTTCATAACTTCCTCTCTCGCCTTTTCGCTTCGCTTTTATAGTACTCCTCATCTCAACATATTTTGCCCAATTTATTTTATTTTATTCATCCATACTAAGAAAGTTGTGGTTGCAATTAAATAAATATATGTTTTTTTAAAACAAATTTTTTATATTTTAGTATTTTTTTAAATACTCTATTTGTTTTCTCTATTTTTTATAACACTTTTTAATTAATTCAATACACATAATTAAACAAAATTTATGCGAATAATTTGTTTAGTACATGTTCTAGTGGATGACTTGGTTTTTCCAGTTATTCAAATTCATTAAAATTACCTATTACTATGATCCCCTTAATATAGAAAAATCTTTTATGTTATTTTTCAATCAAATTTAATTTTTATTTCGACACAACATATGTACAATTTATCAAAATAAAACTCTAATTTTGATTCATGGTTAATGCATACTAAGTTTTGTTCTTTTTCTCTTGGGAAATTTGGGAAGGGGACACAAAAAGAAACATGTGATTCTAATCTTGTAAAAAACTATAATAATTTTTCACAGTATTTTCCTAGGTTAAATTTCATGGTCTTTCTCTTTCTTTCTGCCACAAAATGGAGTGCAAGCAATAGTGTATTTTTATGTCATAATTCTTCAATTTATTAAAAAAATGAATTGTAATTAATTCAAAATTGCAAACAATGCAATAAACTATAAAAAGGATACATAGTACTTTCATTTTCATTAATATTAAATTGAAATCATGACAGATATTTATTTCTTCTAGAATTAAAGGTATCATTTAATTCTGTTGAAATTGGAAATATCCAGACGTTAGAATTGAAGTTTAGTTTATCAGTACACAATATTTAATAAAATTTGACCGTTTTGTCATAAGTATTATCTCATTCATTAATAGTATATTGTTTATAAATTAAATGATTTTCGGACTGTGAGAGAGTCTTAATGTCTAGACAAGATAAAAGAAGAAAATAGAAAAGATAAAAGAGAATTAAATAGATACGGTTAAGTGATGTGATAAAAAAAGAGAAAAAAATATTAAAATAAAAATGAGATAAGAAAAATAAAGTGTGATAATATATGAATATTCATATTTTTTATACACTTAATACATATTTCTTATTTTTATTTATCCCTCTTTATATAAATCATATTACTTATAAAATTTGTATTTTTCACTTTTATCTTTTTTTATTAGATATCAACTAATAAATATTTCTTATTTTTATCTATCCCTCTTTATATCAAATCATATTACTTATAAAATTTATATTTTTTCACCTTTATCTTTTTTTACTAGGGGCCAATTAATCTATTAGATGTTCATTTATAATTTTTCAAAAAATAAAGTATCGTAAGTAATCAATGATTACAATTTTTTTTTTTTTTTTTTTACATCACGTCCAAGACGTTAAGTACAAGCTTGAAGCTGTGCATTTATTGAGAAGCCAGCTTGGTAAGCACGTTTACATAAGCAACGTCCTTCTATTTCGATCTTCAAATTTTAGATTCTCCTTTGCGGTTATAACTCGCAAGTCCAAGGGAAGCTCGTCCTATATAAAGACCTCAATCTCATTACATTTTATCCCAAAGAAAAGAAACTGCCAAGGTTTAGTTTTGAGGGTGAAACCACTCTTAATTTTGAAGCCATGGTCTCCTTTCACAAAGCGCTTACCGAGAGTACTCCAAGGCCAGAAATCCATGCAGAATTCGAAGCATCGTCAAAGAAGAGAAAGTGGGAAGAGCCATTTGCCAAAGATTTCTTCAAAGATCATCAAACAAGTATAGATAAGAGGAAATCCCTCTTTGATATAGAGCTTCACCCTGAGACCCCTTTTTCTTCAGATAAATGGCGTCAATACCTCACTATTCAGGTATATATATGTTTATTCTTTCAAAACTTGTTGAAAGTTAAAGCCACAACTATGGCATAGTCTTCATGTTAATTAACCTTTTTTTTCTCTCTCGTGTAGTCAGGGCAGATACAGTTGTGTAACACAAGAACAACAACAGAGAACCCCAAAAGAAGCCCCGAATTAGAACCACCTTCTTCTCATCATCACATGAGTTTAAACCTTGAGCTGAATTTGACATGTGAATCACCGAGTAAGAAAGAAGAAGGCTATGGTTATGACATGAATGAGAAAAAGAGTTCTGGTTCTTCCCCTGCGGGTTTGAGTGAATTACGTGAGGATCTGTTTATTGATCAACCAAGCAAGTGTAATAAGAAAGATTCAGATGGTAAAATTCTTTCTCCTTCATGGTTGTCATTATCTGAAGATGATTATAAAGAGATGGTTGCAACAGTTTGCATGCGTTGCCACATGTTGGTAATGTTATGCAAGTCATCTCCTTCATGTCCTAACTGCAAATTCATGCACCCACCAGATCAGAACCCTTCAAAATTCTTGAAGAGAAGGTGCAGTCTCTTCTGCTAGTTCTTCAAAATTATTAGGAACGTCAATCAAATACTACATAAATTTTCCACCTTTGACCTTACGTATATCCTTCTATTTTTCCCTCTGAATATCCTAAGTTCTTCAAATATAGCTCCTCAAGTGTATGTTCAAAACGGTGGGGTGATTATTAATCTAGCTCTACAAAATATATGGCACTTAATTTGATTGTTAGAACAAATGCGAATAAGTGGGTACCGTAGAGGCTAACCTGGTATATTATCATCATATATTTATATGTACATAGTATTCTCGATCATCCAAAACCCATCCATGTTGCCAGAGCAGAATTGAATTTCGGTACATACTTTCAGGATTTGGAAACAAGACAACCCATTGTTATGGATGATCGTGGCTCTTAATTTATTAGCGTTTTTCTTCTCGTTGCAACAAATGTTCAATTTGATCACTGTTGTTATTTTCTTCATAACGATCACTGAGTTTCCCTTAAGAGGGTCACTTTCGACATATTGCAGGGTAACCAGTCTTCAAACAAGAGAAATCTCGGTTGTGTGTAACATAGGTTGTTAATTTCATGGTATAGTGTTCATGTTAATTTTATGGAACAGTTAGTTAATGGGTTTTTCCAATATAAATAAGATGTGATCTAATTCTTTTTGCTCCCTCCAAAAGCCAAAAATCTACTATATGTAAGTAATAACAAATAAGTGAAATAACCACATTTACGAAATGAGGAGCTCCTGCAAGAAAAATACTCAAGAAGATGATCTGCTGCATACATAACACACAATTGA
Organism: Glycine tomentella; assembly: GCA_007407185.1. NCBI lineage: Eukaryota > Viridiplantae > Streptophyta > Magnoliopsida > Fabales > Fabaceae > Glycine > Glycine tomentella. The sequence goes on from PYAF01002533.1 coordinate 245,385, forward strand.
GTTCCCTAAAATTAATCTAGATTATTACTCCGATTCATAGGATCTGCAGACTACAAAGAACGCAGATGAAGTATCTGTCAATTCTACAATATTGATGACTAATAGTAGGTTTGAAAAAGAAATACAACATACAGCCAGAAGTTGGTGGCATCATTATTAACTTCTACATATATAAGTAGTCCCCGGAGCTATAACTTATCTAACATTCACACTTCAGTTTTAACAAATAGATAATTAATTTAGTCAAATTAATTATCTATAGTAGTGTGTCTTTGTTCTTTTCAAACTACCCGAATCCTTAATTAACCAGTATCCAAAGTCGAATGGCTTAATACATTAAATAGATTATATATGTCCATAGTGCATTCTGTCCACTTTGCATGGGATTTGCATTCTCTAAAGGTGAGAATGTGTAAAAAGTAAATAAAGATGCATCTATATCTATATATCTATAATGTAAAGTGATCGAATCAAGCTTCTTTAATTTCAAATCAAGGGTAGATGCACTCTTAGGTTGAGGAACCAAATCCCATTGAATGCACATTAACGTTCCAGTGTAGCTAGCCCCATGCTCATTTACGTTCTAAGCTCCATAAATGCAAAGGAAAAGGGACGGAGAGATATAGATGAGATAGGTACATACATAATTAATCCTTACATAATCCACATGAAAAAACATATTTCTATGGTATACAATTTACAAACTCCTGGATGATGGAACTACCATGTCAGCTGCATTTATGAAATGTTTCATCGTAAGAGGCGATCTGCGAAGAGTAGAGATAAGTTTTTTGGATGTGAAGTTAGGATATTCCTTTGACCTAAGGTAATTCGACATAAAAGTGGCTTGGAACAAATGGTGTAATACGTGGCTGCAGCTAATGCTATTCCTACTAGTACTTGGATATTTATGTGTCGGTTATAGCATATCTCTTACTTTGGGGACAGTTCTTAATTAAAATATCAATTTATTAGGTCTGTGCATGTTTTCAAACAATGCTATCCATTAGGATGGGTTTGATGACATAAACATGGTGCGGAACTGGTTATGTTTCTTTTTCAAATGTTGTCTACGTAGTTTTCTTTCTCATTTAATCTCTCTTTTATAAATTTTCTGTTTGATCCGTATATATAAATAGTTGTATTATATTACAAATGTCTCATTTTATCAAAATATCAAATGATAAACTCGTAATATTTAGAGGAATTAAATAAATAAAAAATAGAAAGAATCATTTGGTGACGAAAAATATTTTATATGGAAGACTCATTTTAAAAAACTACAGTAATATATATATATATATATATATATATATATATATATATTAAGATATCAAACAAGAAAATTACAAATTTAGTAGAGATAAAACTTAGTCATACCTATTTTGGGGTTCATATATGTTGCAAATTAAATCATACGATGACTGACCTTTATAGGAATTTCTTCATGTACGTATTAACCATAATACTAGATTACAAACTCTCTCTTAACTTTATGTTTCTACTTTACGTACCAAAAAATCGTTGAAGATAGTAGTTAGACGCAATTATATTTAAATATCTCTCTCTGAAACTCGGAATTTGATTCAGTATATCCTTTTAACTTTTAACTCGATAGTAGTCGTAGATGTTTAACATTACAAATTTACAATCAAAAGAGACATCCTCAATTCTGAGCAATTCGACATTAAAACACGATTAAAAACAAGCTAAGCTATGCTTCCGAGATATTGGAAAAGGAATATTAATTATCTAAAAAAGCATATATATCCTACCTGACTTCAATTAAGTCGAAAGTTTTCTTAATCCTATTAATTAGTTGCGCAGAACACATGATAATGCCTGTAATTGTTAAAGCAAAATGCTTACCAATGCCTATTTGTTCCCGTTTTCAAGTAGGCATGCAATCACAAATCTCCCATATCAGCATCTCTTATAATCATAAAAGTATTTCCAAAATATACTCTAAAAAGCAATCATACTCATCACGAGTTAATTAGTTTCCAGCTCAAAACAATGCACACTCTTTTGAATCTCATGGTTTATTATGAACTTGGTATTCTTAACTCCATGCATGGCTTTGAAGCCTGAAGGTATTTACTTTCGAAGCTTACGTGTGAACTTGATACATTTGGTTTTTCAAGAGTTTCTATTTCAGCTTACATGAACAATATCATAGTTTTTGATTACTTGCTTCATATCGTATGGAGCGATAGATTGAAAAATGAAACATATTATTTGGTGTTTGAGTTGGTGATGGTCATGATGGAGTAAAGGAGTACTGGCACATCTTCATCAACTTTCCTTACAAGATTATGCATAGGTTGTTCTTTGTTCTGAAGAAGATAATATATAGTGTGCTATAAAGGATGATGGTGCAACTAAATAAATCATAGAAATCGAACTAAGTTTATAACTGTAAAAAAATAAAGAAATGCTATGGTATATATATATTTGCATGTCCATAAGACTCAAATTTTCTTTGAAGAGAATGGAAGGGACTCATGAAGTGTGTTTTTTTTTTTTTTTTTTTTTTTATATAAATATAACTTTTTTAAGTTTAAGGACTAAAATAATATTGAGTTATAATTTTACATATTAAAATGACATTAAGTGACAATTTGAGGGACTAAAGTGTATATATAATTTTACTGACTAAGGTGACATTGTGCTAAATTTAAGGAACTTGTATCATATGGATTATAATTTTACTAACTAAGGTGACATTGTGCTAAATTTGAGGAACTTGTATCACATGACAGACACTCATATAACAGGTGTCATTCATTTATTCACATTGACATGTACCATATGAGTATGTCACATAAGCACTTCCTTTAAAAACATAGTCACTTAACAATTAGATTAAATTGGGTAATAAAAATCATTTTTATGGATTTTTTAATTTTGTTAAATTTAGAAATTAAAATAATAATAATAATAATAATAATAATAATAATAAATTAATGAAAGTTTCAAAAACTAAATTAACCATTCATCCTAAACTTGCTATTTACCAAAGGGGACTGGGGGTTTAAAAAGGACAAAAAATGCTATCATTTATGCGTTTAAGTCGAGAGACAAAATAATTCATAAAAGAGGTATCAAGAAGAAAAACTTCAAGAGAAACAAAAGCTCATCAATGCGTTCGGTGGGAAGATAGCAAAAAGGATAGTCCGAAACTAATTAATAAGGCAAAGAAACTTGAAATATATTTTTCTTTTAAAAAAAGTTTAAAATATTAACACAACACTTGCAAATTAAAGAAAATATCATGATATATTCGTGTAGATAATACACTATAAGAAAATAGCTAAAATATTACAGTAATTTTTATATAGTTTGTATTATTTTATAACGTTTTTAAAATTATTTGTGAATCTTAATATATTAAAAAAAAAATATTAACAATCACTACCTATGTTATTTTTTATTTGTGTTTTAAAGTTTTTATGTAGAAATCAATAAATATAATTAATTTTATTTGATTATAATAAAATAGTTATGAGATTTTCTATTTTACTCTTTCATAATTTCATAATAATAAATGTATATCTGTAAATTAATTAAAGATTGTGAACAATAAGGTATAATTGACAAAAGAAAATTATTATTATCTTGAACTTTGAAAGCAACAAATAAGAAATAAAAAATCTTTAAAAATATGACAATTAATAATGAATAGATGGAGTATTTTAAAACAAAAATAGTTAGAAATACATTTTTTTAGTACATTATTTTCTATCAATTATTTATTGAAAATTATAATTTATGGGTATCACATGAATGTCTCCCATAATTTATATTTTTGATATTTTCTTATCAATAAAAATAAATGTATTAAAATGAGACCGAGAGTGTTACTAACATTTTACATTTTTATTTGTTAGAGAATTATGAATAACAATCTTTAATACAAAAATATACTCTTCATTCTTATATGTGAGACTATTTTAACTAGTTTATATTTTTTAAGAAATTTAGTTAATTTAATTAGTAACATATTTGTCAATGATTTATATTCTTCTTGTGAAATTATTCTTAATAGTTTTTTAATTAATTATATTTATTTTTCTATTTAATGTTGATTTAATTATACAATTCATTCCTTAACTATTATTAAAAATTCAATTAAATTCCTTAATTATTAAAAACTTTATTCAAGTCCTTTAATTGTTAAAAATTATTGAAAGAACTCACATTACCATAATACCATATTATGGATATTTTCAATTTAAATAAAAAAATACTTTTTTAAAAACCACTTGTATTTAAAGTAGCAAGAACAACAGAAGAACTCGAGTGTGGAACGAGGAGGAGATAGAGGGTTAACGTTAATACTTAATATTCTTTCTTTCTCTGTGCTAACTGCTAAGAAACAAAAGAAAGAGGATACTGTTTGTAGTATTTTTATTTTTTTTTATGAGTACTGTTTGTAGTATTTGAAACTTATTGGTGATATTTATTGGAAAAATTGAGTTGAGATTTGAGAAATTATTTTGTCTCTTATTTTGGCAAGCAAGTAGCAACCTCGTAAGCTGTCATTAATTTAGGATTCCTGGTAAATAACAATGTAATACAGTGCAAAAATCCTTTTCCTCTGAGAATGGCAATGCAGGCAGGTAAACTCTGTCAGCACCAAAATCAACATTCCCCTCCCATTATCTTCAATCCGATTCCCGATTTTGGTTCCTTCACCGGAGGGTTGTTTCTCGACCCCAAAATCCCCGATTCCTTCGTTCGTTCCATTTCGTTCAAGATTCACGCCCCTCCCTTTTCCGAATCCAATCCTCGCCGCCAACGGAGAAGGGTTCCGGCAGCGTGCTTTCTATCAGTGAGCTTGCCGAGTGCAAACCTCGTTACCGAACCCAAACTGCAAAATGGCGACCACGTGTCCGACCAGGAGACAACCTCAAACGGTGTCGTTCAGCAGAGAAAGGTTAGGGTACGAGGATGCAATGCCGTCAATACCACCAAACATCTCTGGGCTGGTGCTATAGCCGCTATGGTCTCTAGGTATATTTAATTTCACCAATTCAATTAGTAATTTTTTATTTTTTATTTTTTTATTTTTTTATTTGTTTCGTTTTATCAGAACTTGTGTGGCTCCACTTGAAAGGCTTAAGTTGGAGTACATAGTTCGTGGTGAGAAGAGGAACATATTCGAGCTTATTAGCAAAATTGCCTCTTCTCAAGGGTTGAGAGGTTTTTGGAAAGGGAACCTTGTAAATATTCTGCGGACAGCTCCATTCAAAGCGGTTAATTTTTATGCTTACGATACTTATAGAAAGCAGCTGCTTAGATTCTCTGGGAATGAGGAAACTACCAATTTTGAGAGGTTTATTGCTGGTGCTGCTGCTGGGATTACTGCTACCATTATTTGCCTGCCACTTGACACTGTATGTTATTATGATTTCGTAGTTCGTTTTGTCTATTGCATTCCCAATTGAATAAACTCGAATGCATGTGAAAAGTAAAGCAAAGACACTAGTTTATGCATTGATGTTGATCGAGAGGTCTTTGAATTCATAGTTTTTTATAGGCTCAACCTCTACCGGTTAGCTTTCAAGTTTCAACTACTATTAATATTATAGTGTTTAACTGTTTGTCATTTTCAGTTTTAGGAACTAAATAGCAACCTTTCTGTTATCTGTGTTACAGTCTCCAGGCCACAGTGTGGACATCTGTATTTGTATGTGTCCAACCGAACATTTTAAGTTCTTAACTTTCTTTTTCACTTTTTTTAGTGAATGAAACATTTGGACTGGTCGACTGGATATGGCATCACTACCAATGAATAATGAGAAAGAAAGAAAAGCTAGTAATTTTATTGCTTTGGTGATGCAAAATCTTAACCCCCAGCCCCCCACCAATACATATATGTAGTCCTTCAGTAAAGCATGATTGTTCTTTCTTCGTGTCTAGCTAGATGTGTTCCATTGTGCTCGAATATTTTTCTCTGTTTATGTATAAAGTTAAATGAAAAAGAAAAGTTTGAATGGAATAATTTGTTTTCATTTGGACATGGATCCTACCAGATTAGCTCCTAAGTCCTAACATGGCCATATCATTTTAGTAGAGATAGAATGATAGATACAACAATGGGTCCCTGTCTAGGAAATACAAGGCCATGTTAGAAGCTGAATTCAGAGTATCGAAATTCATTTTATGTGCCCTTTCAAGTAATTTCTTAATGACATATTTGTTCTATTTCTAAGTCTGACTTGTTGGAAAATGGTGCAACATGCAGTAAATTAGTCTGTTTATGTTTTCTTAATTAGCTGAATTGAGAATATTGAAAATCATTTTATGGCCATATCAGTTTGAACACCTGTATCATATATAAAAGAAAATTAAGCTTTGGAGTTAATAGAAACAGAAGCATAAACATTTAGCTATTTTGCTATGTAGTCACTTGGAAAAATTTACTATGCGGTTCCTTACAGATCCGGACCAAGTTGGTGGCACCTGGTGGAGAAGCTTTGGGCGGTGTAATTGGTGCTTTCCGATACATGATTCAAACTGAAGGATTTTTTTCTCTTTACAAGGGTTTAGTTCCATCAATTATAAGTATGGCACCTTCTGGGGCAGTTTTTTATGGTGTATATGATATACTGAAATCAGTGTATCTGCATTCACCGGAAGGAATGAAGAGAATCCAGAATATGCATAAACGTGGTCAGGAACTGAGTGCCTTTGACCAACTTGAGTTGGGACCGGTAAGGACATTGTTGAATGGGGCTATTGCTGGTGCATGTGCAGAAGCTGCTACATACCCATTTGAAGTGGTGAGAAGGCAACTTCAATTGCAAGTTCAGGCTACAAAATTAAGTTCTTTTGCGACATTTTCCAAAATAGTTGAACAGGGAGGGATTCCAGCTCTCTATGCAGGACTTATTCCCAGCTTATTACAGGTATTTAAATTCTAAACTTCTTGGCATGCTCTACTTGTATTTTACGGGGCTTACTGGAGTCGCCTCTCTAGATATCAGGAGTCTTGTGTTCTGGTTTTCAATCTATTCATCATATAATGATTTGCTAAATTAGAAATGCTTAAAGTTTCTAATGTACAGAATATTGATATAGATTAAGGGATCTAGAGGGTGATGTTTCTGTTTCCTCACATAATCTAAATTCCATTTTTCATTGTACTATGTAAGTTGGCTTTGTTTGTACATCATCCTTCTCTAATTCTTTCAACTAAGCAATGTCTTGCTTATTAAATGTTTTTACAATTTTTATTAGGATTATTTACCACTGTAATACTCCATGTCCATGATGTAGGCAGTAGGTTGTATATGTCAAAACTGAAACCAGTTTATCTGTTTATGGTGGAGGTGTACATTAGGGATTGGACCATAATGAAAAAATCTATGCTGCTTTAAGATTTCCTTCCTCAGTGTTAAATTTAGATATTTAATACATGTTTGCTTTCATTATTTTCATATAGCTTATAAATTATAACAACTCATCTGCCATTTTTTGTTTCCTTTTTGATTTCCATACTGCTTAAGGTTGCTTTTTATTGATCATAGAAGTTTAATAAATTTCATATTTTAATTTCCTATGTTCAGGTGCTTCCTTCAGCTTCCATAAGTTTCTTTGTCTATGAGTTCATGAAGATTGTTCTGAAAGTGGAGTAGGCAATGAACAGATTCCCAGGTATATACTGCTAAGAAGATGCAGCATGATTTAGGGGCAAACAGCTAAAATAGTTACAGAATGACAATCATATTTGATGTCTGCCTTTGAGGGTGAAAGGATAATTCAGGTCTGCTATCCCGTACAACTGATCACAGTATCAACAGAATTTTTGGATTGACTCTACAGTCAATATACCCAGGCTTTAAGTCTGCAAAGTGAAAATAAATTTATTTAGTTACTCCCAGATCTTGAATCCTATTCTCATTAGGTTTACACAATTTTGTTAGTTTTTTTTTTTTTTTTTTTTTTTTTTTTTTTTTTTTTTTTTTTTTTTTTTTTTTTTTTTT